>LR999451.1:10989651-11542151 GCA_905216605.1 Arabidopsis arenosa | reverse complement strand
ACTAATAAGATATTCCTAGATCAAAACTCTTCCACGAAAAACCATTAGAAGAGTTAGTCCTCTCGTCCTCCATTTAAAGCCTTCCAGTAATTCAATTCATTATGATCTTGTTTGTCTTTACGTTTGACTTGATCATGCCACTATACCTAATGCTTAGTTATTGACTGATTCTGTTGATATTGCGTCGGTAATATTTGGTGAAGTTTTAGGTAAATACACATAGTTGACATCCTGAATGTGATTTGTGACAATTCAGGCACTAAATATAGATTTATATATAAGAGTTCTGAACTGAAACTTACAGCATATGGTTTAAAAAAAGTCAATGGGGGCATTCCGAGAATCGAACTCGGGACCTCTCGCACCCAAGCGAGAATCATACCACTAGACCAAATGCCCTGTTGTTAACATAGTTACATTGAAGCATTGTGTTGTTGTTAATCCTGCGGAAAAGAGAATTCATGCTTCACTCTGTTTTTACAGGAAATTTATTCTTGGGGGTTTACCTTTTGAGGCTTCTATTGGTGATGAAGCTGGCAACATGCAGTAAGTTCAAACTGTTCTTTAGATTATATTTGAATCTGACATTAGAATATTTCTTGTTTTGATAATCCAAGAAAGAAATTACGTTTTAGATCTAGTTCTAATAGTTGACTTTCAGGGTTTAATAGTAAAGATGGATTGTCTGTAATTTAATACATTGATGAAATGTTAGCTGGCATTTAGAACATTTGTTTTATAAAAAGTCATTGGGGGCATTCCGAGAATCGAACTCGGGACCTCTCGCACCCAAAGCGAGAATCATACCACTAGACCAAATGCCCTGTTGTTTATAACGCATTCGACTTGCATTATATCTGCAGTACAAGTTGTAAACTCGGCATTAGGATCTTTAGTACGAGCTGAAACCATGATGTTAGGATCTGTTTCTATTTGCAGTATTGGCTGTAAAGATAGTTTCTTCTTATATATTTCATCTGTTAGTACTTAGGCCGGAGACTTTAGGCTAGATGTTCTCTGCTGAATTTAATTCCCTATCCTGAATGTGAAGTTTTTTTTCTTATCGGAATCTATTGTAGGATCTCAAAGTGTAGTTCCTCTGGTTGGAATATTATGTTATTAAAGAGTGTTCACTCCATCGAATGTGTTGTGGCAAACTACAGTTAGTGCAAGCTGTTTTACATTTGGTTCTTGTATCTGTTGTTAAAATGTTTTCTTGTTAAGAAATCTAAAAAGTAGCTACATTTTAGATCTAGTTCTTTATGTTGTCTTCCAGTACGTAATAGTCAAGTTTGAGTATTTGTAATCTAATCTTATGAAATATCAGGTAAATGCCCACTGTTATCTTTGAAGAATAGGAAGGGAAGGACAACCTTATATGGATAACAATTCACTTACAAAGTTAATGGGGCATTCCGAGAATCAAAACTCCGGAGATATTGGCAGAATTCAGCTAGCAATGTTCAAAAAGTGTTTTCTTGCTGCACGACGTGAAAGCCAAGGTGCAATTCTATTCTCATTTTACTTGTTGTATTCAGCAGTTTATATCAAAATTCATAATGGGAAATTGTTTTTTTTTAATTTACTGTTGCTAAAAACTGAAGGGAAGTGCATGTAAAACTTTTGAGAACAAGGCAAAAATCAATGGGGCATTCCGAGAATCGAACTCGGGACCTCTCGCACCCAAAGCGAGAATCATACTACTAGACCAAATGCCCTGTTTTTATACAACTTAGTTAAAACGTGGAAGATCACTATATTCGGTCATATTGTGATCTCATCCTCTTAGTTGACTTTTCCTATCTGTTTTAGTTTGAATAGGATGTTCCTAGATCTATTCTATGAGATCTCTTTAAACTGAAATTCCAATGGTATGATCCCTTGCATTTTCTTTAAAAAGAGGAATTCTTGCTTGCAATGTACTCAGGATGGAAAAATTTCAGCGCAATATTATTAGAAGAGATTATTTTCTCAAGTAGTTCGATTCCTTGTGATCTTAATATATGACTTGGTCATGCTGCTATAACATATTCTTGGTTATTGACTAATACCACAATAAAAATCCATTGAAAAAATCATTTGCTGCTCTCTCAAACTGGAAGTTTTCCCTTGCTGTGTTTTGGGGTTTTCACTATCTAAAAGCTGATTCATGATTTCTAATCCTTTTACTGAAACTGCGTTTGAAATGCATGTTTTGCAATTGAGCCGGAAAAACTTTCTTTGGTCATACATATTTTAGTTTGGGTTGTATACATTTACTAAGAAAAAAGTCAATAGGGGCATTCCGAGAATCGAACTCCGGGACCTCTCGCACCCGAAGCGAGAATCATACCACTAGACCAAATGCCCGGTTTTTGGGCGTTATTCAGTCAAAGCATTCTTTTGTTTCATTCCCCTTTCTTGAAATAGTTTTTAGAACAAAAACTTAAAGAAGTGAACTAGGCATTCCGAGAATTGAACTTGGGACTTCTCGCACCCTAAGCGAGAATTATACCACTAGCCCAAATGCCCTGTTTTTATATCTTGTTAAGTTAAAGGCATTCTACTTGCATTTTGTTTTTCTTTACGAAAATATTTGCTTCCCTTTGCTCTTTCTGCAGCTCAATCTTGATGTATTTGGCGAACTGTACGAGTTTACTGGTTAAAAAGACTAATATACTAATTGGACGTGAAACAACGGTATGTTTTTATGTTATTTTTCTTTACCTTATGCAGTTAATAATCAAACTTTAAGGCCATTTCTGTTTTTTGATTTTCTCTTGCTGAAGTGAATGAGAAAGTTTTGGTCCGTAGTTTTAAACAAGATCTGTGAAAACCCTATGAATAAATCAAGATTGATTTTCTAAGAAATTTCAGCTGGCATTAGAGCATATGTTTTACAAAAAGTCAATGGGGCATCCGAGAATCGAACTCGGGACCTCTCGCACCCAAAGCGAGAATCATACCACTAGACCAAATGCCCGTTATTGGTGTTTAAATCCAAACTTTCTCTTTGTTTACGAATTCCCAGCATGAGGCTCTAGGTAGTAGCTATTTCAACAAGAGGGATAATTTTACCACCAGATATATGCCTGCTTTATAGATTCGTTGAAAAGTTTCAGTTTGTTGCTTTGGCCTGTTCTTGATTCTCAAATTCATTGAGATTATTGTGTAATACTTGTCCAGTTGTTGTCGTTCGGTTTTGAGAATCTAGTGGCACAAGCTAGTAGAACTCTTGTCTCATGTTTTCGGTTGAATCTGCCGAAGGGAGGTGTTTCTATTTGAAGAGATCAAAGTTATTAGATGTGGAAGCCATACTTTGGTGTACACCAGTTCCCTTGGTTAGAGGTTTCAGCAGTCGATCTTGAAAGATGACGATGTCTCCAATCATAACTACATTTGTTGGCGAACTTCCCTGGATTCCAGGGACCCTGAACCACACACCGAGAAGGTCTATTGTGTGACATTCTTCAGGTTCTAAGGAGCTCGGTATAAAAAGGGAAGAAAGCAAGCATCATTGAGGAACCATATCTAATACTGATCTCTATAGGTGCCAACTCTAGAGAAGGACAGTTAAAACTTATTTTTTTAAGCTTCTGTAATAGTTTAAGATATACACAAAGTAATTATATGCTAATAAGCCCATTCCTTGGGAAGAAAGACTTGTCTAGAATGAGAGGAGGTGACGGGGCATGGCTTTTTCGTGGGTCTCTTCTCTTCTGCTACTCACTGGTCTCTCGGAAGAAACACTCCAGTGCCACGTGGCTTAACTCGCGCTGCACCTGCATCACCACTTGGCCTCACCAAGGAACCGTAGTGGTTCATCTCGTACCACATTCTTGGCTTCCGATCATAGTAGCTACGCCCTCGATTACTCTAT
The DNA here is from genome assembly GCA_905216605.1 of Arabidopsis arenosa. Lineage (NCBI taxonomy): Eukaryota > Viridiplantae > Streptophyta > Magnoliopsida > Brassicales > Brassicaceae > Arabidopsis > Arabidopsis arenosa. Next base: position 11,538,292 of record LR999451.1, on the reverse strand, counting down.
CAATTATGTAACAAAGATTGATTAATTATACATCCTTAACATTAATATAGCAATAGTTCATGATGTTATAAAAGAATAAAAACCTGTGGAAATGGACAAATGCGATCAAGAAAGAGTTCATTAAAAAGATTTGAAGGTAAGAGAAACAATCCTTCCTCCACACCAACCACAATATCTCCTTTGCAAGACATGTTGAAATGGTTTTTCAAAGAGTACTGCTACAAAACTCCCTCCAATGCATTTGTATATTTATATGTTACTTAGTCCAAGATTCAAGGGGTAATAAGGGTCGGGTCAAGTTTGGTGAACCTCTCTTGTAATGTGGAGTGGTGGTGGTGGTTGCAGTATATGTATGTATGTGGCTTCTCTCTATGGTTTAGCTCGGCTTAAACCATAAATACCAGATTTGGGTGTAGTTGAGAGGTGGTTATGTACATTCTTCTAACCCACCACACCAACCCTTTTGTATTCGTTTGACACCTTACCCCATATAGATTTTGTTAATGGTTGACCTAAATTATTCAAATCAAAATGTATCTCTATGTTTGCTTTGAAACAGACATGAAGGAGATGATTAAATAAAAAATGACAAATCATATTGTATAGCTTGGAAAATATTTATTCCGTTCAGTTATTGGATAAGGAAAAATTGAAACTGAATCAGTGAATCACTTTGATTTTGTTTTTGGATCAGATTTCTCTGATGCGGTTTTGGTTCGATTTAAACCAAACCGGTTAAACCGATTTTGGTAATTTTTTAGTTCTCGTGCATAAACACATGAGGAGAGAACTCGGTGTTTTCTTCCTTCTTTTCTCGTAACATTTTAACAAATTGGATTTGAAAAATCAAGCATGTCTGTAGCCTCTCCACTCGCATGCGTTCTCCGACGGGGATGAAGATTCACGCTCGTCTCGTTTAAGTTTCAAACGAATGTGAGCGTTTTCATCGGATTTAGTCGTTAGTTATTCATTTGATATGCTTCTTCATAAGATACGCCCACCACATGTTCGACGAAATTCCTAAACCAGCTTTCTTGGCTCACAGCTATGTGATAGAATCCACCTGTTATGTGGGCTGATTGGAGTACCTAACAGCTAGTGAGATTCAGCGGCAAGTGGGTAAGTACTTGCTCTTTCCATTTCATTGTTGCTGGCACATTCTGCTTAATAGTTCCTCTTTGTTTAGAATGTAAGCTGTTCAATGGTTAATATTAGGGCCTTAAAGGTTATCATTTTCAGCTGGCTACTAGAGTCTACGCTTAATACTTAGTGAATCATAAGACCAAATGCCCTGTTTGATAAAAACCAGTTAATGCATAACTGCTCTTGAAACTTAAATTCCCTTTAAAGATGTGTTCTTTTTCTCTTCCTGCAGTTACCTCTAGAAAAAAATTGGCAGCATTCAGCTAGTGACGACGTTCTCTGTTCAATCGGCTACTTGCTGCATTTGTGAGCCAGTGGACGTGAAAGCCAAGGTGCATTGCAATTCTCGCTCTCTTTGCTGCATTTTAACTGTGTATACCAAAGTAGTAATGGGAAATTGTTAATAATGGAAGGGAGAATACATGTGACAAACATTAAAACCAAGTTTGTTCTATGATAGTTATCAAATGGCACTTAAAACAGACATCCAAAATTTTAATGGGGCATTCCGAGAATCGAACTCGGGACCTCTCGCACCCAAAGCGAGAATCATACCACTAGACCAAATGCCCTGTTGTTGATTAAATTCCCATTTAAGCATTATGTTGTTGTAATCCTGTGGAAAAGAGTATTCATGCTTCACTCTGTTATTACAGGAAATTCACTCTTGGCGGTTTGTTTACCTTTTGAGGTTCTATTCGGGATGAAGCAGGCAAGATGCAGTAAGTTCAAACTATTCTTTAATTTATTTTTGAATATGACATTAGAATGTTTTCTTGTTTAGATAATCTAAGATAGAAATTACTTTTCAGATCTGGGCTCTATCAGTTGACTTTCAGGGCTAATAGTAAAGGTGGATAGTCTGTAATTTAGTATTGATGAATGTTAGCTGGCATTTAGAACATTTGTTTCCAAAAAGTCAAAGGGGCATTCCGAGAATCGAACTCGGGACCTCTCGCACCCAAAGCGAGAATCATACCACTAGACCAAATGCCCTGTTGTTGATTTAGTTCCATTGAAGCATTGTGTTGTTTAATCATGTGGATTAGACTAGTATAAGCACACTGTTGAATTTTTATCTGATGTTAGAATGTTTTCTTGTTTAAATAATCTACGAAAAAGCTATGTTTTAGATCTCGTTCTTTTAGTTGACTTTCAGGACTTTTGTAAAGGCGAATTGTCTGTAATTTGATATTGTTGAAACTTAAGGCAAATGCACACTGTTGATTTGCTGAATGTTACTTTTAAAAATCAGGAACCAAAGGACTAATTCGTAAAGAAAATCTTGATGTTGTCTTCCAGTACGTAATAGTCAAGTTTGAGTATATGTAATCTAATCTGATGAAATATCAGGTAAGTGCCCCACTGTTATCTTTGAAGAACAGAAAGGAAAGGACAACCTTATATGGAAAACATTTCCTAGCTGGAACTTAAATAGTTCGCTTACAAAGTTAATGGGGCATTCCAAGAATCAAAACTCTGGAGAAATTGGCAGAATTCAGCTGCACGAAGTGAAAGCCAGGTGCAATTCTATTCTCATTTTCCTTGTTGTATTTCAGCATTTTATATCAAAAGTCATAATGGGAAACTGTTTTATAATTTACCCTTGCTAAAAATCGAAGGGAAATGCATGTAAAATTTGTGAGAACAAGGCAAAAATTCAATGGGGGCATTCCGAGAATCGAACTCGGGACCTCTCGCACCCAAAGCGAGAATCATACCACTAGACCAAATGCCCTGTTGTTGATGTAAGTCAATGCATAATTCTTCTTGAAATTTCAATACATGATCTGATGATCTCGTTTGTGTTGACCGGAAACCAACTAATTAAGCTGGTACGTTTTTTATTTTTTACAGTTAACTCTTGGAGAATCTGGCAGTGTTCTCTGTTCAAAACTTTATCCAAAGAGTGTTATCTTGCTGCACATGTAAGTTAGTGCTTGTGAGACAAAAAGCGGATTACGATTCTCATTCTAGTAGTTGCATTTCTGCAGTTAACCAAAGCCGGAATGAGATATTGCCTCTGATTTTCCTAAGTTAAATTTAAAATAAAATGCATGTATACTTGTTGAAAATGAGCTGTGGCGACTCAGGCAGTGAAGGGCTATTTCTAAGCTAGCATTTATAACATACACTCCAAAAAGTCAGTGGGGCATTCCGAGAATCGAACTCGGGACCTCTCGCACCCAAAGCGAGAATCATACCACTAGACCAAATGCCCTGCTTATTATAATTGTTCAGTTAATGCATTCTATTAGCATTTTCTTCTTTCTCTTATAGATTTCTTGCTTCCTTTTGCATTTCCATTACATACTCAATCACAATTCGTTTGCTGTTTCTGCAGCTTACAAAACATGACGGTCCTTCCTACAAAACATGAAGTGTACTAGTTAAAAAGTTTATTGATTGGATGTGAAACAGCGGTATGCTCTTCTCTTCCATTGCATTATACTCTTAATAATGAAACTGTGAGGACGTTTTTGTTTTTGATTTTCTCTTGCTGAAAAAATGAAATGGAAATATATGGTCCTCGATCCTTGAACAAGGTCTATGGAAAATCTAAACACTAAAAAAATATTGATATTCGAAGCCATTTTCAGCTAGCATCTAAATCATACACTATAGAAAAAGTCAATGGGGCATTCCGAGAATCGAACTCGGGACCTCTCGCACCCAAAGCGAGAATCATACCACTAGACCAAATGCCCTGTTGTTTATTTAGTTCTATTCAATATTTCATTGTTGTTTGATCCTTAGTTGGAAAAATAATACACGGTTCGATCTTTTACAGGAAATTTACCCGCCTAACTTTTCCTCTTGAGGTCTTTATTTTTGATATCGCTGGCAACATACGGTTAGTGTAAGCTCAAACTCTTCTAACTGATTCATGTATCTGATGAGAAAATATTTACTTGTTTAGATAATCTAAAAAGAAAGCTAGATTTTAGATCTAGATCTTTTAGTTGACTTTCAAAGCTTAGTAGTGGAGGCAGATTGTCTATAGTTTAAATATGATTGAAATATAAGGTAACTATACACGGTTGATTTGTTGAATGTCATCTTTGAAAATAAGTATTAGAGGATTATATTGAAAAAAAATCTCAGCTGTCATTAGTCCACATACCTTGAAAAAGTTAGAGGGGCATTCCGAGAATCGAACTCGGGACCTCTCGCACCCAAAGCGAGAATCATACCACTAGACCAAATGCCCTGTTGTTTATGTAATCCATTTCAAGCATTATATCTGCAGTACAAGTTATAAACATGGCATTAGGGTCTGTTTGAATCCGAAGTATCAACACTTGGCTCCTTGATTTCTTCAGTTAGGTCAGACCCTTTGAGCTAGATTTTACTGATGAATCTTGATGCTATCTTGCAATCTTGAATATTTTTCTGTAGGAGTTGTTTTTCTTATATATGCTTTTTTTTTTGTTTTAGCATCTTCTAGTGTAGTTCATCTGATAGGAATCTTATGGGATAAAAAAAACTTTCAGTCGATCAACAAATTCTGCAGAAGTCAAAGATGTCTTTGATGCACCCTTTGAAATGTTCTTTAATGTCTCATTGTAAAATGGGAACAGCTTGAATTTTGATCAGTGTTTGATAAGTGTTTGTCAAGAATAAGAGGAGATCTTAGGAGAGAGAGAGTACATAGGTAAAAAGTGTCCACTTCTTTGCCTAGTGACTCATTACAGGAAATAAGGGTTATCACATTTAACTGCTGGAATCATAGCCACCTGCTTTCATAGAGCAGAGTCTTAGTCGTTGTAGCTTTGAATGTTCGACAAGCATTCTTGTATGTGTTAATGAACATATCTTTTCTGAGCCGTTTTATGCACCCTAGAACACAGTTATATAAAAAAAAGTCAATGGGGCATTCCGAGAATCGAACTTGGGGCCTCTCGCACCCAAAGCGAGAATCATATCACTAAACCAAATGCCCTGTTGTTGATTTAGTTCCATTAAAGCATTTTGTTGTTTGATCCTATGGAAAAACTGGCAACATGCAATAATTTCAATCTTTTGTATATTTATATTGGAATCTGACGTTAGAATGTTGAATGTTCTCTTGTTTAGAAAATCCAAGAAAGAAAGTATGTTTTAGAACCAGTTCTATCAGTTGACTTTCAGGGCTTAATAGTCAAGGTGGGTAGATGAAATGTTAGCTGCCATTTACAACATTTGTTTTACAAAAAGTCAAAGGGGCATTCCGAGAATCGAACTCGGGACCTCTCGCACCCAAAGCGAGAATCATACCACTAGACCAAATGCCCTGTTTTTATATCTTGTTATGTTAACGCATTCTACTTGCATTCTGTTTCTTTCTTTACGAGAATATTTGCTTCCCTTTACTTTTTCATTAGATGCTTATTAAGGATTTTTGTGCTGTTTCTGCAGCTCAATCTTTGGCAGCATACGAACATGTTTGTCTTTACTGATTAAAATGACATAGATTATTGGACTTGAAATTGTGGTATGTTCTTTTTCTTTGCATTATGCACTTAATAAAATGAAACTTTAAGGAACTTTTTTGTTTTTGCTTTTCTCTTGCTAAATTAGAAGAAAACATATGGTCTGCAGTTAGTTTATCTGTGAATGATATATAGGACTGATTTTCTAAGGAAGCTGCTGGCATTTAGAACAGATGATTTACAGAAAGTCAAATGGGGCATTCCGAGAATTTTGAACTTGGGACCTCTCGCAACCTAAGCGAGAATCATACCACTAGACCAAATGCCCTGTTTTTGAATTAGCTCCCATCGAAGCATTGTGTTGTTGTGTAATCTCTGTGGAAAAGCGAACTCATGCTTCACTCCGTTATACAGGAAATTTACTCTTGGGGGATTGTAAACCTTTTGAAGGTGCTATTCGTGATGAAGCTGGCAACATGCAGTAAGTTCAAGCTATTCTTTAACTTATATATTTGAATATGATAGTAGAATGCTTTCTTGTTTAGATAATCTAAGAAAGAAATGATGTTTTAGATCTAGTTCTATTAGTTGACTTTCAGGGCTTAATAGTAAAGGTGGACAGTCTATCATTTAATATTGATGAACTGTTAGCTGACATTAGAACATTTGTTTTACAAAAAGTCAAATGGGGCATTCCGAGAATTGAACTCGGGACCTCTCGCACCCTAAGCGAGAATCATACCACTAGACCAAATGCCCTCTTGTTTATGCAATCTGGTTCAAATATTTTTGTGGTCTTCTAGACTTTTTTTTTTTCAAAAAGAGGCTGAAGTACGAAATGTTTACTAGTTGAAGCTGCAGAAGGGGGAGGTGTTGTGTGATTGAAGAGATCAAGTCTTTGGATGTGAAAGCAAAACTTTGGTGTTACACCAATTCCTTTAGTAATCTCGAAAACCATTCCAAGAATTCCAGGAGCTGAAGTCGTAGACCTAAACGCAGACCACGTGCCCAAATCATTGATACCTTTCACTTAAAAATGGTAACGATCTGGTCCTCTGTTTGTTAAAATGTTCAAATCATCGTCTAAGAGCAAGTAATGTTGTTTCTAATCTGCTCATGCTTAAATTTGGTAAATCATTAATGTTCAATTGTGAAATATGAAGCTCATTGATAATTCACAGCTACGTCATCGCCTCATCGGGCCTGTAAGCAAAGGTTCTGGAAACATGTGATTTGACCATAGAGCTATACCAAATTCTTGGTTATGTACTATTTTTGTTAAGATCATAGAGAATCCCCAATAGAAGTCCATTGACAATTTATTTCTTGTTGCCTAACTGATATTAATATGGATTTTAATCTATCTCTATAGGTTTGGCTTTACCAGCCTAAATTTATGTCTAGTACTATTAGTTGACTTTCAGGGAATGTGATTTGTCTGTAATTTTTAATATTTGTTGAAACATTACACAAAACCACAAAATCTTGAACTGCTGAATGTTTATCTATAAAAGATCTAAAACGCAAGATGACAAAAAAATAAAATCTAAAACGCAAATTTAATTTATATGGAAAATTTTGTTACCTGAAATTAAGCCAATAAGATATATAAGTAAATATTGAAAAAATATTTATAAGATTTTCTCAGGGAAATAGAATATTACGTTGGCTTGATAATAATCCGGAGACAGAAATACAAATACGTAAACAAAAACGAAAAACCCTGGAACAAAAGATGATGAACAAAAGAAGATGATTCGTGTGTGACATATTCGAGAAGGAACCTTAAAAACGTCAGTGATATTTTAATTTTTTTTCGTCTCTTAAAAACGTTAGTGATATTCACATTAAATTGGGATGGCTTGAGTTTGGTGTTACATCCAAATCCGGTTACATATAAATATAGGGTTAAATTGTTGTCTGCCAATCAAAAGAGAGAAAAGAGGGCACATGAAATAGAGGTGAGTCTCCTAATAATCCGAACAAACCTAAAACATATGCCTTCCTCCAATAACTCCTCCGGTAGTCTCGCCCTGGCCGTTTCTCTTCTCTTTGCCGGCGCCTTATATATCTGCTTCCAATCACGTTCAGCTTCTGATCCTATCTCCGATCGCCTACAAAATGTAGAGACTGTAAGTTGATTCACATAGTATATTTGGAATTCTAGAGTAAATATAGGAAGGTTTTAAATATTTTGAAGTGGTGGCAGAGATGGACAGAGTATCCGGTGGACGAGCTAGAAGCGGTCCTAGACCAGGCAGCGACGGGAAACAACAAGACGGTGATTATAGCAATGGTGAACAAAGCTTACGTAGAGGAGGTTGGAGGAGGGAGGACGATGATGGATCTTTTTTTGGAGAGTTTTTGGGAAGGAGAGGGGACTCGGCCGCTTGTTAACCATCTGATGGTAGTGGCAGCAGATCAGACGGCCTACGATCGCTGCCTCTTCAGGAGGCTCCACTGCTACAAGATGGATACGCAAGGGGTTGACTTGGAGGGAGAGAAAGTATACATGTCAAAAGATTTCATTGAGATGATGTGGAGGAGGACTCGCTTGCTCCTTGACGTCCTCAGCCGCGGCTACAATCTTGTTTTCACGGTATGGTCCGTCCCTCTATTTTGGAACATATAGTAAAACACTTAATTTGTTTCTCAACAAGTAGTGTATATATGTATGTCAGGATACGGACGTGATGTGGCTAAGGAGCCCTTTTTCCCGGCTAAGCAACAACGAGAGCTTGGATATGCAGATAAGTGTGGACAGTATTGACGTGGGAGGACACCCGATCAACACGGGATTCTACCACGTCCGGTCCAACAACAAGACCATCTCCCTCTTCCAAAAATGGTACGACATGAGGCTCAAGTCGACAGGCATGAAGGAACAAGACGTCCTTAAACAGCTCCTCGACTCCGGCTTTTTTAACCAGCTTGGCCTCAACGTTGGCTTCCTCAACACTACCGAATTCAGTGGCTTCTGCCAAGACAGCCCTGACATGGGCGTTGTCACCACCGTCCACGCCAACTGTTGCCGCTACATCCCTGCTAAGATCTCTGATCTCACTGTTGTTCTTCATGACTGGAAACACTACAAAGCCTCCCGTGTCAACAGCAAGTGGAGCCCCCATGTTGAGTGCGGGCGTTCATGGAGTGAGGCACACTACATCCCCAAAATCCCCAAGCTCTGACCTTCTTCGTTCATATATGCAAATTAATGATGTATTTCTACAGTACTAGCGAGCTAGAGGAACAATTCTCTTTTGACAAGTAACTACAAAACATCTTATATGTGTGTTACAACAAGATTGTTTTTCGCTTTTAGTTCCAGCTACACGAATAATTGCTGGTAAATTCTACCACCTAGCTAGCTACTGAAAAGGATCAACACATAGAAGACGAGAGTTCCAAATCCAATGCACAAGTTGGTGGATAAACCAAATGAGAGAGCTCGATAACTCGTGCACCCAAAGTAAGAAATATCATACCATTAGACCAAATGTGATTTCAAGCCAGATGAGTTTGATAATTTATTTTGTTTTTGGTTTTTTCTCAAGCTTATTTTCACTTATTGTAAATAAAATCACCTTTTTGGTAATTAATTAATTTATGATGTCACAAAAAATATTATAAATGAATTAAAAAGCCACATACCAAATTGAGAATAATTTGTCCATTGCCAAAACAATCGATGATATGATGTTGAAAAGTCAAAAAGATAAGAAGAAAGAAACAACGCGCAAAGACCATTGTGGTTTGAACGCTGTCTTAAACGCTGTCGTTTTAGCGTCTCTCTCTCTATATATATATATCTTTTGTCATTATGGAAAAGCTTAAAACAGAGCCATTGTAATTACTCGTAAAGTTTCAATCTTTATCACACAATTCACACAGCAGCATGAGAATCTTCAGATTCACGTCAATCTCACCGCGGATTTTCCCGTCGAATCACTACTCAACATTCCCGTTGAAACAAAAAGTTTCTTCTCTCTCACCAGCGAAATACATTGCGGGAGCTTTACAAGAACACATCAATTCTTCAGCTCCAAAAGCTGGGCAGAAGATACACGCCGATATCATCAAAACTGGGTTTATACCAGATTTGAACATATCCATCAAACTACTGATTCTCCATTTAAAATGCGGCTGCTTGAGTTATGCACGCCAAGTGTTCGACGAATTACCCAAGCCAACATTATCGGCTTACAACTACATGATTAGTGGCTACTTAAAGCATGGATTTTTAAAGGAATTACTTCTCCTAGTTCAACGGATGTCATACTCTGGGGAAAAGGCAGATGGGTATACTCTTTCCATGGTTCTAAAGGCTTCTAATAGTCTTGGTTCAAATATGATAATGCCGAGTAGCTTATGCAGGTTGGTCCATGCCCGGATTATAAAATGTGACGTTGAACTCGATGATGTGTTGATTACTGCACTTGTGGATGCTTATGTGAAGAGTGGGAAGTTGGAGTCTGCAAGGACTGTGTTTGAAACAATGAAAGATGAGAATGTTGTGTGTTGTACATCAATGATTTCAGGTTACATGAATCAAGGTTTTGTGGAGGATGCTGAAGAGATTTTCAATACAACCAAAGTGAAGGATATTGTAGTTTACAATGCTATGGTGGAAGGTTTCAGCAGATCAAGTGAAACTGCTAAGAGATCAGTTGACATGTATATTTCGATGCAACGAGCCGGTTTCCATCCGAATATTTCAACTTTTGCTAGCGTGATTGGAGCGTGTTCGGTTTTGACATCCCATGAAGTTGGGCAGCAAGTGCACGCGCAGATTATGAAGAGTGGAGTTTACACACATATCAAAATGGGGAGCTCTTTGTTAGACATGTATGCCAAATGCGGAGGGATCGAAGATGCAAGAAGAGTCTTTGACCAAATGCAAGAGAAAAACGTGTTTTCGTGGACTTCGATGATTGATGGATATGGAAAGAATGGAAACCCTGAGGAAGCACTCGAACTCTTCACTAGGATGAAGGAATTCCGTATAGAACCAAATTATGTAACCTTTCTTGGAGCTCTCTCTGCTTGTTCACATTCTGGTTTAGTCGATAAAGGTTATGAGATCTTTGAGAGCATGCAGAGAGAGTATTCCATGAAGCCAAAGATGGAACACTATGCTTGCATGGTTGATCTCATGGGACGAGCTGGAGAATTGAATAAAGCTTTTGAATTTGTTAGGGCGATGCCGGAAAGGCATAACTTAGATGTTTGGGCAGCTCTTCTCAGTTCTTGTAATCTGCATGGTAATGTTGACCTCGCAAGCATTGCTGCGAGTGAGCTTTTCAAACTGAATGCTGACAAAAGACCTGGAGCTTATTTAGCATTATCGAATGTCTATGCTTCTAATGATCAGTGGGACAATGTGAGCAAGATCCGGGAGGTGATGAAAGCTAGAAGGATATCCAAAAATATCGGTCGTAGTTGGACCAGCGAAGATTGATTGGAGTACTTGAATAAGAGTCTCACACTTATCAGGCTTTTTGAGTTTGGTACACTCATAGAAGATTGATTGGAGATGATACTTTTTGCCTCAAGAGTGTTTTTACAGAAGTGATAATTGTGAAAACACAGTAAGGCTTCTCTTATTCACGCTCTTCAAATCAAATACATTGACCTCAAAAACATTTGTTCAGTGATGAAAACGAAGGTTATACAAATGGTTGATGATTTTTTGTTTTGTTTCATTGTGCGTATATAGAGGCGTCTTTTCGGTGATCAAGACAGAGCATATTCACCTTCGTGGAACTTATCCATGGCCTCCTTAAACTCAGGCATTGCAGATTCGCGCAGATTCACCAAAACCTTAAACCCACTGTCCTTCTTGCTTCCAGCTGCAGCATCAGTAGAATATGGCAAGAAAAAACATGGTTCCATGCTTCCAAGCAACTTGTTTGATAGTGGCAAAACCGTCACAGGTCCTCCCCATCCGAAATCAATCGTGGAATGCCCCAAGTATCGCCAGTCCGTGAATCCGGTCACTCCTGTTTTACACAGTCCCAACAAGAAAACCAAAAAAGCATGAAACTTTGACTTTGGTACTCCCTCAGTTTCCAACACAAATCGTTATATATATAGTTTACCTGTACCGGCATTGATTCCATCTTTGTGATGCAGCTCTTGGAAGTCGATAAAGGAGCGTACGTATTCATCACTCGCATTGGATTTGCTCTGTTTTATGAGCTCTGCAGTTTTCCAGATTGGTTGCTCAATGAGCTCTCCAGCTTTGACCTGAGCATACATTGGCACACATCCGTTTCCCCAGTAGCCTTTAGGCAAAGGTGGATTCATCAATCTCCTTATATTGATCGAATACACAAATTTCACGTTCTCCTTTTCCTCAATCTTCGCAGCTCTTACCCTGAATTTCGATATTTTCTTGTTTTAGATCAAACATTTCAAGAAATTTGATGAATTAAACATCGCGAAGAAAGGGTTACTTACTTTGCACGCCAAATGTAAGCACCTAGAGCTTCGAATGTGGTGAAATTCACACCCGATTTCTCGAGTAATTGAGCCTTCAATTGGTCCAAAGACTCGTCGGTCACGAAGAAGCACACTCTCTTGACGTCTCCAATGGCTTGTCCATATGGATCAAAGTCCTTATCCAGGCTCAAGAAGTCACGAACTGGAGCTCCAACCCAAGGCTTCTCCCTTGGACCAAGTAAACGTTCTCTGTCCCAAACCGGTTCAATCGAGATCTCAGTCGCTCCACGAGCTAGTTCTGCCATAGCGTTGAAGAAAAGACTCGCACCTAACCCATCGCAGATCGCGTGGTGAATCGCTGCTCCTAAAACCCAACCACCACACTGAAACATCGTGACTTGGAGTATACATGGATTAAGCATTCCTTCCTCCCGGGTCGGATCCGGTACCAATCTCTCGACAAAACCTGGATCGGGTCCATCCAAAAACCCGACGGATTCAAGCGTACAGTTCACAGAAGCGTTGACTAAAGGGACGCTCTGACCAGCGGAGCAGAATAGTTCAAAACGGTTATCGGAGGCAGAGCGACGGAGACAGCCAGCGAGAGGGTAATAATGGACAAGAGCGGTGGCGAGAGAGGCGGAAACGACGGCAGAGGGGCTTTTCCCGGCGACGGTGGAAGAGGAGGAGTAAACACGGAGGTAACGGAAGCTGACGTGGAGGTTGTTATCATTATCAAGGTGAGAGAGAGAGAGTGTTTGCTCGTTGGAGAGTGGTTGGTGAGAAGGTTGAACCAGGGCTATTTCGGTAATTTCAAGTGTCGCCATACCTTAATAAGATTGATAGTATGGGTCTTTGTTGCTTCCAACATAAGTCTTGGGGTCCAAATTTATAATATCGATCAGAGAAGCAAAATCAATGCCTTGAGGACAGCTCACGAGAGTAGGGGCTTCACCAACTACCAAACAGTCAAGTCCCATGTCCAAATTTCTTACCTACAACAGTTTCAAACAAACCATTTTAGTCTTTTTCTTATTCATACCATACTTCATACTCGTCTTCACTGTTTTTATGATCGAGTTTTGTTTGAGTCTTTTCAATCATGCTTGTTGTTTTTTTCACTGTTTTTCTCCTCCACAAGATTAGTATTTTTCTTTTCTTTTTATTTCGTAAGATAAAGTTGTGGTCGAAATTTTTGTAACAAAATGCTCAATAGAATCTAGCGTCAATAACAATTGCTGGAAAGACTAATTTTTAATCTGTTTAGATCTCCGATTTGGGAAAAATGATGGCTAGTGAACAAAAATATATTGGTAAGAAACAATAAAATAAATTAGAAGTCGAGAACTATATGAAGTTGGTGGAACTAAATGGTTGTGGTTCATTAGTAAAAAAAACACAAGTGGTGCTACTAAACTTTTTTAATAGTCACTTGACCGGTGCTGATGCCAAAATTGTTATGATTGATGATTGTTTTTGAATGCAAATTGGAATATAGATTCGGTTAGGTCAGTATTGTCATGTATTTGTTAAACTACCGTATATTATACTCCTATATTAGTTTAATTTACGAGATTTAAGTGGAATCATAATCAAATGTGAGATTTCTTGAAAATTGTAGAGGATTTTCTTGAAAGTCGAATATGGATTATTAAACATTCATATGAGAGGTTGGAAAGGTCAGCCGGAATTATAAAATTGTGAAATAAAGTGACTCCAAAAAAGTGATGACTTTGGCACACAAACCAGAAGCCTAAAAGTGGAACATGTAGGTTTTCAAGGCACCGCAGAAAAAATATTGTTAATCGCAATGCCATTATTATTGATTTTGATTCGTCGATCTATGGCGCTTATTATTTATACTTTTTTGATAAAAAAAATTTCCAGAAAACAATCCCAACTTATAATTACATTTTCCTGAAAAAACACACACACACAAAGTCTTTGAAACAAACATTGTTGTAGCAACGTATTGAGTTCCAACAAGCAACTTGATTTGTCCAAAACCGGCGAAACAAAACAGAAGCAAAAGTTTTTGATACATTTGGCTTACGGCTTACCCTAGTCCCTAGTAGCACACGATTTATTTTTAATTCACAGTGTTATGCTTTTTATTACTAATAAATAATAACGACCAATAAAAAATTATGTAGACTGTAGACAGTAACGAATTAATTTTTTTTTCTTCCAAATAGGTAAATACTCTAATAAAGATATTCGTATTATTCCAAAATGAATGATAATTATATTTGATTTATATTTAATTCCACATAAAAACTGGCTCCATAAAAAATAGTGAGTAGATCGGGCCATTTGAGGGATCACGGAGACTATCGCGTGCGTCACACATCTCCATAATCATTTCTTTCTATTTCACTCGTTTATAGATTGGGAATGTAAAGAATCCTTTTATATGATTATAAAAAATAAAATAAAAAAGAGTAAGGAAGGCGAAAACCAAAAAGAAAAAGAAAAAGCAATGAAGGAATATTTCGTTATTATTATTTTCACGATTTCTATCATCGAAGAATCCAATTTTGTGATGGAGCCTCCAACTTGTCTGACGTTTCTGAATTTACTTCGTTTTCAACCAATAACCAAAATTTCTTTTCGTAAAATAACCAATTTTTCCCATTTCTCTCTTTCTTACTGGCATAATAAATGAAATCCAATAATGGCCTCATATCTTGCGTTATTCAATGATCCAAAAAGACTATAAAATTTTGAGTGACAAAAGATGACCAAGATCCCACGACTCTTCCCATGGCTTCTTCACTGAAGCAGCTTATCTCAAGCTTTCTACTTGTCTTGTACTACACCACCATCATTGTTGCTTCATCAGAATCTCGATGTCGGCGTTTTAAATCGATCATAAGCTTTGGTGATTCCATCGCCGACACCGGAAATTATCTCCATCTCTCCGATGTCAATCATCTTCCTCAAACCGCCTTTCTTCCTTATGGCGAAAGCTTCTTCCATCCTCCCTCCGGTCGTGCCTCTGATGGCCGTCTCATCATTGACTTCATTGGTACCTATTATTTCCTCTCTTTAGACAAAAACACTTGTTCTCATTTGCTATAGGTCTTTCTTACGTTATACTTCTTCTTGATTTTTTTTAATGTTGTCTTACTATTTGAACAGCCGAATTCTTGGGATTACCATATGTACCGCCTTATTTTGGATCCCAAAACGTTAGCTTCGAACAAGGGATCAATTTTGCGGTGTATGGAGCAACCGCATTGGACCGAGCGTTTCTTGTGGGAAAAGGAATTGAATCTGATTTCACCAATGTTAGTTTAAGTGTTCAGCTTGACATCTTCAAGCAGATTTTGCCTAACTTATGCGCCTCGTCTACTCGTGGTTAGAAACTTAGCCTTGTTCTTTTCTATATCTATGATGATGAGTCTAGCTTGGTTCTAACAGGGTTTATTTATTTTTTTGTCTAGATTGCAAAGAGATTCTTGGAGACTCGTTGATACTCATGGGAGAGATTGGAGGAAACGACTATAATTACCCATTTTTCGAAGGAAAAAGTATCAATGAAATCAAAGAGCTTGTTCCTCTAATCATCAAAGCTATTTCTTCCGCAATTGTGGTAACAAATCTTTACAATTCCCTCCCACCAAACACAAAAATAATCACATTATATTCCTGTTTTACATTTTAAAAAATTAAGCACAAAACTACAGGATTTGATAGATTTAGGGGGCAAAACATTTTTGGTACCCGGAGGCTTCCCAGCAGGATGTTCTGCGGCGTATCTTACTCTATTTCAGACCGTGGCAGAAAAAGACCACGACCCTTTCACAGGTTGTATCCCATGGCTCAACGAATTTGGCGAGCACCACAACGAACAGCTAAAGACAGAACTCGAACAACTCCAAAAACTCTATCCTCATGTCAACATCATTTACGCTGACTACCACAACCCCTTATACAGGTTTTATCAAGAACCAGCTAAATACGGTCCGTGCCCCGTAAAAACTCTGTCACTCTGTCGTTGACCCTCACGATGGAACTCATTAATAGATAATTTGTTTGTCTTTTTCATTAGGGTTTAAGAACAGACCTTTGGCTGCTTGCTGTGGAGTCGGAGGTCAATACAATTTCACTATTGGTAAAGAGTGTGGATATGAAGGAGTTAGCTATTGTCAAAATCCTTCTGAGTATGTGAATTGGGATGGTTATCATTTAACCGAAGCCGCGTACAAGAAGATGGCTGAGGGTATACTCAACGGTCCTAATGCCATTCCTGCTTTCGATTGGTCCTGCCTCGGCTCTGGTTCAGTGGATAAAGAGTATTCTTTCAGCAGTTAGAATTCATTTGTGAAAGAAAAAAAAAGAGGAAGAAACAGATTGCGTGTACAGCAAGATTTGACTAATGACAAAATTTCGAAGATATATGCATATATCGTATCACTGAAAAATACCACACGCACTAAAAAATTGACTCCATTAAAAACAGTGAGTAGATCGGCCACTTGAGCGAGGGATCACGGATACTATCGCCGTGCGTCACATATCTCCATAACCGTTTCATAATTGTTCTCTTTCTTTTTCACTCATTTTATAATGGATTAGTTAAAGAATCCATTTATATGATTATAAAAAGTAAGGAAGGCCAAAAAGAAAAAGAAAAAGCAATGAAGGAATATTTCGTTGTTATTATTTGGGCTATATTAATTTAAAACTACAATTGACCAAAAAATTAAGAATATACCTATGATTTTTATATTATTAGTTCTCTCTCCTCAATTTCTGTAAGTTGGACAAAAATGCTCCTCCGCATATAACAAATTAATTAACAATATAATAAAATAGTTATCGACGTTTCTTATTTGATTCTGAATAAATTGTCCGTCAAATATCTGAATAAGAATATATGATGAGTTAAATGATTATCTATTGGTTTAACACGATAACAAAATATATATCACTAAGTTTATAAATATATCATGTTAAAACATATTGTATCGCGATAAGTTTATAATTGATATGATAAAGTTTATATTATCATTGAAAATATTTATGGTAAGATAATAGATATATAGTTAATATTTATATTAACGTGTATAACGATGTTAACATGATAACAATAAAAGTAACATGTGTTACTCTATTTCTGGTCACCGACGAGGCAAACCCAGAAAACAACATAATTAAGTTTTTTGGTCGCCGCTGTCAAATCTTCAATCATCACAGCTCCTCCGTCCCTATCTTCGTCTCAACTCACTACTCCATTTGATCTAACTTCACGACACTGTCTCTTTCTCCGACGTAGTTACCGCAACCGATATAATCATCACCACCACCGATGGAATCATCACCACCACCATCAGAACTATTAACATGTACAATCATTTGTGCCACTTAACCATTGCTCTTGCCAGAAAACTTAGCTACATACAATCATCTTCATCGCCGTCGTCTCCGTGTCTTTCTCGACCACCGTTCATTTCTGAGATGTGTTATGAAGAGAGAGAGAAAAGAAGATTGAGAAATGTACAAAAAGAAAAGAGGAAAAACAAAGAGAATTGATAATAATGTGTTGAGGGTGCTATTGTCTTTTTTATGTATAAAGTAAATGCCAAATAGTGTGATGAGAGAGAACTAATTATTAATTCATCTGTTGTCATATGTTATAGATACCCTTATTATTTTCACGATTTCTGTTATCGAATAATCCAATTTTGTGATGGAGCGTCCAACTTGTCTGACGTTTCTGACGTTACTTCATTTTCAACCCATAACCAAAATTTCTTTTGGTAAAATAACAAATAACTGTTATAAATAATTTTTTATTTTATGGTAGATATAATAAATCAGTGAGAAATTTTAAACTCGCAAAGAATCGGAATACTGAATAATAAAGAGACGAGAATTTTTTTTTTTTCGTAAAATTGAAGTTATGCGAATGATGTGTATTACAATGAACGATTTATCGTTTTCTATATAGAGGTAAAAAGATAAATTTACTGTACTTGCATAGTGACGTGGACTTCACATTTACGTAACACGTAACGCATGTGTATGCACGTACATTGTTGACGTTATTGTTCTTTTTTTTTTTTTTTACTTTTACAACAATAACCAATTTTTTTCCATTTTATCTCTTTTTGTCTGGCATAATAAATGAAATCCAATAATTGCCTCATCTCTTGCATTATTCCATGATCCAAAAAGATTATAAAAATTGAGTGTGAAAGACGAACGAAGATCACGACTCTTCCCATGGCTTATTCACTGAAGAAGCTTATCTCAAGCTTTCTACTTGTCTTATACTCCACCACCATCATTGTTGCTTCATCAGAATCTCGATGTAGGCGTTTTAAATCGATCATCAGCTTTGGTGATTCCATCGCCGACACCGGAAATTATCTCCATCTCTCCGACGTCAATCATCTTCCTCAAACCGCCTTTTTTCCTTATGGTGAAAGCTTCTTCCATCCTCCCTCTGGTCGTGCCTCTGATGGCCGTCTCATCATCGACTTCATCGGTACCTTATATTTTCTCTCTTTAGGCAAAACCACTTGTTATCATCTGCTTTAGGTCTATCTTGCGTGGAAAGCAAGATAGAAACCCTACTTCTTCCTGAGTTTTTGTAATGTTGTCTTACTATTTGAACAGCTGAATTCTTGGGACTACCGTATGTTCCACCTTACTTTGGATCCCAAAACGTTAGCTTTGAACAAGGGATCAATTTCGCGGTGTATGGAGCAACCGCACTGGACCGAGCGTATTTTGTGGGAAAAGGAATTGAATCTGATTTCACCAATGTTAGTTTAAGTGTTCAACTTGACATCTTCAAGCAGATTTTGCCTAACCTTTGTGCCTCGTCTTCTCGTGGTTAGAAACTCAGCCTTTTAATTTGATAAACAAAAACTTAGCCTTGTTCTAACAGGGTTTATTTAATTTTGTGTTTAGATTGCAGAGAGATGCTTGGAGACTCGCTGATACTCATGGGAGAGATTGGAGGTAACGACTTTTTTTACCCATCCTCCGAAGGCAAAAGTATCAATGAAACCAAACTACAGGATTTGATCATCAAAGCTATTTCTTCTGCAATTGTGGTAACAAATCTTTACATTTCCCTCCCCCACACACAAAAATAATCTTTTCAACAAATTAAGCAACCAAACTACAGGATTTGATCGCTTTAGGGGGCAAAACATTTTTGGTACCGGGAGGATTCCCAGCAGGATGTTCCGCAGCGTGTCTTACTCAATATCAGAACGCGGCAGAAGAAGACTACGACCCTTTGACAGGTTGTATCCCACGGCTCAATGAATCTGGAGAGCGCGACAACGAACAACTTAAGACAGAACTCAAACGACTCCAAAAACTCTATCCTGATGTCAACATCATTTACGCTGACTACCATAACTCCTTATACCGGTTTTATCAAGAACCAGCTAAATATGGTCCGTGCCCCTTAAAAACTCTGTCGTTGACCCTCACGGTTTAATTCATTAACCGATATTTTGTTTGTCTTCTTCATTAGGGTTTAAGAACAGACCTTTGGCTGCTTGCTGTGGAGTGGGAGGTCGATACAACTTCACTATTGGTAAGGAGTGTGGATCCGAAGGAGTTAGCTATTGTCAAAATCCTTCTGAGTACGTGAATTGGGATGGTTATCATTTAACAGAAGCCGCGTACCAGAAGATGGCTGAGGGTATACTCAACGGTCCCTATGCAACTCCTGCTTTCGATTGGTCCTGCCTTGGCTCTGGTTCAGTGGATAAAGAGTATTCTTTCAGCAGTTAGAATTCATTTGTTGTGAAAAAAAGAGGAAGAAAATTATGTGATGATGATGATGAATGATGATGATGATGATGTTGATGATGATGATGTTGAACAAACAGATTGCTTGTACGGCAAGATTTGACTAATGACAAAAATTTCGAGGATATGTGTAAGCTATATGCATATGTCTTATCAGTTATCACTGAAAAATTCCACACGCAATAGAAAATCCTATTTATGGGGTTCGTAACACTTTAGTTACAATGTTGAGAAAATCTTTCTCCACAATCTCGAAGTGGCGTATAATTTAATTTGAAGACCATTCTAACAGTTCCCTGGAAGGTTTTAGAGAAGTTTTGGATGAATTGAGGGGGACAATCGCCAGCTTAGGATTTAAATAATTTCATAACATCCATTGGACTGAAAGATTGAGAACATAATACACTATTTGGGACAACTTAAAATACTATACTACAATAGATGGATATAATAGATGAGAACATGTGAGGTCCATTGATTGCACATTTTGGTCATTTAAATTTCGAAAAAGTTCAAAATTTTATTAGAAAAAAACATGAATTACTTAAAATTTCTTATTTGGGTTACCTAAAGTTCTCGATCACACTAAATTAAAAGTGACTAAGACGAGAGACTAATCCATTTGTATCCATGCATAACTTAGGTGTCTTTTTATACGTGGCACTTAAGTACGATTTAGCCATCTAACCTATAAACTGGACGTTTCTGAAGTTACTTCATTGAACACTCAATAGTCATTAATAAACCTGACCATTTTCCTCAATTTACTCGTTGGCGTTAGAGCACCTCCAATGGGAGGTTCTCTCATCAAATTTGTAGAGTTCTCTTGTTTAAGTACAATTAAAATAAATCAAAAATGCTAAATAACCAGAGAACCAGTTCTCTTGAGAGAGATTTGAGAATCAGAGAGAGCCGTACACGTGGCAACATTTGATTGGATGATGATTTTTAACAGAAAAAAACGCGTGTGTTCTATTTCTCTCTTCAGTAACGACTCCCGACTTTCTCTCTCCGGCGATGGCGATCAAACCTCCGATTTCTCCGATTCCGATGAATGGGAGTAAAATAACGTGTGTAATCGTGGTATCTGAGAGTTCATGACGCCGGAGTCATCATCTTTCCAATCAATTTCATTTCTTTTCTCTGCATCAATTTTTAGGGTTCATCAGAGAAAGAGAGAGAGATTCAGAGATCCATTGTGCCAAGCCCACTTCGATTTACAGGTTCTCTCGAACAGAATCCATTGGTTGATTTGACTCTCTGTTTTGCAATTCCTCTGACTTCTGAACAGAGACTTTTAAATATTGTTTGAGATTGATTTGAATCTGCATCTGCAATGAAAAGACCTGAGTTTTCATATTGATTTAGATTTGCTAAGATTATAGTGGCTTAAGTTGCTAAATCAATTGATTGATAGAACTTGTAAGTTAGAGCTATACTTGTCTTAACTTCTTAGACTGCCGATAATCTCAATCAAAAGACTTGGATTAATATTCGTAGATGTTTTGTTACTTATGCAAGTGAGATAAAAGTCAGAATCATATATTAGGGTAATTACCTTAGAGTTGTCGAGATTTATTTGTTTTATCAATAGTTATACGTTTGTCATACTATAGTTTCTTTTTTCACTTTATGGTTGTGTTGGTGGACTGGTTTTGCTGGACTAAAAAAACCAAGGTGCTACCTGTTACACGAATTCTCTCCTGCAGACTTTATACCACATACCTTACATCAGAACGGTTGGATGCATGTCTTGTTTCCTTTTTATATTTGCTTAATCATGAGTTCACTAAATTCTAGAAAAAGACATCTGAATAATGCACCCATGCTTGTAGGCTGTGTATCACATGCGAAATTGCCAACGACTGAAAATGATGCACCTACAGCTAGTATCCCATTGGCGCTTCAGAGTTTGTTTTACAAGCTTCAGTGTAACGACATTGGCGCTGACAAAGTCGTTTGGTTGGGATACATATGATTCTTTCATGCAGCATGATGTCCAAGAACTCAACTGAGGCGCTGGTTAGTTGCATGGTGAAGAGAGCAGCTTCATCTCTCTGAGATTGCTCTGTTTTTGGGTTTGTTTCTTTTGTTTTGAGGATTGTGTGATGGATGAGAAGTGGAGGTTGAGAGGTTTATTAATATGAAAATATATTAAAGAAGGTAACGTATGGCATAATTGAATGCCAATTTCTGATTTTTGTATGATACCACTACTTCAAACATACTGAAATTTTTAAAGACATGCATCACAATTTTCGGATGAGGTATTCAAGACAAGAAAATATACCAAATCTAATTATATTGTGATACAACACTTCTTCTTGTTATATCAAAATACAACAATTATTCTTGTTTTACAAAGACACAAACAATACTTCTTGTTTTACAAAGACACAACATTTTGTCTTGTTTTACAAAGACACAAACAACACTTCTTCTTGTTTTACAAATACACACCACTTCTTGTTTTTCAAAAATTTAAATGATTTATTCTTAAGAGAACCCTACCATTGGAGGAAGAAAAATTGAAGAACTCTTAAAAATATTTTCAACTTTAAATTTTACAAAATTTATATTAAACAATGGGAGAGAACCCATAGGGGGCTCTCTCCCATTGGAGATGCTCTTAGGAATTAGGATAATACAAAAATCCAATAACTAACGCCTCAAACTCAGCATTAGTTCATGGTCGAAAAAGATTCTAAAATTGAGTAATAGAGACGATGACGACGACTCTCCTCATGGCTTCGCTCATCGTAAGCTTTCTACTTATCTTATACTCCACCACTATCGTCGTTGCCTCATCAGAATCTCGGTGTCGGCGTTACAAATCAATCATCAGCTTCGGTGACTCCATTGCTGACACCGGAAATTATCTTCGTCTCTCCAACGTCAAAAATCTTCCTCAAGCCGCATTTCTTCCTTACGGGGAAAGCTTCTTCCATCCTCCATCCGGCCGTTACTCGGACGGCCGTCTCATTATAGATTTCATTGGTACCTGATTTTTCTTCTCTATTTTTAGTTATTTTCAACAAAAACCACTCGATCACTCCTGTGCTTTAGGTCTCTATTGCTTGAACAGCAAGTTATAAACCCTACTTGCTTCTGTGTTTTTGTAATTTTGTCTTAGTTTTTGTACAGTCGAATTCTTGGGACTACCTTACGTTCCGCCTTACTTCGGATCCCAAAACGTGAGCTTCAATCAAGGGATAAATTTCGCTGTGTATGGAGCAACCGCCTTGGATCGTGCCTTTCTTGTAAAACAAGGAATTAAATCTGACTTCACCAATATTAGTCTAAGTGTTCAGCTTAACACCTTCAAGAAGATTTTACCTAACTTATGTGCCTCGTCTACTCGTGGTTACAAACTTAGCCTTGTTCTCTTCCATATCTACGATGCATTGAGCTCGCTTCTAACTTTTTTTTCGTTGGGGGTTTAGATTGCAGAGAGATGCTTGGAGACTCGCTGATACTCATGGGAGAGATTGGAGGAAACGACTATAACTACCCATTTTTCGAAGGCAAAAGTATCAATGAAATCAAAGAGCTTGTTCCTCTGATCATCAAAGCTATTTCTTCTGCAATTATGGTAAATAATCTTTACATTGCCCTCTACTCAAAAATGTGTGCTTCAAATTTTAACAAACTAATTAAGTAATAAAACTACAGGATTTGATCGATTTGGGAGGAAAAACATTCTTGGTGCCCGGAAACTTCCCAATAGGATGTTCCGCAGCATATCTTACTCTATTTCAGACCGCGACAGTAGAACACGACCCTTTTACAGGTTGTATCCCATGGCTTAACAAATTTGGAGAGCTCCATAACGAACAACTTAAGATAGAACTCAAACAACTCCAAAAACTCTACCCTCATGTCAACATCATTTACGCCGACTACTACAACTCTTTGTACTGGTTTTTCCAAGAACCAGCCAAATACGGTTTGTGCCTTCTAAAGCTTCTGTCTTTGACCCTCACGTACGGTTTTATTCGTTAACCCATGTTTTATGAATTATGGTCCCTTTTTAGGTTTTAAGAACAGACCTTTGGCTGCTTGTTGTGGAGTCGGAGGTCAATACAACTTCACCATTGGTAAAGAGTGTGGAGAAAACGGAGTTAGCTATTGTCAAAATCCTTCTGAATATGTGAATTGGGATGGTTATCATCTAACCGAAGCCACCTACCAGAAAATGGCTCAGGGTTTACTCAACGGTCCCTATACAACTCCTGCTTTCGACTGGTCCTGCCTTGGCTCTTATGATTCAGTGGATAAAGATGATAAGTTAGTAGTGGCTCCGGTCTTTGCAAGAAAGAAGAAGAGAAAATATGGAAGAATTGCAGAGAATTGGAAGGAATCTTGGATTGTAAATTAATAGTTTATTAAAAGAACTTGAAGAAAAGTGTTTTAAAGTTGATTTGGAGAATTCTATCGGCTAAGGGTTCGTTGTGGGTGGATTGGGTTCACCGATATCTCATCCGCAGTGGCTCCTTCTGGTCAGAGAAACAAAGCTCCACATATGGTTCATGGATTTGGAAAAAGATCCTCAAATATCGGGAGACAGCAAAACACTTTCATCGGGTAGAGGTAAAAAGTGGTGATTCTACTTCTTTTTGGTTTGATCGGTGGAGTTCTTTGGGTCGTCTCCATGAAACACTAGGGGATAGAGGTTGTGTGGACTTGGGAATTCCGATTCATAGTACAGTGGGAGAAGTGTTGAGCAGGACCAGAAGACGAAAGCATCGCCAACCTCTTCTAAATCTGGTTGAAGAGGAAGTGAGGAAACAAAGACAGAACCGAAAACAGGGAGAACACGATGTTGTGTTATGGAAAGGGAAGAATGACACCTACAAGAACAGGTTCATAACAAAGGAGACGTGGTCGCAGATACGGAGTGCTAAACCGTTGATGAATGGTTATAAGGAAATCTGGTTCTCAAAGGCAACCCCTAAGTATGCGTTTCAAACGTGGCTGGTAGTGAAAAATAGGGTTGCAACAGGTGATAGAATGCTGCAATGGAATCAGAACGTCGACCCGAGCTGCATACTCTGCAAGCACCCCATAGAGACATGTGATCACTTATTTTTCGTATGCCCTTATTCTGCTGCGGTGTGGGAAAAACTAGTGAAAGGAATTCTACTCGACAAATTCTCGCAAAACTGGAGGGATGTGATGACACTACTAGCCAACAGAGACTTGGACAAGGTGCAAAAGTTTCTTATTGGTTATACTTTTCAGAACACGATACACTCTCTTTGGGGAGAGAGGAACAATAGAAGACACGGGGAACACCCTTCCACGACGGAGAAGCTTGTTAAATTGATTGACAAGAATGTTCGTAATCGGATGAGCACGATTACAAGAGGAGGAGACTTTTCACTCGCTAGTGGCATCCAAACATGGTTTGCAACAAGACAATGACAACGGATAGACTCTATTAGAAGTTATAAAAGTTTTGCATTAACAATGTAGAAACGTTTATTTTTTCTTTGAATATAATTTAACATTAAATTCAAAAAAAAAAAAAGAACTTGAAGAATTAAAATAAAATTTGTATCCAAAAAAAATTAATGGCCTTACGTGTATTGAAAGGAATCTTGGATTATAGACGATAGATTCGCCCATGTGTATCCCATGCATAACCTTACGTGTCTTTTATACGTGGCATGAACGTTTCTGAAACTACTGCATTTTCAAACAATTATTGGACATTTGGACACACCAAAAAAACAAACTACTATATTCTTGTTGGCATAGTACATAAATGAAATCCACCACTGACCATATTTAGTGGTCCAAAAGGATAATAAAAATCGGGTGACAGAAACGACGAAGACGATTCTTCCCATGGCTTCACTACTGAAGAAGCTTATCTCAAGCTTTCTACTTATCTTATACTCCACCACCATAACCGTTGCTTCATTAGAATCTCGATGTCGGCAATATAAATCGATCATCAGCTTCGGTGATTCCAGCGCCGACACTGGAAATTATCTCCATCTTTCCGACGTCAATCATCTTCCTCAATCCGCATTTCTTCCTTATGGCGAAAGCTTCTTCCATCCTCCCTCCGGTCGTTACTCGGATGGCCGTCTCATCATCGACTTCATTGGTACCTAATTTTTCCTCTCTTTCTAATGTTAGGCAAAAACGTTTGTTCTCCTCTGCTTTAGGTCTTTCTTGCTTGGGCAGAAAGTTAGAAACCCTATTTGCTTTCTGATTTTTACATGGACAGCTGAATTCTAGGGACTACCGAACGTACCATATTACTTCGGATCCCAAAACGTGAGCTTTGATCAAGGGATCAATTTCGCGGTGTATGGTGCAACTGCATTGGACCGAGCGTTTCTTGTGGAAAAAGGAATTGAATCTGATTTCACCAATGTTAGCTTAAATGTTCAGCTTAACATCTTCAAACAGATTTTACCTAACCTTTGCACCTCGTCTTCTCGTGGTTAGACTCATAGCTTTGTTCTCTCCCATATCTATGATGTTGAATCGAGTTCAATTCGAAGGTTTTTTTTTTTCTTTTGGGGTTTAGATTGTAGAGAGATGCTTGGAGACTCGCTGATACTTATGGGAGAGATTGGAGTGAATGACTATAACTACCCGTTCTTTGAAGGCAAAAGTATCAATGAAATCAAAGAGCTTGTTCCTCTAGTCATCAAAGCTATTTCTTCTGCGATTGTGGTAACAAATATCTTTACGTTTCCCTCCCCTCCCCTTTAAAAAGAAGTTTCATTTGTGTTTAATTTAAACTAATAAGGCAACAAATCTACAGGATTTGATTGATTTATGGGGCAACACATTTCTGGTCCCCGGAAACTTCCCATTAGGATGTTATCCCGCGTATCTTACTCTATTTCAGACCGCGGAAGAAGAAGACTACGACCCTTTTACAGGTTGTCTACGATGGCTCAACGAATTTGGAGAGCATCACAACGAACAGCTCAAGACAGAACTCAAAAGACTCCAAGAACTATATGATCATGTCAACATCAGTTATGCCGACTACTACAATTCTTTGTTCCGGTTATACCAAGAACCAGTCAAATATGGTCAGTGCGTTTCTAAAACTTTTGGCATTGACCATCACCGTTTGATCTCTTGACCAACGTTTTATGGTCAATTTTTAGGGTTTAAGAACCGACCTTTGGCTGCTTGTTGTGGAATCGGAGGTCAATACAACTTCACTATTAATGAAGAGTGTGGACACAGAGAAGTTAGCTATTGTCAAAATCCTTCTGAATATGTGAACTGGGACGGTTATCATTTAACCGAAGCCACACACCAGAAGATGGCTCAAGTTTTACTCAACGGTCCTATGCAACACCTGCTTTCGACTGGTCCTGCTTTAGTTCTGGATCAGTGGATAAAGAGTATTCTTTCAGCAGTTAAAATTCGGGGTTGGTGAAAAAAAAGGAAGTATATATGTGGTGATGTTGAATTGGTGAAAATTAATAAGAACAGGTTCCTTAATCCTTATACGGCAAGGTTTTGACATAATATAATATTTGACTTATGAAGAGAACCATAAATGATTCTATCTGATGATGATAGATGCAAACAAGATATAATCTCCTTAAGGTGTGTAAAGAAGACTATAACCTTTTTAATTAAGATGATTAGGTAGGAGACATGATTTCTCCTTCTCCTTTCGGTTGCAATTTATCCGGTTTCACTCTTTTGGATTTAGGAACTCGATATAAATCTTATCTTTGTTTGCCTAATCTACTCTTCCCCTAATGGTCGATCAAAACGAAGGCATTATGGAGTGTTGGAGCGAGAAGCAAAAAGAATATTTTTTGGTCAAATCAATTTTTATTCGTCGTAAAATATATATTTTGTGCTATTTGTTTTTAGAAAAACCCAAAAAAATATATAATTTGATGAAGTGTAGCGACCTTTTAGAAGTTAATTATATATAATAAAAAAATTTACTATATAGTTTGGGTAATTAAGTACTTTCTCTTCTAACTGACTAATTTGAGATATTCAGGTACATTTCCATTCTAATTAGCTTCAAGCTATTTAGAAATTTTATAGAATGCCTCAAACTATATATTGTATTAATATATTTTAAAACAAATACAAATCAATACATAAAAGCTTACAAACATATATAAAAATTTGTTTACATCATATTTTATAGTTTTATTAAATAAACAGTATTAAGCATATTGATCCATTCCTATATCTTACTCTAGTTATTGAATTTTACATGAAATAAATAGAAAATTAAGTAAAAATATTTATATATGAATATGAAACTTAAGATTTGCCTCTCTTTTTTTTTATTGTTTAAGAACTTTTAGGAGTTCCTTTTAAGAATATTTCAAGAAATTTGTAAGAATTTTAAATTTGTTTTGGCTTTTCAGAATTTTTGGGTTCTTGTTCAGTTTTACTTCGGGTTTGGTTGAATTTTATTGGGTTTTTTTGGGATTCGATTTCTTCTTCAAATTAAGCTAAAAGGATTTTTAGAAGGTGTACATTAAATCGTTTAGCGGGCTGTTAATGGGTTAATATAGAACCACAATGGTTACTTCATGTATTAAATGGGCTGTATAAATAGTTTATATATATTATTATGAAAGAGAAATTTTTCGTTTATAAGCTAGGTTTTTTGTTTTTGTCAAGGAATCTACAAATATAGAACTTTTTCTTTTACGACAGGTGTATCACTGAATCCAAACGAAAAAGGTAGAACACAGATTTTGTTTCAAGTACAGCCAAACAAAATTATATTTCACATAAAAAAGGGAAAATAACTTCATGAATCATGAGAAGTCAAATTATAAAAAGGAAAAAAATCTGATTACCTTGTCTATTACCTAATGTTAATATTTTATAGTTAAATTACACTTTCCATGTTTGACTAAATATGGTAACATGACATAATCTCTTAAAAGTGTAACGGTTACAAAATCCTCTTTAGGACAGTTAAAATTGACAGAAGACTCTTGTCAGCTGAAGAGAAGCATCTTAAGAAATGAACGGTGATAGATTTGGGTAGAATCCAATGTAACAGCACGTGTACCAATCATTGTGTCTCTATTCTCTTTTTCCTCATATAACTGTCCATACTTTTCTATTTTCTAATATCTTTTACTCTTTTTAAATTAAAAAATATATTACCTTAAATAAATTAGTTTTTAGGCAGAAAAAAACAAAACAAAGTTTTCTGTTTATGTAAAAGCCACTGGATTATAGCTTAGTGTCAATTCACAGCTTTTTCCAGCTTGGGATTGTCTTTTGTCTAAAAATGATAAATTACAATTAATTAGTAGATTTTCTTTGAAAATGCAACTAATTAGTTCGTATTTGCATAATAGTACTCAGTAAATTTTTTTTTCATGTTAATATTGTAGAACATGTTGTAGAAAATTTTAAGTATTACAAAATTAAAAAAAAAAATAAGTAACATATATAATATTTTCTGTGAATTACTTTTTATTAATTTTATAATTGACAGCGCCGCCATGAAACTTCACTTAAAATTTTATAGTTAACACTGCCGTATAACGACAATATGAATAGTTAATTTGTTCGATGTCGTTATTCAGAAAACAAATACTGTTCATTAATTTGATAATTGGCGGCGCCGCAATGAAAATTCACACATAATTTTAAATAATAAATATAATGTATTTTCTATAAGACGTTATAGTGAACTAGTTTTTTATGTTTATAATTTTGACAATTTATTACAACTAGTAGGATATATTAAACATATTACTAATATCAAGTATATTACTAAAACTGAGGGTAAATTAGAGGAGTAGAAAACAAATATTTTGATTTAAAAAGAAAAGATAAAAAAGTT
Source organism: Arabidopsis arenosa (assembly GCA_905216605.1). Lineage (NCBI taxonomy): Eukaryota > Viridiplantae > Streptophyta > Magnoliopsida > Brassicales > Brassicaceae > Arabidopsis > Arabidopsis arenosa. Next base: position 11,508,688 of record LR999451.1, on the reverse strand, counting down.
GTCAAAACAAAAAAGATACAAAACTTTTAAACACGTGGCGTAATAAGGATAAGGTATCGAAGACCTTCTTCATCTGACATTGGGTATATATATGCCTATATGGTAGACTTCTCAATATCACCTTACCTCTCCTAATTTCCATATCTCTCACTTTTTTGCTTATACTCCAGTAAGTGTCTCTTCTTTCTGTTCGTTTATATTAGCTATTTGATTTTAACAATTAGATCTTTCGTTTTCTTTGCAGTTCTAGCTATACTAAAATTCGATCATACATTATATATTGTATTGTAAAAACTAAAAAAAGAGACACATAATTGGGTTCTTTCTAGATAAACAGTACCATATTGATTTCATCATATAACCACCATTTGTTTATTTGATTTCCGTGTAATATGTATATAGTCCTGTATATTTCTTAAAGTTTTTGAATTTATTTATTCACTGCCTTCAATTTACTCACACAAAATTGTTCTTCTTCTTCTTCTTCTTTGATTTTGATTTTGATTTTGATTTTGATTTTGATTTCGTTTGTTCTCTTTGTATAAAAATTCTTAGTTTTCATCTTATCAATAATCTTTGTTGTATATTATTTGATTGATATTTCGTTATTCATACATCAAGGTGACATTTTTTTATCAGTATTGTAAATTTTAATGGATGCACTAAAAGTTAGAGGCTATTTTCTTGTATACTGATACTTTAGATGCTTCAAGCAGTTTTTTTTAATAATTTTTTGTCCAAAAAATATTTAGTTTCAGAAACAAGAATTCATTTTTATTTTTCTTAAGAAGAAAGCTTTTTAAAAGGGAAAAAAATGGATTTTTTCAAGTAGAAAAAAAGATTTTTTCAAGAAGAAAAAAAGATTTTTTCAAGGAAAAAAAAAGTTTTTTAAAGAGAAAAAGGGCCTTTTCTAAGGAAAAGAAAAGTGAATTTAACCAGCTTCATATAGAGGATGGTTCTGCTTGTTATATGTGAAATTTATTTTATATTAATTTTTCAGGAAACAAACAAATTATTATTATTATTTTTTTTTAAAACAATAATTTTTTTTATATCTAATATTTTTAACCACAATACGAACTAGACGCAGACAAGTTAATTTGTCATGATTTCATTTGAAAAGGTAAGAGTTTTTTTTTTCGGTTAAATCAAAAGTATAGAGTAACTTTCACTTCGATTTGTTCCCCTCAATTCATACTCCATATGATGTTTGAAGATGTATAAGTAGCATGATGTCAGAATACAAAATTTATATGTGTAATTAGCTAGTTAATCAAAAGTCCGTACATGTTTGTTTATCAATTTCTCATTATCTCACATATATATATGATATATCTTCGATCTTCCAGGTAAACAAGTCAATATGGATCTCGTTGATAATACGCTCGATGAACAAAGATTGCCATTTACTCCTTCGTGGTTCCCCCCATCACCAGAACCATTTCCTTCAATAATGGTAATTCTTTTAATTATTTGTTTCTCATTTTCATATAAAAACTTACATTGTGATATATACATATTGATGATAAATCTAAATTGTTGATTTGTGCAACCCTAAAGGAGCTTCTACAAGACCCTATGACGGCAGAAATTGAGAACTTTGATGGAATATTCTCTACTCCTGCAATAAGCGAGGCTATTCCCTCTACGACTACACAACCGAGTGTAGTCCCATGTCCACAGTCATCAACAATGCCTCAAAATCCACCTGACATGGTATCTTACTTACAATTTTCATAAACATATTATTTTACTATTGGGCATCACATATAACTTTTGTTTTCGTTTTATCTAAGCAACAACTATCTGATCAACAAGATTTCTTAAATCCAAACATGCTGAATTCTTATCAAGAGCCAGACGTTTCTACAACAGTAAGTTATAGATTTCATTTTTTATTTCGATTATCAGTTTTTTCTTTTTTTAACATATACATTCATGAGCCAGATAGAGTATAGTATCTACTATCACCAAACCATCAATGATAATATCTTAATAACTAGATTCCTTTTATTTCACTTAAACAGCAGCAGCAACAACAACCCATTTTACATGGATCCTTAGAACAATCTGATCAACAAGGTTTATTAAATCCAAACATGATGTCTTCTGAGCCAAGTGTTTCTACATTGGTAAGTATAGATTTCATATTTTTTCAGTAACCAATTATTTTTAATTAGTTCTTTTTTTTTTTCTATACATATTCAGAGCCAGATATAACACAATCTGCTATCATTAAACCATCAATGATTCAATGATAATATATTAACAATTAAATTTGTTTTCATTTTTCTAAGCAGCAACAACAACAATTACTATGCAATTCAGCTGGATATTTGCAACAATCTGATCACCAAGGTTTATTAAATCCAAACATGCTGAATTCTTTTCATGAACCTGATGTTTCTACAATGGTACGTTAAAAATTCTATTCTTTTTAATTAGTTTTTTTGTTTTCTGTTTATTTAATGAAAATACATTAATTCTTGAGCCAAATAGACTTATATGCTGTCAAACTAAACCATCAAGGATGACACACTAATAAATAAATTCGTTTTCATTTTGTCCAAGCAGCAGCAACAACCACCACCATTATACAATTCACATGGATATTTACAACAATCAGATCAACAATATTTAATGAATCAAAACATGATGAATTCTTTTCAAGGGCCAGATGTTTCTACAACGGTAAGTTATATTTCAAATTTGATCAGTCACTTTTAATTAGTGTTTGATACTTAGACAGTCATAAGCCATATGAAAATCGTTTTTTTTTTTTTTTTTTTCTTAGCAGCAACAACAACAATTGTTGTGCAACTCACATGGGTATGTACAAGGAAACTTATCAAACATACAATCAGATCAGCAATACTTATCGAATCAAAACGCTACGAATTTATTTCAAGAACCAAATAATTCTACAATGGTAATTATATTTTTTATTTTAATTTTCTTGATCAACGATTATTTTCAATTAAGTTTTGATAACTATATTTGCATGAACCAGATCGATATTGGTCAACAAATCGAAGAAGGAAACAATGGATATGCACATCAACCATTGATTGATCATTTTGAGTTACCAAATCATCATCAGGAGCAGTCTCTATCAGTACCAATGTATGTGACAAAATCAAATACAAATACAAAACTTTAGTACACACATGTACCATTGATCTATAATTTATAATATTTCTATTATTTTTATGAAATTCAGATCACAAAATTACCTGTCATATCCGGCATACGAACATGGTCCAATTGGTTCACATTTTAACATGTACGGCCAGCAACCACCTCCGAGAGTTTCAACTCACAGAGAAGAAGGACATCCCACCCAATGGATAGTTACAGACTTGGCCAGGTAAGATCATCTATTTTCCATAAATCTTAAGATGAAACATGAAAATTTTCTAATGAAAATATGGAAAAGAGTTAATAATCAAGTGCACTCCGCTTACAAATTTTTTTTAAGAATTGGTCCGTTGCTTTTATACTTAATTTTATGTTCTTTCTCTCTTATATATTATCATAAGTCTTATTCCTCTTCCTGTGTGGAATCCTTTTAAATATTTGCTTCACTAAAATTTAGAATTATATATTCACTTGTTAAATTATTTGGGTTAACGCAGAAATTATCCTATACAAAATCAAAATCCTACGACCATTTCTCGACCTCAAATGCCGTCAAGCTCTACCAGGTTTATATTATTTATTTTCATATTTATTTTATATTATTTAATACTATCTCTCTTCAGATGTGGAATTCTCTAATATATTTGTTTTACTAAATAGTTACAATTATACAAAAAAAAAAATTATATATATATATTTGTTTGTTAAACTATTTGGGTTATCGCAGTACTTATCCTCTCCAAAATCAAATTTCTATGATTCCTCCACAATCTCAAATGATATCGAGCTTCACTAGGTATATATTATTTTTAATATATTATTTTAATTCAATCTCTTTTATATATATTATTATAAATTCATTCTCTCTTTTGATATGAAATTTTTTTATATATTTGTTCACCAAATAGTTACAATTACACAAAAACATATTATAGATTTCTTTGCTAAATTATTCGGATAAACGCAGGATTTATCCTCTTGAAAATCAAATTTCTATGCTTCCTCCACAATCTCAAATGACATCGAGCTCCACTAGGTATATATTATTTTTAATATATTATTCAATTCAATCTCTTATATATATTATTATAAATTCATTCTCTCTTTTAATATGAAATTTTCTTATATATTTGTTCACCAAATAGTTACAATTACATAAAAACATATTATAGATTTCTTTGCTAAATTATTCGGATAAACGCAGGATTTATCCTCTTGAAAATCAAATTTCTATGCTTCCTCCACAATCTCAAATGACATCGAGCTCCACTAGGTATATATTATTCTAATTTAATCTCTTTTATATATATTATTTTAAATTCATTTTGTCTTTTGATATGAAATTTTTTTATATATTTGTTCACCAAATAGTTACAATTACATAAAAATATATTATGGATTTCTTTACTAAATTGTTCGGATAAACGCAGGATTTATCCTCTTGAAAATCAAATTTCTATGCTTCCTCCACAATCTCAAATGACATCGAGCTCCACTAGGTATATATTATTCTAATTTAATCTCTTTTATATATATTATTTGAAATTCATTTTGTCTTTTGATATGGAATTTTTTTTATATATTTGTTCACCAAATAGTTACAATTACATAAAAACATATTATGGATTTCTTTGCTAAATTATTCGGATAAACGCAGGATTTATCCTCTTGAAAATCAAATTTCTATGCTTCCTCCACAATCTCAAATGACATCGAGCTCCACTAGGTATATATTATTCTAATTTAATCTTTTTATATATATTATTTTAAATTCATTTTGTCTTTTGATATGAATTTTTTTTATATATTTGTTCACCAAATAGTTACAATTACATAAAAACATATTATGGATTTCTTTGCTAAATTATTCGGATAAATGCAGGATTTATCCTCTTGAAAATCAAATTTCTATGCTTCCTCCACAATCTCAAATGACATCGAGCTCCACTAGGTATATATTATTCTAATTTAATCTCTTATATATATATATTATTTTTAAATTCATTTTGTCTTTTGATATGAAAATTTCTTATATATTTGTTCACCAAATAGTTACAATTACATAAAAACATATTATGTATTTTTTTGCTAAATTATTCGGATAAACGCAGGATTTATCCTTTTGAAAATCAAATTTCTATGTTTCCTCCACAATCTCAAATAACATCGAGCTCCACTAGGTATATTATATTATTTTTGATATATTATTCTAAATTTTGTCCCTTATTTATTATATATAAATTTTAAAACTATATCTCTTTTTTTGGTGGAATTGATCCCTTACATATTTTATTCACTAAATAGTTGAAATTACATAAATACATAATTATAAATTTATTAGTTAAACTATTTGGGTTAACACAGGACTTATCCTCTAGAAACTCAAATTTCTGTGATCCCTCCTCAACCTCCAATGCGGTCCAGGTCCACCAGGTATATATTATTCTTTAGCTAAAAATATTCTAAATTCAGTCTTCTTTAATTCATGTCTTTCTTTACGATATATAATTGCCTTAACATACATACTTTTTTTTTTCTTTTTGATGGAGCAAACTTCAGAAGAAGGACTTATCTTCGACAAAATAGAACTTCTATGACCTCTTCTCAACTTCCAATGCCATCGAGCTCTACCAGGTATCAAGTCGATCACGTAATCTAGTACAAGGGATATATATTACGTTTTTGTTCACTTCATATTTTTTCAGTTTTGATAATTTAATATTTAGACTCATTTACTTTTCTCATTTTAATAGGCAGCATCATGGCAACGTGCAAGATTTGGTAAGTCAGCCTCTGTCGAACTTTAGGTGCCCTCCAGTAGGCACTTCTAGCCAAATACGTCCATGCACAAACTCGTTCACTACTCCCATACAGGTACCATATATATTCTTCATTCCATGAATGAAACTAGTTATGTGATGTTGAAAGAACATTTACACATATATAACTGTTTATCTATATGTATGATTTTAATTTTTATCAAAAAAATTTGAAGTAGTATATATGTGCCAAAAAGTGTTATTGATAACATGTGGATATTACAGAGCAGTAGTGTTCTGGGGCGTCGACAAAGAAGCTATCAAAATCACTTTGAGAATGGAGAATCATCATCGGCTGCTCAACTAATGGTAATATTTCTTTACATATTCCAAAATAGACAGAATTGATGAGAAAATTAAAATTAATTCAATTTAATTAAATAATGCAGAGGATAGTCTCGGCAGAAAGAAATGTTGATTCAAATGCAGCCAATCCTGCTGAACCAAGGTTTATACTTTCCCATCTTTTTCATTTATCGTTACACATTTTCTATCTATTTTTCACAAGCTATTCCATACGTTTATATTTTCGTAAGGCTCTCGATCTAATTAAATTATCTACTCATCAGTTATCACTCATTAATTAACAATGGAAATATAATTCTCTTCATGAACATAATCATTAAGTAGTTATTTGTTTCTTGTCCAAAAAAAAAACATTTGACCCAGACCACAAAACTACAACAATCTCAGTTAGTTACATGATTATTACTTACAATATTTTGATATATAACCTTTACATATATATTGGATATTTTTATATAAGGTAATTTTTTTTTTGTTGATAAAGAGTATAATTTCTACTTTTATATTGGTATCATACTATATTTCATCATTCACTATTAAGTAACATACTTAATAAATACGTTTTACTTTTTATTTCAGGATACAAAATGGATTATATAATCCAAGATACGAAAGCCTCGGTTTAGCTATCGATCCCTTCTTGAGAAAATTCCATTTTCAACGTTAACAAATTCTTAATTTTAGCTTTTTATTTTATTCATCATTATATTACAACTTGATGTGGTTAAATCTTGATGTATTTTTTAATTCTATCAATAAATAAGAAAATTGGATACTATTTCAAGCTTATTGTAATCATTCATCCTTCATATTTATTTATTTTTCTTTAATCTTACGCTAGTGATTTAGAAGAAAACAGATGGTTTCATTGTAAAATCCATAAATTTGAGATTAAGAAACCTACTTTAAAAATTGCTGAACCAATTACTCATATTTCTTCATTACATATTTAAATATTCTTCTAGCTAGCACCCAAAACCAACATCGTACCGATCCTCCTTAAACAATTAACACATTGCCCCTAGACTCTAGACCTTAACTGATCACGAGTGTGGCCATGATTTGCATGATCTAGACAAGAGTGAGTATAAATACTTAGTGCGGACGTTTCTTTTCGTCCAAATGCAACACAAAGCGATGAAGGACTTCTTATATGTTTTTTTTTGGTTAAAATATACAATGTATTGCTCAACAAAACGAATGTTTATGCACAAATAAAACTGAATCAAAGAAAAAAAAATGTTTGAGAATTGAACGTGTAAAAGAGTTAAGACTGATTTTCATGTACAAGGGATAAATATCATGCTAGTCATCAATCAATCAACTATAACAGCCTAGACTATACATGCATATTCCTACGAAGAGGCACGATTCATTAGTAGCATGTAATCGCCTAATCGGTTAATATTATTAATTCACATAACCATAAATTACTATATTTCTTTGTAGCCTAAAGCATATAATTACTATATATTTTTACTTCATATGCTTTATGAACGGGCCGGCATGCCATCCAATGTCGTCTTCAAATTAGTTTCATTTTTGGAAGCTCACAAGTTTTCTGATCACTATAGCCACCGGAGTCGTAGGCTCAGGGTCATTTCAACGTTATGAATCGATCATCAGCTTCGGCGATTCAATCTCCGACACTGGAAACTTTCTTCATCTCTCCGACCCAAATCATCTTCCTCGAACCACATTCTTGCCTTATGGAGAGACCTTCTTCCACCGTTACTCCGATGGCCGCCTCATCATCGACTTCATTGGTATGCATTTCTCTGTACACCTTCCTAAATTTTCTTATTGATTTTCTCTATAAGAAATGTAAATTCCTTACAAACTGATATATTAATAGCCTCTACTAGATTATGATTTGAATTGGAACTCAAGCAAGTAAAAATCATGGTAAATAATCGGCAACTAGGTCGTAAATAACCTACAAATAATAACTCATTAATAACATGCGAATAAGCAAGTAATAAAACGGGAAAAATAACCTGTAGATATTTTCTAGAGGTTGGTTAGAAGTTCACGTAAACGATACAAATACAAAGTTTTAAAGTCCATACAAAGTTTTGCAGTCTTGGCCCACCCTTATTTATAATACAACAAGAAAATCATTGAGACAGATACGCATCAGTACCTTTCTTTTGTTGTTTTCCAAACTAAGAAACAAGATAAAATAATTAAAACAGAAAGATAAAAAGTCACTTCGGACCTTTCGCATGGCGTCTCAAGATTCTCTAGTGAGCTTCTTTTTATCTACTCTTTTTGTCACTATCGTGAGCTGAGCTCATAAACGCAGTGCCGGAATTTTGAGTCGATCATCAGTTTCGGCGATTCAATTACCGACACTGGAAACTTGGTCGGTCTCTTTGATCGTAACCATCTTCCTATGACTGCGTTTCCGCCGTATGGAGAAACCTTCTTCCACCACCCAACCGGCCGTTCCTGCAACGGCCGCATTATCATCGACTTTATCGGTACTTCTCTTTCTATATACTGTATATATAACTCATGTGAGTGAGCGCCTAGGAATGTGTGAGTTTAAAATTTGAGTGAAGTATCGAATCATGGTTACGATGGTAGGTCTCAATTGGAGTGTTTTAAACTTTTTAAATTGACTGTTTTTTTTTTCAGCTTTAAATTGACTGTGTTTATCTCTGAGAAGAACAAAAAAAAAAAAAACTGATAATTGCGTTTGAACCTCTGTTTACTTGTTCTGGCACAACTTTTTTCGGTTTAACTTGTATAAAAACCTGAATACATCTGGATATTATTGATTAGGGTTTCTTATGTAAACTCTTTCTCTGTTTTTAATTACTTTCTTGAGCTGAAAGTTAACAGTATGAGAACCTTAAGTGATTCTGCAAATTTCTCTTTACAGCTGAATTCTTTGGGGTTACCACATGTGCCTCCTTTTTATGGATCTAAAAATGGAAACTTTAAGAAAGGAGTTAATTTCGGCTAGAAAGTTCCATTCTAGAGGAGAGAGGAATTCATTATCCTCACAGCAACATTAGTTAGGGAATTCAGCGGAAGAGCTTCAAGGAGAGTTTACCAAATCTATGTGGTTCACCTACAGGTACTGAAGATCAGCTTTTCCTTTTCCTAGTGGAATCATTATTACGTTATTGCAGTGAATTGTATTTTGCTTTTGCTTTTAGATTTTAGAGATATATAATTGGAAATGTTTTGATTCTCATTGAAGAGATTGGAGGGAATGGTTTTAATTTCGCATTCTTTGTGCGCAAAACTAGTGAGGTCAAAGAGTTGGGGTTCCGCTGGTGATTACTATTTCTTCTGCAATCGCGGTAAACATTCTTGATCAGCGAGTCCCGAGAACGAGTAGAATTGTCAAAAACTGTAATGTGTTTTTTGTTTTGGTACTGAATGTTGAATATAGGAGTTGGTCAATATGGGAGGGAGAACATTCCTAGTTCCTGGAAATTTCCCGGTTGGATGCTCAGCAACGTATTTGACATTAAACCGAACATCAAACAAGGAAGAGTATGATCCTCTAACAGGATGTTTGACATGGCTGAACGATTTTTCAGAATACTACAACGAGCAGCTTCAGGCAGAACTGAACAGACTCAGGAAACTTTACCCTCATGTCAAAATCATATACGGTGACTACTTCTTTTGCGTCTTTTTCAAGAACCAGCCAAATTTGGTTAGCTTTCTTGATCCTTCTAGTTTACCTACAAAACCAAGTTCATTGATTCAATTTGATAATGGAGTTAATCATTTAATTAATTGTACAATTAGGGTTCATGGACAGACCCTTATCCGCTTGTTGCGGTTTAGGAGGACCGTACAACTTCACCTTAAGTAAAAAATGTGGGAGTGCAGAAGTGACATATTGTAGTGATCCTTCAAAGTATGTGAACTGGGACGGCGTTCATATGACGGATCAATTTGACTTAGCTTCTAGTCTTCAATACCATACCAAACTAATCTTTTCAAATCATTATATTAATACGATTTAGATAATGGTTTTATTTAAGACTACGATATTTAATTTAGTTGTTTTTGTTATTATCGTTGTTGTGTTATTATCCGGTTTTAAATCCGCATAAATAATACAATGTTATTAACAAAAACAATTGAAGTGAAACTCAAAATCAAATTACAATATGGTAAAGAACAAATAACTTGTAAATAATCAGCAAGCTCGTAAATAACCTGCAAATAGCTTGCAAATAAGCCGCAAATACATATCCCTTTTATATATGGTGGTTAGAAGTCCAATTACGCGTTTTATAGAAGGGTGGTTAGAGGGAGGTCACATACCGGGCCGTCACATACCAATACAAAGTAGGTGGTCACACATACCAATACAAAGTTTTGTTGTTATTAGAAAGTAAATTGCTTTATTTATTACAACTAAAATCCTCGTTTAGTCATGAGTCATGATGACTCATTGGTCCATCCATTGGCCTCTATATAACTTTCCCAAAACAAATGATTTGTAAAATAAAAAATTTCAAAGAAATAAAAGTCACTCCTGACCACTCCCATGGCGTCTCTAGATGCTCTACTGATCTTTCTTTTTACAACTCTTCTTGTCACTATCGTGAGCTCGGAAACGCCGTGCCGGAATTTCAAGTCGATCATCAGTTTCGGCGATTCGATTGCCGACACCGGGAACTTGGTCGGTCTCTCTAATCGTAACAATCTTCCTGTGACTGCGTTTTCACCATACGGAGAAACTTTCTTCCACCACCCAACCGGCCGTTCCTGCGACGGCCGCATCATCATGGACTTTATCGGTACTTCTCTTTCTATATGACTCGATATGTGAGTGAATATCAAATTATGGTCTCTGAGAAGAATCCAAAAAATAATAATATAACTGATAATTGTGTCTGAACCCATGTTAAAAGAAACCAAAGAGTTATTAATTAGTTATGGCTCTTTCTTACTCTTCTTTGTTTTTTTATTATCTAAACTCTTCCTATGGTTTCTTGTTTTGTCGCAACTTTTCGATTTAATTTGTATTAAAATCTGAAAATATTGGGATATTTACTGGGTTCTATTCACAGCTGAATTCTTAGGTTTGCTTATTAAACTCTTTCTCTGTTTTTATTGTTTCTTGAACTGCAAGTTAACAGTATGAGATCTTAACTGATTCTCTAATTTTTCTATTTACAGCTGAATTTGTGGGGCTTCCTTATGTGCCTCCTTACTTTGGATCTAAAAATGGAAACTTTGATAAAGGCGTTAATTTCGCGGTAGCTGGAGCAACGGCACTGGAAAGTTCCTTTCTTATGAAGAGAGGAATTCATCCACACACCAACGTTAGTTTAGGAGTTCAGCTTAAGAGCTTCAAGAAAAGTTTACCAAATATATGTGGCTCTCCATCAGGTAGTGAAGATCAATTTTTCCTTTTTTTTCGATGGAGTGATTATTATGTATCTTTAGTGACTGAGCTCACTTCACTTGTATATGTTTTTTAGATTGTAGAGATATGATTGGCAATGCTTTGATTCTCATGGGAGAGATTGGAGGGAATGATTATAATTTCCCATTCTTCGAACGCAAACCCATTAAGGAAGTTAAAGAGCTGGTTCCGTTTGTGATCGCTACTATTTCTTCTTCAATCACGGTATACATTTTTAACCGAAATTCTTGAATTGCTAGTCCTTAGACCGAGTGAAACAGATTTCTATCTGCTGATTTGTTTGTCAGAACTATAATGTGTTTGTTCCTTTGGGACTGAATGTTGAATCCAGGAGTTGATTGGTATGGGGGCAAAAACTTTTCTAGTGCCCGGAGAGTTCCCTATCGGATGCTCAGTAGTCTATTTGACATTATATCAAACATCAAACAAGGAAGAATACGATCCTTTAACCGGATGTTTGAAATGGCTGAACAAGTTTGGCGAATACCACAGCCAGCAACTTAAGACGGAACTCGACAGACTTAGGAAGCTCAACCCTCATGTCAACATCATATATGCTGACTACTACAACGCTCTCTTGCGCCTTTTTAAAGAACCAGCCAAATTCGGTTCGACTTCTTGATTCCTCCACTGAATCTACACACCCAAGTCACTAATTTAGTATTGACAATTTTTCCTATCAATTATACTGTCAGGGTTCATGGACAGACCCTTGCATGCTTGTTGCGGTATAGGAGGACCGTACAACTTCAACTTCACTAGAAAATGTGGGAGTGTAGGAGTGGAATCTTGTAAGGATCCTTCAAAGTATGTGGGCTGGGACGGCGTTCATATGACTGAGGCTGCATACAAATGGATAGCTGATGGAATACTCAAAGGACCGTATGCGATTCCTCCTTTTGATCGGTCCTGCCTCAGATCTGAGATTAAAAACAAGGAGTCATTAGACAAACAATTTACTTTGGCACAAGCTTGTGTGAATCTTTGAGAGACAAAAGTGATAATGAGAAAATCATATACTCTCCTATTCCTAGAAACCATTTGTTGCAAAAAGATATATTTTTAGGATTTTATGTATTTTTTATTACTTATTGATGATGATGAATTGTAGACTTCAAAAAAGATGATTGAATATTATTGGTTTAAAATTGTGGAAAATAGTAAATCACAAAATAATGTATTTATAATTAATATTTAATATATTTTCTTAATATATGTGAAAAGTTTAAATTTTCGATTAATCAAAAACAGAGACAATATACTTTTAAGTGCTCTTGTTGGAGGGACATGAAGGAATGGCTCATCTGATGGCCTTGGCCCCCGGAAAAATACAGCTCCCGAACTTCGGAATCAGTAATAAATAAAGATGTGCAAAACAGATCTTGTCAAAGTGCCCGTTTTAAACGATACGAATGCAAAGTTGGTAAGCTATATAAAGTAAATTGCCTTGCCCCACCCTAATTTATTAGACAACAAGAAACGCTCATTGAGTCATGACTCATCGGTCCATCCCAGCCATTTGGTTCTATATAACTTTTCCAAAACAAAATAAGTTGAAAATCATAATAAATATATATATATATATATATATCCAAAAAGAAGATAAAAGATAGAAAGTCAGTTCGGACTTGTAGCATGGCGTCTCTAGATTCTCATATGTTTGTTGATGTATGAAATCAAACAAGTAATAAACGAGAGCTCAAAGTAAGTTAAAAAAATCTCTCTTTATAAATGAGCCCAAATTTAGGCATATACGGACTGATTATAAGGGAAGTTACTCGTCGAATTAGCTAATAAATGGCCTAAGCCGAACTGGAAGTAATCTTGGACGAGCTGTTACCGACGAGCAGTGGGTTCGGCGAAGTCGTGTCTTTAGCTGGAGATCGATTTGTACTCTTTCTCACTCTGTCAGCGGAAATTACGGATCTCTGACATAACTTGCTATTTAGGTATTTATGAGGTACCTTGTCGATTCTCTCCTAGGTCAAATGTCAGGAATACCCCTCCTTTTCTTGATGACGTGCCTCGTCAACGGGCCACATCTTTTCCTCTTTTTGGGCTTTTATTGAACTGGGTCGGACCTTTTAAGAGGGGGATAAGCCTACCCCTAACAATGTGATGAGCCTCTTTTTATATATCTACTCTTTATGGAGGGAAAGCATCCATTTGACATTTATACCAACCACCAAACACGAATGAATATGATCAGACCAAGCCTTTAAACCATTAACCAATGCGCCAGTGGTGCATTCACGGTTCTAACCTATTTATATTTTAAATAACATAAAATCCAATATTTTCTCATCAAATATTACCATAGGAAACAAAATAAAAAAAGAAAATTATGGGGAGGGTATAACATTTCTTTCAAAGTAGCCTCAAAGTTGCAACCACTGCATCAAATATGAAAAATAGACAAACACGGCAAGAGAAGCCCTTCTCTAGTGTCTCTCTACCTAAAACTTGATTATTATTTTTTCTCCTAGAGAATAGAAAGAGAAGGAGAGCAACCGTCGAGCCTTTCCATTGCATCTCCAGATTCTCTTCTGGCGATGAAGCTCGTGAGCTTCTTATTATCTACTCTTTTGGTCACTTCTGTGAACTCGCAAACGCAATGCCGGAATTTCAAATCAATCATTAGTTTCGGAGATTCAATTGCCGACACTGGAAACTTACTTGATCTCTCGGATCCTAACGATCTCCCTGCTTCCGCGTTTCCGCCATACGGAGAAACCTTCTTCCACCACCCAACTGGTCGTTACTCTGACGGACGCCTCATCATTGATTTCATTGGTACGTTTATTTACTTAAGCTGTGAGTGATTGTGAGTGTGTACGAAGGTGAAACCAAAAGAGTTCTTACTTATCTTCAGTTACCGTACTTTGTTTTCTTCTCCTGGATGATCTTGCTTGAATAGCAAGTTTTATCGTATAAAACCTAAAATCATCTAAGGGTTGTTAAGTTTTTTATCGAAAAAAAATGAGTGTGGTTTAGGTTCCTCAACTTTCAGCGCTCTCTCATGCTTTGGTTCTGTTCACAGCTGAGTTCTTGGGTTTTCCGCTTGTGCCTCCTTTTTATGGATCTCAAAATGCAAACTTTGAAAAGGGAGTTAATTTCGCGGTCGCGGGAGCAACAGCATTAGATACTTCCTTTCTTGAAGAGAGAGGAATTCATTCTGATATCACCAACGTCAGTCTGAGCGTTCAGCTTAGGAGCTTCACGGAAAGTTTGCCCAACTTATGTGGCTCACCTTCAGGTTGGGAAGCTCATCTTTTTATTCTCTGTATTTATTGTTTCATGCTTTATATGATCAAACTATCCAAATTTGATTTTATTATATGCTTATATATATATATATTGCTATAAGTTTTAATACTTTATATTGCCGTTTTGTATTTAGATTGTAGAGATATGATTGAAAATGCTTTGATTCTCATGGGAGAGATCGGAGGAAATGATTTTAATTTCGCACTCTTCCAGCGCAAAGCCATCGAGGAAGTTGAAGAGCTGGTTCCGTTTGTGGTCACTGCTATTTCTTTGGCAATTACGGTAAACATTTCTGATCAGCCAGTTCCGAAACATACTTGTATCTACGCTTATTAGTTTGTTAAGAAAAAAACATGTACATGTTACGTTGTTTTGAAACTGAATGTTGAATCTAGGAATTGGTCTGTATGGGAGGAAGAACATTCCTAGTTCCTGGAAATTTTCCGCTCGGATGCTCAGCATCTTATTTGACATTATACCAAACATCAAACAAGGAAGAGTATGATCCTCTAACAGGATGTTTGACATGGCTGAACGATTTTTCAGAATATTACAACGAGCAGCTTCAGAAAGAACTCAACAGACTCAAGGAGTTGTACCCTCATGTCAACATCATATATGCTGATTACTACAACGCTTTGTTGCGCCTTTTCCAAGAACCAGTCAAATTCGGTTAGCCTTCTTGATTCCTTTATAGAATATACACAACCAAGTCACTCATTTGATTCACTAATTAACCGATTTATTATCCAATCAGGGTTTATAAAGAGACCCTTGCCCGCTTGTTGCGGTTTAGGAGGATCATACAACTTTAACTTTAGTAGAAGATGTGGGAGTGTAGGAGTTGAATACTGCAATGATCCTTCAAAGTATGTGAATTGGGATGGCATTCATATGACTGAGGCCGCATACAGATGGATATCTGAGGGCTTACTCAAGGGACCGTATGCTATTCCTCCTTTCAATTGGTCATGCCTCAGCTCCGAGATTATGAATAAGAAGTAATTAGATACTTAGATTCTTGATGAACAGATGATACAAGGTTGTCTCAAAGTTTGAGAGATAAGAGAAATAGTGAGAAAAAACATATTTTTTGTTTTCTTACCCTTGGGTGTTCCGGGTTTGCAGAGTATATATTATTAACAATATTAAATGATATGTTATATTATTTCATGTTTTACTAGTTCATTTAAAAGGGATAAAATTAAGAAAATTAGTAAAATATAATCCTGTCGAAATAACGCCAAAATTCTTCTTCTTTTTTTTCCAATGGAACCATTTAAGCTTCATGTAATGTTGTTAGGATTATCACTTTGTGTAAAACCTAACTCTCATTTCAGTGATGACAGCAAAACCAAAAAAAAAAAGAACTCTCATTTCAATGATATTTACTTTCTTATAAAAGAAAAAAAATGGTGCTAAATTAAATGACAAAGCCAAAATAAAAGCCTCAGTGATGGGTCCAACCGTCCAAGAGAGAGAGAGTGACGAAAGAGAGGAAACTAGACAGATACGACAGTAATGACTGATGAGAGTTGATCCTCGAAGATAATATTGGGATTTGCTCACAAGAATGTATTGTGTGTCTTTTTGCTAAAAGGCCAATACGAAAAATCGTAGATAATTTGTTTCATCTACCACAAAAAAAGAAACTCAAATATCAATTTGAACAATCAACAAATATCATTGTGTCAAAACAAAACACAACCATACTGCATCCAATAATTGAACTTTTTTATCATTATTATTATTTTATCGTTTGTAGTGTGGCCAGTGGGGCATTTTCAAAAGACTATTTTGACAAATCAACATCACTATTAAAAAGAGATCTCGACGGAGACCAACCTCCGGCTCTCTGGCAATGGCGTCTCTCGATTCTACTTTCTTGATGAAGCTCCTCATCTTCATCTTTTTATCAACTTTTCTTGTTACTAACGTCAGCTCGGAAACTCAGTGCCGGGAATTCAAATCGATCATTAGTTTTGGAGATTCGATTGCCGACACTGGAAACTTGCTTGGCCTCTCAGATCCTAACGATCTTCCTCATATGGCGTTTCCACCGTATGGAGAGACTTTCTTCCACCACCCAACTGGCCGTTTCTCCAACGGCCGTCTCATCATTGATTTCATCGGTAGGTTTATTGTGTCCTTAGACTTTAGAGTTTCTTTTAAGGTGTGAGTAAGTAAGTGTGTACAAATGTGAAACCAAAAATTTCTTTAGCCCTTTCTTTATTTTCTTCTTCTTAATGGGTTTACTTGATTAGCAAGTTTGATTGTATAAAACCTGAAATCATCTAAATACAGAACCATTAAGTGTGGTTAAGTCCTTATTAATAGTTCCTCAACTTAGAGCTCTTAACTAATTCATGTTCTTTTCTTTGTTTCTGTTCTCACAGCTGAATTCTTGGGTTTACCGCTTGTGCCTCCTTTTTATGGATCTCAAAATGCAAACTTTGAGAAGGGAGTTAATTTCGCGGTAGGGGGAGCAACGGCACTGGAACGTTCCTTTCTTGAAGAGAAAGGAATTCATTTTCCTTACACCAATGTTAGTCTAGGCGTTCAGCTTAATAGCTTCAAGGAGAGTTTGCCTAGCATATGTGGCTCTCCTTCAGGTTGGGATGATTAACTATTTATTTTCTGTATTTGGTGTTTCCTGTTTTCTATGGCTATTAGAATATCAAATCTGATTTCTAGTGCGGTTGCTCTTAAAAAAAAACATTCGTTCTGTTGTGGGTAATGGTTAGTGACCACTTCTAGTATAATGGCTTACTTTGTGTAATCTTGTTTTAGACTGCAGAGATATGATAGAAAATGCTTTGATTCTCTTGGGAGAAATTGGAGGGAATGACTATAATTACGCATTCTTCGTGGACAAAAGCATTGAAGAGATCAAGGAGCTGACTCCCCTGGTGATCACTACTATTTCTTCTGCAATAACGGTAAACATTTATCTTTCTGAATATCTTAACAAATTCTTGATCTGACTGGTAACAACGAATATTCGATAGCACAGGAGTTGATTGGTATGGGGGGAAGAACATTTCTGGTGCCCGGAGAGTTCCCAGTCGGATGCTCAGTATTCTATTTGACATCACATCAAACATCAAACAAGGAAGACTACGATCCTTTAACAGGATGTTTGACATGGATGAACAAGTTTGGAGAAAACCACGGGGAGCAGCTTCGAGCAGAACTCAACAGACTTCAGAAGTTGTACCCTCATGTCAACATCATATATGCTGACTACTACAATGCGTTGTTGCGCCTTTACCAAGAACCATCCAAATTTGGTTAGACTTCTTGATCCTTTTACTAAGTAAAGTACATTGATTAATTTGCTAACCAAGTTAATTATGCAATCAGGATTCATGGACAGACCCTTGTCAGCTTGTTGCGGCGGAGGAGGACCGTACAACTATACCGTAGGTAGGAAATGTGGGACTGATATAGTTGAAAGTTGTGAAGATCCTTCAAAGTATATTGCTTGGGACGGTGTTCATATGACCGAGGCTGCGTACAGATTGATGGCTGAGGGTATACTAAAGGGACCTTATGCGATTCCTCCTTTCGATTGGTCTTGCCTAAGCTCTGGAATTAAAAACAGTAGATCATCTGACGCATAGAATTCTTCGATGAACAACTGATAGTCAAAAATTTGAGAGAAAGTATACTGATAAAAAACATGTATGTTCCTTAGTGCTTGTCTTAGATCATGTTCATGCATGTATTTGACAATTTGTATTGTTGTTATGTGAGATAAATTTAAAGGGTATTCTTGGCATGTTCATGTATAGTCCCACTCCATATGGAGAGTAACAAACCAGTGACGGCATGGATAACTTGCAACTTCAATTAATTTTCTTACCTCTATTTCAATACATCCAACTTCCATTCTTTTACTCTAGTGATTAACCAATCACACCCATAACTAGAGTAATTACCCAAAAATATGTACTAGATATCAAAATTGTAATTAAATCATTTCATTAACCACAACAATTAATATCGAGAACCCATTCATGGTGGTCCAATAGTTAAAAGATTCGTCATAGAGTTTGAAAGTGAAGGTTCGAGTATTACCATTGTGATCTCAATCATTGTTGGCCACTATGATCATTATAAAGGAAAAAAACAAATTATCCCTATGAAGAAATAATAGAGACAACCATCAACCATGCTACCATTTGTGCTCATCCCTAAACCACATAAAAAAAAAGATACTATGTCTAGTGTCTACTGCATCCAATAACTGATTTTGTTTTTGTCTCCGAGCCAATAGTGTCTCTTTCCAAAAAAGTTATTTTGAAAAGTTTCCACCCTCTGGCCTTTCATGGCTACTCTGGTCATGAAGCTCATGAGCATTTTTTTATCTACTGTTTTTCTCACTATTGTGAACTCGGAACCACCGTGCCGGAATTTCAAATCGATCATTAGTTTCGGCGATTCTATTGCCGACACCGGAAACTTGCTCGGCCTCTCGGATCCTAACAATCTCCCTCAGGCTGCGTTTCTACCGTACGGAGAAACCTTCTTCCACCATCCGACCGGCCGTTTCTCAAACGGCCGCCTCATCATCGATTTCATTGGTACGTTTTCTTTAGTTGAGGTGTGAGTGAGAGTGTGTACGAAGGTAGAAATTCAGATCTTAGTTGGTACGATTTACTTCCATAAAAAAAGTTCCAAAAAGTTTGGAGCATGTACTATTTTGGATTGGCATGACACGTGTTTAGGTCTAGCTCCATAGACTTTCTCTGGAGCATAATTGAATCATGGACTTGTAATATTATTTGGTTTCACCGAGCTTGAAAAACACAAATGAACAATGGATTTTAATGTATAAGCATAAAGCACTTACATATTATGTAATTTTTTTGTTAATCTAAACGCCTAGCAGACAATTAGATGATCAATGTTTTCTGCTTCTTGTTGAAAAATTTGTGAGAAGAAACCAAAAGATCTTTGGCTCTTTCTTTGTCTTTTTTTCCTGATGTAACTCTTCCCCTGTTTTATTGTTTGTGTGTAACTCTTCCTTTAACTTCTTCTTGATACTTTGGCTTGAGTAGCAAGTTTGATTAATTAAAAGCTGAGATTATCTAAATACAAAACCATTAAGTGTAGTGAAGAAGCCTTATTGATCCCTGAATTTACAGTTCTTTTCTTTGGTTCTGTTCTCACAGCTGAATTCTTGGGTTTTCCGCTTGTGCCTCCTTTTTACGGATCTCAAAATGCAAACTTTGAGAAGGGAGTTAATTTCGCGGTTGGGGGAGCAACGGCACTGGAACGTTCCTTTCTTGAAGAGAGAGGAATTCATTTTCCTTACACCAACGTTAGTTTAGCCGTTCAGCTTCAGAGCTTCAAGGAGAGTTTATCTAGCTTATGTGGCTCTCCTTCAGGTTTGGAAGATCAACATTTAGTTTCTGTATTTGGTGTTTCCTGTTTTATATGATTAGAATATCAAATCTGATTTCTTACGCTCCCATCGTATCGTACTAGAGTTATGAAATATTAGCAGCATGGAATAGTTTCTGACAGTTCATCTTTGATTAAGAAGTAGAAAGTCACAACAAAAGTGAAGAAAAAAAAAACGTTCTGTTTTGAGATGTTCTTAGAGATCCTACCCGTTTTTGTTAAACTCTCCAAGATGCAATGAATCGAGCTCACTTGTAAAATAATGGCTTACTTTGTGTAATCTTGTTTAGACTGCAGAGATATGATAGAAAATGCTTTGATTCTCATGGGAGAAATTGGAGGGAATGACTATAATTACGCATTCTTCGCGGGGAAAAACATTGAAGAGATCAAAGAGCTGGTTCCACTTGTTATTGGAACCATCTCTTCTGCGATCACGGTAAACACTTCTCTTTCTAAATACAGCAGTTCAAAGTTTTGGGACTGAGTATTGAAATTTGAAAGCATAAAAAGTACAGGAGTTGATCGGTATGGGGGAAAAAACATTTCTGGTGCCCGGGGAGTTCCCGCTCGGATGCTCAGTAGTCTATTTAAAATTATACCGAACACCAAACGTGGAGGAATACGATCCTCTAACAGGATGTTTGAAATGGCTGAACAAGTTTGCAGAATACCACGACGAGCAGCTTCAAGCAGAACTCAAAAGACTTCAGAAGTTGTACCCTCATGTCAACATCATATACGCTGACTACTACAACGCGCTGTTGCAACTTTCTCAAGAACCAGCCAAATTCGGTTAGTAGACTTCTTGATCCTTCTTCTCAACCTACACAAAAAGATTTCATTGATTTAATTTTCTAACCGAGTTAGTTAATTATCCAATCAGGGTTCATAAGCAGACCCTTGCCCGCTTGCTGCGATTTAGGAGGACCGTTTAACTTCACCTTAGGTAGGAAACGTGGGACTCAAGTACCTGAATGTTGTGACGATCCTTCAAAGTATGTGAGTTGGGACGGTATTCATATGACTGAGGCTGCCTACAGATTGATGGCTGAGGGTATACTAAAGGGTCCTTATGCGATTCCTCCTTTCGATTGGTCTTGTCTCAGCTCTGAAATTAAGAACAATGGATCATCTGACACACATAATTCTTTGATGAACAACTGAGATAAGTTGGTCAAAAAATTGAGACAAGGATACTGATAATATAACATGTTCCTCAGTCCTGATCATTTGGATCATGTTTGTTATTTGACAATTTGTATTGTTGTTATATAAGTTATAATTAAATGGGCCACAGGCCCATATTATATAAGGTAGTTGGGTTTGTTGACTTGAACGGTACCAATAAATTACCGGTTTGATGATTGACAGACGAATCAAATAAAGCACCGGTTAAACAATTGAACCGGGTTTTATTACAGATTCAGAGACTTCTTATATATTTCGAATCTTCTTCTTCTTCTTCTCCACGACGACGACGAGCTCCTTCGATTGATGACTGCAATAATCCTCAATCGCATCGAATAAAGCTAAAGCCCAATCCTATCTCCTTCTGAAACCCTAATTTAGCGTTGCCAGAAGTCGCAAAATTGAGTTTCGTTATTTCAAGAATCGAAACCTAAAACCTCAATTCTCTGGGAAATTTCAAAGACTCATCTTCGTCTCCTCTCATTTCGAACCAGTAAGTTTATTTTCTTCCATTTAAGTAAAATTGAACTCTTTCCAGCATCCATGGTATCACTGTGCTTCTCCTTCCCTTGCTAAACCTTATACTGCTTTCACTGGCGTTTGTTTGAAGAATGATTTGAATTATACTTATACTGCTTTCAATGGCGTTTTTATCTATGTTTAATATAGTGGTGACATTGACATTGTGAATGATGCTGATGGTTGTTCTTGTATGTGCACATGTATATGTATATCTCCATATCACTTCCATTATTGACTTTAATCTAGTTTTATGATCTTCAATTCTTATTCAGTGATTTATTGACTTGCAATTCTTTTCCAAGGTATTGTTGAGCACTTTCTTTCTTGATCTATTCATGTGCACGTAAAGAACATTCTTGTAAGGTCATGCTTTGTGATTTTTCTCCTTGCAATCTTTTAGGAATTAATATTTACCTTTCTTCTATTATGCCTTGTAAGTAGTTTGGTACTTTTTTTCACTGGCTGTATTACATGTGGTGCTACCAGAGAGAGATAGTCAAGAAGCACATATCAAAAATGGAGAGTGATAGCGAGAGCGAGGGAGAGAGCAGTGAACATAAGACCACTACTTCAGTGGTACCCAGAGGTGGCCCCATTTATCTGCCAAACATGGTTGGAAATATTTCTACCGTCCCTGAATTCAAGTCTTCATTTCTCAATGTACTACAGGATTTGGAAACTCATTTATCTCTGGAGTCTACTTCCTCTTTTCAGCAATTTGATGTCTCGTACGTATTCCTGCATCATCTGGCTCTTTTCTTTATCTGTGAAAATCTGGTTTTCATACATTAAGTTTTGTAATTGGGAGGATTTTTGATGCAGAACTGATTCTCTCAAGATTTATACGGAGGAGGAACTCACTCAGATGGCTATGAAGGAAGCCTTTCCGGTAGGTTTCCAAATCGTTTATTGATTTATTTTGCTCTTTGGCTGTCTTTGAAGTGTGAGAACTTGGGTCTTGATGAGTTTGGTTTCTTATTTCGTTACAGGAAGATTACGTTTCCCAAAAGGAGCTCAAACAATCTTTAGACGCTTCTCATCAGTAAGTATTATTTCCAGATTTGCTGTATTTCTCGATATAATGCTTCCCCTTGTGTGAATCCTTAGTAAAAACGAATTGGCATGTAGCTTCTTTCTATTAGTGTGCTTCGATGGTGGTTAAGTTTTTTGTTCACAGTCTCAATGGGTTTTGGTTCAGCCGTGCAAGCTCTCAATATATATCTAAAGTCCTGTTTTAGCTTAGTTATCGTGAAATATATATAAGTTTATAGGTTGTAGTCATGATTAGAAAGCTTTGAGACACTGTAAGATTGACGTAGACAATTGTAGAACGATAACAAACAGTTACCTCCTCTGTATCCTGCAGTGAAAATCCATCAGCTGGGAGGGCAAAGAGGAAGAGGACAGTAAATAATACTGAGGTAAAGAAGAGGACAGAAAAGAAGATTGAGTTAAAGAAGAGGACAGAAAAGAAGACTGAGGTGAGTTTTTATGTAACATGGTCTTGGCATGGCTGGCAATTAGTTTCTTTTCCGTAGCTATTTGTGTGTACGATCTCTTGATACCAAATTTACATGGTCTTGGCATGATGGCTTTATTGCATTTTTTATGATTGATATGGTCAAATTTTTGTTTTCAGGAAGCTTATCTTGCCAAAGTCGAGCAGCTTGCTAAACTCAAACAAAAGCAGGAGGAGGATAAAGCAGCTGTGACACTGCACTGCTTCAGGTCTGTAATTACTATTGCATAGTCTTGTTTGCTGATGTACCTTGTCTCTTTTATGCTGATGTTTCTTCGATTTGACCTTTTTTTCAGCAAGACTTGTGAGACTGGTAAAGATGTTGCTGCACCTCCAGAAGGCTTTGAGCAGATGCAATCTCTTAGGTTCATAGATAATAATTACACGGCAAGTGATTTCCCCCTTGCAATGTCTTTTAGTGTTGATTATGCTAGTCCAAATTTTAAACTGCTCATTGCATCCTGCTAAGTATTATCTTCTTCCTATTTAAACAGCTGGTGAAGCCATCGGACATCCAGGGACATGTGGATCCGCTATTTCCTGAAGTCATTTTGTGTGTTGAGATTTATAACAGTCGCAAGGTTAAGGTACTGCATTGTTCTGTAAACCTCTGATGCGCGATATAGAAGATTGACTGAATTGATTGTCCCACCTTCTAACAATACTTGTATAATGTTTTGTTCAGACCCAAGAATTTTTGGTTCTAGGACGTCAAATGTTGACTGAATTGAAGGACAACATTCACTGTGCTACAGACCAGGTGATGAAAAAGGCTGGGAAGTATGATCCCTCTGGATACTTCCTCATAGAAGTAAGAACTCATCTGTTCATTTTCTTATCTTTTGACTATTAACTAAGTTTAATTCTTCTTCTCTGGTTTAATCAGATGTTTTTTGGTTGTCTAGGATGTCTTTCACAATGATTTAAGGAATCCCTCGGCTAAAGATTACAGCTATCCTATTTTAGATTGGCTTTGGAACTCGAAAGATGAGGCTCTTAAAAAATGGGACTGCGTTTTAACTGGCGAATTACATAAAAAGCAGAAACTGGTTCTCGGTGAAGCGAAATCTGTGGATTTACCTCGCTACGGAACTGCAGATATGCAGAGTACACGGTTCTGTGATATAAGATTCAGAGTCGGAGCTAATTATCTCTATTGTCATCAGGTAAGATCTTCTCTCTTTTTTTTGTTTCTTTAATTTCTCATCTTATGAAAATATTTCGCACAGACTCAAGATATTCACTGATTAAACCCTGGAACAGGGAGATTGCAAGCACACGATTGTGATTCGAGACATGAGGCTGAGTCATCCAGAGGACGTTCAGAGTAGAACGGCTTACCCGATCATGTTTCGGCCGAAACGTAGGCTTCAGAAATGCGGTGTTTGCAAGATAAAGAGAGCTTCAAAGGTTGCAGTGGATGACAAGTGGGCCAACGAGAACACTTGCTATTTCTGTGATGTTTGTTTTGAGCTTCTACACTCAGAGGAAGGCCCACTTAACCGTGACTTCCCAGTGTATGATTATGTGTATGACTGAAGATGATCTTCTTGTTGCATAATATATAGATAGAAAGAATACGAAGAAATTGTTGTCGTTGCAAGAAGACATGATGAGTCTTGTCTTCTCAAATTAAAAAAAAAAAAAAATAAAGAAAAAAATTTAAATAATTTCTTAATTCTTATGCCAAAAGCTTAAGCATCACTTATCGAGTACTCATTGTATAATTGAAGTAAACTTTGTAATAAACCGAATAACAAGGTTTCATTCTCAAGAGGAGAAAATGGCGACCGATGGGGAGTCAATTACGTTGGCGGAGTACTCCCGTTAGTGGCGGAATCCGAAGTAAGTCTTTCATCTTCTTCTAATAATTGTTTCCATGATTTGTTCCTCCTTTTCACATATAATAATTAAACCCTAGTTCTTATGGAATGGCTAACTGATTATTTTGTTGATGGGTCTTAATTAGGGTTTCGATTGCGAGTATGAAAGTCCGGTAGTATAATCACTGGACTGGTTCCCTACTACTGTCAACGTCGCCGCCGTATTCCTTATCCTCTCTTGGTCAAGTGTTATGCTTTGTTGGGCCTTCATCGTTACAATATGTTCACATTTAATTTTAAAACTAAATGTAGTCTCCTCTCTCTTTTATCAACATGCATGCATGCTCTGTTATATAATTTTCTCTCTTCATATGTCAGGGGACAAGGATCGGGCTCGATGCCCTAGTGAAGTTCAACAAGTCAATGAACTTTACGTCCTCTTACTACATTACTGTGCTTGCACACGATCCAGCAGCTACCCCATTGCAGAAAACCTTTCAGGTTCGAGTTGATGGAATTTTTTTTGGCAATTTGGATTTGACCGTCTCTATTGCTAGACCTAAAAGCGATCAAAATGAAGGTGACTTGTTCAATTTTCTTTTTATACAAGTCGATCGAGTATATATATATATAATCAAATCTCACACTTGCTGATGGCCGAACCAACCAGAAAATTCAAACCGAAATGTTTATGTTTAGCCTTTGTCAAAAACTCTCATCGTTATTATGCGGTAGAAAATTAGAAATGTTTATGTTTAGCCAAATTCAAAGTAGAGGAGATTCCTTGAATTTCTGTTTTCTATCGCTGTCTTCTCAATATTCAAAACTCAAATTGGTGTCTTCTCCAATTTAGAAAACGTTAAAAACAAGAGAAAATAAAACTAATTTTTTAGAACCAAAAATAAAAAGAAAACGCATTTGGGATTTTTCTCATAGTCATCCCAAGTTCTTGGAACAGCCAAATACTTTTTCATTATTAGTTATAATCCTCTCATAAAGACAAAGAGGTTTATTTCCGATAGAAGATGGGAGCATATAGAGCAGAAGATGATTACGATTACCTCTTCAAGGTGGTCTTAACCGGGGATTCCGGCGTCGGAAAATCTAATTTGTTATCTCGTTTCACCAGAAATGATTTCAGCCACGACTCACGTGCGACCATCGGTGTCGAATTCGCCACCCGTAGCATCCAATGCGATGATAAGATTGTTAAGGCTCAAATCTGGGATACCGCCGGCCAAGAAAGGTATTTACTATAAAATTACTCTTAAAAGCTATTTACATTTGCATGATGACCGAGTACATTTAAAATTAGGTACCGAGCCATCACGAGCGCTTATTACCGAGGAGCCGTTGGTGCATTACTTGTTTATGACGTGACACGTCACGTGACATTTGAGAACGTTGAAAGATGGCTCAAGGAGCTAAGGGACCACACGGACGCAAACATTGTGATTATGCTCGTTGGTAACAAAGCTGATCTTCGTCACCTTCGAGCCATCTCAACTGAAGAAGCTAAGGCTTTTGCAGAGAGAGAGAATACCTTTTTCATGGAGACATCTGCACTTGAAGCTGTGAATGTTGATAATGCTTTCACCGAAGTTCTCACTCAGATTTACAGAGTTGTTAGCAAGAAGGCTCTTGAAGCTGGAGATGATCCAACCACCGCTTTGCCTAAAGGACAAATGATTAATGTTGGAAGCCGAGATGATATCTCAGCCGTTAAGAAACCCGGTTGCTGCTCTGCATAGACACTTCTCACTTTTTTCTTGTATTTTTTATCATTCAACATTAACATTTTTCACTATTTTCCTGCAAATTTGTATACATTCCTGGAATTATCAAACAAACAAGGTTCAAACTCAAGTTTTTTTCTTTCGTTTCTACTCTCTACAACCGCTTGCTTCGTGCTCTCTCTGATTCTAACGATTGATCATTGATGTACTTCGTAATGTACATGAAGATGTTCCATTGTTGACGCACCATCTCGCGTCTTATGCTGCTTTCCCCTCATCTGCAAATAGAGGTTAAAACAGCCTCATCAGTTTATAGCATATGAGCGTGAAATCCTAAAAATTGTGCTTCGAAATGTTTCTTAAAAAGCTTAAGACAGCAAAGAAAAAGAAGAAGAATTGCAGATTTTGAGTGCAACACAAACATAGGAATTATCCAAAATTACTTAGTACTTGAGATATGGACCTTCCATTTTCAGATATTTCAGGCTCAAATTGCAAAAACAGACGAATATGGAACTAAAGATGTGAGTAGCAAATGAACATAACCATCTTCATTTCTTCCAAAAATCTGCATAAAGTTGGATAATATTCGGCTCAAAGAAAACTAGATTCTGAGCTGAATCATCTACAAGTAGGAAAAACCAGAGTCCATACAGATTTCGATATCTAAGGATCTAAAAAAGCGTAGTTCAATAAAATCAAATGACCTATATAAGCTATAACAATCCTAAAATGTCCATTAGAACAAACACGAACTTAGTTCCAATTCCCTAATCCTAAACTCATAATCAAGAAGAAATTCTACACCATAAGAATTAAGATACTCAATTTGAACAAAACGAATCTCACCAGAAAAAAAAACGCAGACGCGGAATCATTTTTCTTCATCGCGATGCTTAGAACTCGATTGAAGAGAAGGAAGAGGATTAGAGCCCTTGATGATCCAACCGAGTCCGAAGAAGACTCCTCCGGCGAGAATCGCACTTCCCCAAGCATGTGAGTACCATTTACTGTATTGTCGCATTGCGAATTTCCATTGCTCCCTTAAAGTCGCCTGATCCGGATTCACCGACTCGGGCGGGTTATAATACCTTTTACTCGAACCCGATCCAATCTCCGGCGTCGGTTTCTTCGCCGACGAAGAAGTGGTGTTGTTTTCAGGGATTTGGCTCTTCTCCACCATTGTCGTCGTCTAGATTCTTTCTTTCAGATGTTGAAAATGTTTTTTTAACCTTTCTCTGTAAACTCTATAACCACTGACACGTGTCCGATAATGCCACGTGACACTTTCTCGTACCAAAAACGAACCCGTTTTATTGTTTCGTCTACCTCAAACCCCCCTTAGGGTTTTAGGACTCTCTGTGATTTTATCTGTTCGTCAATGGCTTCTATTTCTACTGCTTCTTCTTCTTCACTTCTATTCCCCTCTCGAAATTTCGCATCTATTCCGTTAATTCCACTCCGGAGAAGCTCTGTGTCTTTCATTCGCTGTTATTCTAAGAATTCTTCTACGGAGGAGGACATTCTCCGTTTCGTGGCGGAATCCGATGGGAAGGCACTTCCTTGTGTGCGGACGTACGAGAATAATTCAGCTCGGCTTAGCCTCGTTGGTACTGTTGCTTTTGATCAGGCTTTAACCGCTGCTGCTGCTGACGGTGGTGAAGCCGCCGATGAACATCTTCGTGATAATGTCCCTGTCATGGTGGTCGAGACTGTTTTTCCCGGAGGATCTGATCCTAAGGCTACTGTGTCAACAAGATTGGTCAGTTTTTCAGCTTAGCTTTGTTCTAATTATGAATTTCGGCTGCTTTTGACTTGACATTTGAAGGTAACATTCTCTTTGAACAGTTCTTGCCTACTAAGAAAGTTAAAGAGCGAGCTAAAAGATTACGGCGGTCTCTCTCTGAGGATCTTTCTAGTGGAGATTTGTCCAAGAACATACTTGCGATGACTTTTAGGCAAGTTGTTTTGCGGCAGCTGTGGAACTTCCAGCTGGTGTTATTTGCACCTGGAACTGAAAGAGAAATGGGAGATTTCGAAAACCCTCGAGAGGTTAACTTCGCTTTGATGTGAATGTTTCTAGTGATACTGGCCCTGTAAGTGGGAATTGATACTGATAGGTTCAGTTTTCTTATTCATTTCCTATCAGCAGGTTTCTACATCCTTCACTCTTAGCTCATCCGATGAACGGGTTATATCTGTTATTGCAGAAGTTATATGCATCTCTGCTCTTCAAAGCACCGAGAAGCATTTCCTCAATGACTATCTGGGAAAAGTTGAATTTCCCTTTTTAAAGTGGTTAAATAAACACAAGAGGATTGCTTCAAGAGACTGCTCGGTTGTCCTGCATAAGTTATTTGATGATGAGCTGAATACCAACCACTTGCTTGAGTATTACCAGTCAAGGAAGGAAAATTTCAAACTTGCAGACACAAGGCAAAGAAGCCGGTGGTGGAACTTATCTGCCAATTCTAAGTTGGAAAAAATCGGTGGCCCTGGATTTAGTAGTTGGGCAAGTGAATATTTACCTGCATATCGATTAGAAATTGATACTACAATACTTGCAGACTTAAAGCTTGAGGGCTGGAGAAAGTCCAGTGAGAATAAGTGGGAAGTTCTTCTAACTCACTCCCAAATGGTATCGACGTTTTCTCTTGCTTTATGTAAACTATCCATCTAGGCTTTTGTTCTTGATGCTTTGTGTAGGACTAGGAAGTGCAGAGTGTTGCTCTCCCTTTATATATTTGTCTGGCTAGCAGTCTAGGTTATCATTTCTATACGTCTTAGTTGTTCATGGTTATATGATAATGTGGAGCTATGTTATATTGTTCTGTTTAGTGTAGATAAAGACTTCGAATATCGTTCAGAATTGATGGATAGACCATCTTAGACAATGTAGAATCCGCCATAAGAGTATTCATTCCTTTTTACCTATACCCACAACAAGATACTGATAGTCTGCGTGGGATTTAAAGCTAGCAAGATGAAAGATATTTTACAAATCAAGGGATCTGGTGCAATAAAAATTTTGTACTGCAGTATTTTATGTGCTCTGTGGTAACTAACGTGTTTGTTTCCATGCATGTTATTTAATGAGGTCCCCTACATTCCTGACACTTGTATGAAACCCTTCAGGTTGGATTAGCTGAAGCATTGGACATTTACTTTGAAGATATATATTCACTCCCCAGGAAACAGCTACCATGTGATGTTCCTGGAAATTATGCAAACTTACCCAGTGAAAAGGTAATGACTACTGGTCTGCTAAAATTTAGCCAATCTTTCTGATATGATATTTTGGTATCTGTTATTGTGTATGAAATCAGAGCCAATTGATAGTCCTTGATAAATCACTGTCTGTATATAATCCGTATTCTCCGTGATAATCACTTGTTCTATTTTATCAAATGATTCATTACGGTTACGTGATGAAATATGTTTTCAGTCTGCCGAATATATTCATGTTTACTATTAGAGTTTTTACCATTATGTTGGAGACATGTTGTGAGTTAATAAGATTGGCTTAATTTTGGTAGCTGTCTTTATGAAACTTCTGTTAACTTCTTTGGTTTTGCTTTTTCTTTATTGACAGAGAGGATTGTCTTTTTTGAAATTCATATCTGTCACTATGGCCAGTGGAATTCTTCTTCTTGCTGTGAGTGCTGCGGCTCAATTCTGTCTTCCTCAGAAAAGCGAGAGAAAGTATCCTGGAAAACGCCAAGATATTTTATGGTCAGAGAGTGAATTGTTATCCCATCAATCTTCAGATTCCTCCGAGGTAGGGATTACTAAAACACTTGTATTCATATAGATTTGTAGGCCAGCAATTGCACGTAGACATTAATAGTGATTTCTGCATGATTATGGACTCTCGATACTGAGAATGAGATCAACCTTAACCATGTATATGGACTCTATACTGAGAATGAGATTAACCTTAACCGTGAATCATTATTATTATTTTGGTCTTTTTTGTGGTGCTTTTTTCTGTTTTTTCGAAAACTAAATTCTGAAACTTCAAATGAGTAGTTGGATTCATTCTGCGGATTACTCGTCAACAAGCTCAAGGATGCCTACAGCTGGGGAGGGGAGATAACCCAGGAAAGCAGCATAGGTTCCTGGATTGGGGAAGTACCTGATTACTTGAAAGAAACCAGCAGAGCTAAGTCTGTTGAAGATCACATCGTTACAAGCTCTTCTCTTCTGGAGAAACTCAATGAAGACGCAAAGGCATCTGCGCAAGATATCGCTACTTACCAGGTAATTTCAGTGAATTGTGATGAATTGAATTCTTTAAGTGGACTACTACTTCATCTTTGTTGATTTCTTTAATGGAAGCAGGTAGTGTTATCATCTGAAGGTAAAATCATAGGGTTCCAACCGACAAGCCGGGTGGCTGTGAATCACTGGGCTGCTAATCCTTTGGCTAAAGAACTTTATGGGGGAAAAAAACTCAAGCCTGGTAACACCATGATTCTTCTTTCAATTCCTTAATTTCAATGCTATTCTTATCCTTTAAGTATATTGATTATGATAATGTTGTGTCATTCTTTGTGTTGCAGGGCTGATCGAGCCTGGTCTTAAGAGTCGCCCTCCGAAAAAAGTAGTTGTGTTGGAATTGTTAATGTCTGTGAATTCAGATCGTCCTTTTGCATTGGTCAGACCACTATTGGCACAATGACCATAGCCAAGTTCCTGTCTCGTTAGATAAAAATTTTACAACATATGTAGGATATGATTTGATTGATTGCTTGTAAAATTTCGTCGCATCTATGAAATACAAATACCTTAAGCTTACTATTCCTATAATCAGTGAGAACGTGATAAAACGATTCTTAAGATTTTGAAGCTCTGCGGAGAAATTTTTTAACAAAGCCCCAAATCTGTGAAATAGACTTAAGTAAGAGCACGATCGATGATCTCGTTGAACAACGTCATGATTCTATAAGAACAACACTGATACTCAAAACCGTATTCCCCATCGGTTACATAATTTGTCATCTGCATTATAACGCAGAAGAGAGTCGAAAATGCATCAAAATATATAAACCGGAATGTCAGTAAATGTCTTCACCTCCACAGACTGAATCTTAAAAAGCAGTCTCCTTTGTCACATTTACTTTTCCTAACTCCAGGACAGTCTTCAGCATCCCCTTCTTGTTATATATACATAATCTCCATAGATAGAGAGAACTATAATATAAGAAAAAAAATATACGAGTCATGAAAATCCATTACTTTGCCCTACGGTATGTAGAAGCTTCTTCTGCTGCTGTAGTTAAATGGTAAGCAACAGCTTTTCAAACCTGAGTTTTTCATTTTCTTCTCAGGGGATATAATAGTCGCTTAGATTTCCGACCAGATAGTTAAACTCTTCACCTACTCCATAGTCATTTGCCTGCTCTACTGTGTTCTGAACATTCCCGGTGGCGACTTTTGTGCTCACTTTTGGTCTTCCTTTGATGCAGCGTTTGTTGTTGTTGTTGGTGTTATTGGTATTGTTTTCTTGAGGGAACTCAGCTGTAAGTCTTCCCATCTGCTTCTGCAGATCAGCCACAGAGTCGTTTGAAACTTTGCCTTTTGAATTCTTCTTCCCATCAACAAGCTTGAGCTCGAGCCTGTACAAGGCACAAGCATCGCACTTGTTGATCTCATATTCGTAAAGATGCCATTCAAAATGGTGCAGAGGCTGTGGATCCATGTAGTAAGATCTCTTCAGTCCTCCAAACTCGATCATGATCTGTTTACGTGACTCGTGCCAACCGCGACCATTGTAGTCTGGTAAAGATCTTTGCTTTCTGTTCCCGCTCTCAAAGGCCCTCCTTGGCTTGTCAAAGAATAGCCACTCCCTTAGTGTCTCACTCTCCAGAACCGTGAGATCAAAGAGCTCTACAGTCACACCAGAAATTCAAGATTTGAGTATGATCAGCACAAGAATGGTGAACAATTAACATATATGTGAATTCCAAGAGAGTAAAGCCTACCTGGAGCATTCCATGGAGATTTAGCAGTTGCAGCTCCTTCACATTCAGGAATACCAACATCTTTCCCTCCAGCTTTTGCGCTAAGGGCAGCAAAAAGCAGACCGTCTTTTAGGCCGATACCTCCAGGACGCACCACCGGATTCATACCTGGTGGCCCTTCATTGAAAGCCAGTGCAGCGTGGAAGCTGCTGCAGTAATCCTGGAACCAATCGAATCCTTGAGCTGGCCTAGGGCAATCCCAAAGAGCACATTTTGGACCCAAGAATGCAGAGGGTGGAGGACAAATAGTCGGGATAAAATTAGAGATATGTATAGGACCCTCCACTACACCATAACTGGGACAATTGTTGAAACCACCATTGAAGTTTGGTTCAAACTCTTGTTGCAGATCAAACTGCTGATGAAATTCCAAAGGAGCCGTTCCATCGAAATTGTTACCAGCTGCTAAGGACAAATCTTTGCAATGATCAACCAATGGTAATCCATGTTCTGACTTCCCCTGAACCAAATTGTATCCCTGAAAAATTTCACCACGACCTCAGTACTTAAACACAATAATGGACTCCAAACACAACCATTAAAAATTGGTTGTAAAGAGCAACTCACCCTTTGGAAAACAGCAGCTTTGCCAGCTTCCAGATTCTGATCAGCAGGCTCAGGCTTGGGCGCAGCTAATTTGCTGGTGGCATCATCTTCCTCATCACAAAGCTGCAGCAGCCGACAAATGTCTGATGAGAAAGACCCCAGAGTACCACCCTGCTTAAGCAAAACAAAAGCACACAACTAACAATGACTAAAACAACAAAGAAAATAAACCCATTTAACACACATAGACCAAAAACCACCCATGCAAGTCACAAAGGAAACCATACTTGTTGCAAAGAAGAAGCAGGAGAGGGCTCGTTGAGCTCTGACTTCCACTCACGAAGCATCTGATTCACTTGCTCCTCAAGAAGAGTAACATCAGTAGTCCTACTCTCTTTCCTTGCAAACTGAAGATCCAAAAGCATGCCTTGCAAATCATCAACACGGTTCTTAGCCTTATCCTTGAACAGCTTGTGAGAAGCAGATCTGCAATTAGTCTTTGATCTCTTCCCCGTCATAAGAAATCAAAAAAACTTCCTTCACACAAGATTCTCTGTCCAAACCAAAAACATTCAAAATACACACTTTCACATCAGTTCTGCTCCTTTAACAAACATTGATCACTCTAACAAAACCAATTTGAATCATTGACACATGCTTAGATTACAGTAAAATAAATTCCAAAAATCGATGAACCAACAAAAGCCCTAGCTAAACGATGAAGAATCAAAAGGATCATAAGTTTTAGGATCGTCAAGTTTCTATAGAGATAAACACCCAGCAAAAACACAGGTTACGAACACGAAATTGAATCATGCACAGAGTTAAAGGAACAACAGATCACAAGGACTAATCGATTCTGAAGCAAAAACAAAAGACGAGAAATTTTGGAGGAACCCAGAAAATCAACTTACTCTCTGTAGCTGCAGCAAAAGCAGCAAACAACAAAGGCAAAGAGAAATTTGTTGAATGGAAAAAAAAAAAAGAAGAGTAATGAAGAGAAAGGAAGAGAGAGTAAAAATTATAAATAAAAAATAAAAGAGAGTGTCACACAAAATAAATTAAAAACAAAAATCCACAAAGGAATTAGAGAAACGTTGCTGGATTCTCTTCTTCTCTCACCCTCCACTTTTCTTTTTCCTTTTTATGAGCTAATTCAATGAATTAATTTTTGAGCTAAAAATTATCAATTTTTTGGGGAAAGTTTATGAGAATTTAATCATTATTTTGAAAATTTTGCCATGTGTACTGTATATATACTTGAAAACATTATATAGACTGTATTTATTATGGATTCTTTTCTTTTTATTGTTCATGTTTTCTTTTTATGGCATTTATATTAAGAAATATTAAATGAGCATTTAAAATTTACTATTTGTTGTATAAATAATTATTTTTGTTTTTTTTCTAAACAAACTAAAGTTTAATTATTCTCTCCGTCTCACAAAGACTGTGGTAATATATTTTGGAAGCCGCCAAGAATTTTTCTAAAACCAGAGTTTGGATTAGGATCCGTAAGAAATAGTAACCATGCGATGATCGAATCCAAGATTTAATCTGAAGCTAAACAAAATTTATACATGCAGGAAAAGTAAGACAAACACCTAATAAGAAAATGTAGGATATCAATGGATCGTGGAAAGTTTTGAAACTGCTAGTTAGGGATGGATAATTTGAAAAATAACTAGAAAATGTTAAGACCAATGTGTACGGAGGGGAGTGGTTTGCAATTTTGCATAGCTTGTAGTCGTATGAATAAAATAAATAAATACGATTCATGATACCATTTCTTTCGAGAAAGAATAGTTTGTTGATAAATTGACATAGACTTTATGATAGTATCGTAGTATAACCACGATAAAGACTTTTGAATATTGAAAGTGTAACGTATTTTCATGAAAACGTCAACTAGATAGATAACCGTAATTTTGGTTGCGTTTGACATTGGTCATTTCTAAATAAATTGTTTTTCTTATATCCTTTCAATGAGTTTTAACAAAAGAACTATTAATGAGAATTTTTTGTACCTAATGTAAATTTGCAAGGACTTGCATTACTTTTGGAGGAAAAACAAACAAGCAAACAAAGGAATCTTGGGTAGAGAATTTGGACAAGTGTCGTGAATACTAGTTATTATTATTTTCTTTTACGAGAAAAGAAGGAGATATTGGCAAGGAAGGAATATAACTAGCTTTTCTCCACTATGTTTTCCATATTCCTATTTTGTGATGCTCATCAATTTTCATCATACCGTCTACTTTCAATTTCATCAATGGTCATATTCTATCGTTCTTTATGTATTATTCTCATTTTGAAATACATATTGTTCGTCGTATGAACTCTAAAACAAACTCAAATTCATCTTCTTAATTAGGTTATAAAAAATAATATCTCACTAATTTAAACATACAAATTATTGACTGAATACGATTATATTTTGATCACAGTTAAATAGCCATATTGACAACATTTTCTTTCAGTGTGTATAAGTGAAAAATAGTATGCTCCTTACATCATATCTCCCTGGTTGGAATAGATCGGTCCACCACTTCACTTTATTTTAAATCCGGGACCAAATTAGTAACAGTGGACAAGTAGGGTTTTTTTTTTTTTGATCATAGAGTTGATAGGGTCCGATTGGTAACCAAAAGCTGTACAAATTTTTTAGCTGTTAGCTGGAGCTGTAAGCTTTACCGGAATAGTGCAAAGCTGTATGAAAGAGCTGTACAAGAAAGCTGTACAAAAAAGCTGAGGGTAAAACTTTTTGTAACGCTTTTAATAGAGTTTTTGTGATTGGTAAAAATAAAAGCTGTATAATTTGTAATACTCTTTTTTAGTTCACCAATCAAACCTATGCTGAATCTAAATTTCTTCTCTTTTCATACAAAAGGGTCTCCAAGGTGAATAAAGTTACAGATTTTTTTTTCCCTTTTTCTTAAAGGTCTCCAAGGTGAATGTCTCTAGTCGATGGAATAAATTTTGATCTTTTGTGTTTACCATAATAAACTTCTATATCATGTGTGACAAAACATCCACCGCGAATACAAAAGAAGCTAGGGACAAGAGTGGTTCCACTAGATGATCGATGCTTAACGTCGAACCAATACTTTAATGGTAGAAGAAAGCATGTGTCCTCCCATGTTGGAAACGAACAAAATGATATTTATCAAATTGTTACACTCTCGCGGAGCAATTATCTACCAAAAAAATGAGTTCAACATTGATGTGTTTCGAAGAACATCACCATAACGATTCAACCGTCTGGTAAATAGGAAAATTCGTCCCGAATAGATTTATTAATTAAACTACTTACTACTAATGTGGGTAAATTTGTTATTCTTAAATCTGCTTCAAACTCTCAAATGGGATAAATTTATACTATTTAGATGATCATTACACGATTTTAGATCACAATATTTTCACTCTTGTGCGTTGGATTGAATTTAGAATTCCAAAACTATTTTCTTTGTATTTTTTTTTTAACTATTGCAGTTTTTTTTCCAATAAATGGATCAGTTTTTAATATTTAATAGTAAGATATATCATTTTGGTATATATTCGACTTTATATAAATGACTTGAACTAATCTAATTCATAAATTACTTTAGCTTAACGACTTAGCCCATTTTGATTACCCCCATCTTTTCCCAAGATTATATTATACAACATACTACGTACTTAACTTAATAATTAGCTTCCCACCCAAAAAAAACTTTATAATTAGCTAAGAAATCGATGTCTTGTTTTTCTTTTTGATCGTCGTTATAAAAAAATATGAGAAACTTCTTAAGGAATTTCTTAGCATTTGCCCAAATGATCGTTCCCCCTAGTATCCCCTTTCTCTACCACCAAAAGATATTCTCACTTTTTAATATACTAACTTTTTTCTTTCATTCTAGCATTAAATAAAGAAAAAAAAACAAGGACACCGATCGAGACTTTTTGTGGAATAAACAGAACGACATACACGTAGGTTCCTTTCGTCTCTCATGTAAAATGAAATCGTTTAGGGATAAAAGACATTATTCTATTGGAAGAATTGATCGCCTTTTACCACAACCAAACTAGTTGTCGCTACAGTTTTGACCTTATTAGAGATCATGGATAAATATGATGTAGATTTTGTAATGTGGAGAAAGAAATAATTTGGTATATCTCTCAAGGTCGCTTTCACAATGAATTCGTCATTATCCAACATTACCTAAAATCGAGCCATTGGTCTCAAAAGACCAAATCTAAGCAACTAATGTTGAAAAGACAAAACCTCAACATCAAAACTGTTCTTGATGATGATACATGTATGTGGAGGAGAGAATCAGAAACTCTTCAGCTCTTGTGAAAAAGAATCATTACCGTATGGCGTATTGTTAACTTTGATTCGAGTCTTGTAGATTGAATAAGATGATGATGATGATTCAACTGGATTTGTCTGGTTTCCCACTAGCCGTAGTACCGGGCTGTGGTTTTAACTGGAAAATACCGCTCAACCCGCGTGCCTTAGCAAGTTGTTC
The DNA here is from genome assembly GCA_905216605.1 of Arabidopsis arenosa. NCBI lineage: Eukaryota > Viridiplantae > Streptophyta > Magnoliopsida > Brassicales > Brassicaceae > Arabidopsis > Arabidopsis arenosa. Next base: position 11,470,471 of record LR999451.1, on the reverse strand, counting down.
AAGCTCCTCTAGCTTGCTCTTGAGATCCGCCACTTGCTTTTCTAGTTCTTCATCTTTTATTCTCAACTCCTGTAAAACCAAGAGATTCACAAATCTCAACCAAATCAATAATCAAACCTCAACATTGATATTTCTGAGTAGTCTATCTCGTTAGAACAAGCCCACAAGTTTTTTCGGTCTCTTAACTAGTGTAATGCTATTTTGTTTAGTTGTTACTGCAGATTTCAAGCTAATGTGAACATACATTGAATACGAATGTTGATAATTGTTTTCATCTATGGCACAACATGTAACCATGTCTATAAATGTTTACAAAGCTCCTTTAAATAAGACGGATATCTTAAAGCTTCAAGGAATGAGAACCAATTCTACAGGCTGCAACTTTTAGGAAGTCTGGAGTTGGAAATCTGAAAACACTACCACCATTTCCTTAAAACCATTTATCTATGCGAGTTTATATTATAAGTTCTTCCTGAGCATGTTGATATATGCTAATTTGACGAATTAATATGCAACCCACTCTCTACTAACTAACACTGTCAGTATGTAACAATGCTAAATCCTGAACAGCACATGGGAGTCTACACTTAATGAGGCAAAAATTATCTTCCAAAAGTATTCAGTGTACCTCTAGTTCTTGCTTACGTGCTTCCTCTTTTCTTGCCTCAGACCGTGAACTTCTCTGCACCTCAAAAACAACAACGGCTCCACCGACCTGCACATATAATCTATTAGTTCTACAGAACAATTGAGAATTGCATAGAAGAATGACACTCAGACCAGCCTTTTTTTTTTTTAATTTATCTGACTTTGACACCATGCAAGATATCCAGTAAATTGATATGGGACATATGGAAGAAACTAACAATTGTTAACTTATTACTGATAGTAACTCATCAAAATACACCTACAGATAGCTGAAACAAGACTAGAGTCTGATTAGATGGCATCACAAGCTATGATTGAGTAGAACCAAATAATTCCATCAAAAGAGCTCTATCACATAAGCTGTTAAGTTTCCCTCCATCCCCTAAACATCTTAACCATGATCCAGTTGCTCAAGGTCACAATAATCCATTTCACATAAACCATTACCAGTTGGTGAGAATGCAACTAAGACTAACCATTTGATGAGATATAACAGGTCAATGAAGGTAATTCCATATCCGTCTCATCTAAAACAACAGCTGAACAAAGAAAGTTGAGTAAAGAGTGTTACCCCAAAGAGAAAGATCTCTCCAATGAGGTCAACAGCAGCTTGAACAGCCTTTTCCTCATCTAAGGGACGAATCTCTACATCAGTGGCATGACCATATATCCGTCTTTGCATTTGCGTCGTGATTCGATGATTTCTCTGTTCACATAATCCAACAACACAATCAATTTCCAACAACTATTAACCTAAACCACGCCATTCTCTGCAACAAATCCTACTAGATTCTGGAAGTTCAAAAATCGAGATCAAGAGAAGCAACGAATCTCAAAAGCGAGTTTAGAATCAGAGACCTGAGCGAAGTTGATGATAGATTGACGAAACTTTGGATGAACCTTAGCTTGGTGCTTGAGCTGACTAGCCAATGGTTTACTTATGGTTTTGACGGCGAGTGTGCCCAGTTTCATCAACGGCAACACCATTTTTTTTATTCCAAAACCTCGAAAAAAGCTTTGAAGAATCTGAGTGCGAGGGATTTGGAGCTAAATTAGGTGAGCACAGAATCATAAGAGCACATAAATCGACATTGAGATCAATCGAGGTTTATCTTGGATCCGATTTGAAGAAGAAGAAAGAGAGAGTGGTCTAATAAAAAGAAGCCGAGTCGTTTTGTTTGGGTCGTCTTTTTTACAACTTTATTTTATTTGTGCGAATCGACCCTTCTCTTTGTTTTTTCTTCTTTTCGCAAGTTGAAAATAGGGATTACTCGGAAATAAATTATGAGATTATTATTTATATAGAGGGAAAATTCCCAAAAAAAACCTCAATTATTTTTATTTGGACGTTTAATATCCAATTGTTTTCGGTTGGAATAAAAATACACATATTAATAAAACTGTGCGATTTAATATCCAAACAATTAAATGTTGTTATTTTCATACTCACGATCTCACAACAAAAATAAAATTCCAACTTTACTTACTATTTCAATTAATTATTAACTTTTAGATTACGTGACAATAGTTTTTTATTTAAATAAAAATTAATTTTATTAATATTTCATTTCTTTGTTATCCCAAAAAAAATTCAAAATAATTTGCAGTTTATTTTATAAATATTTAATTTTTAAAAATTAAAAATAAAATTAATTAGCAAAAAATTTAGAAAAAGTATAAAAAAAGTTAGCCATTTTTATGAATTGATAAATCTTGAGAGAGACGATGAGATTCGGATTGAGATTTTGTCGAAAATAGTTTCATTCGTGAAGAATTTATATTCGAATAGAGAGTTTCTCACGACGAAGAAAAAGTTCATATTGATGCTCGTTGATATCATATGCATCACGACGAATCAAATCAAATTAGTTTTATTGGCGATGAAGATTTTGGATAGAATTAAAAGGAGATTGTGAACGGTTATCGAATTTGATGGTTGCAAAAGAGGACGACGGAGATTGTTTACCGGTAATTCTCGTAGATATTAATCGAAAAAATTAGAATCGAAGAGGAAACGTCTCTTTAACATTGCAAAGACGGAATAAGATTGTACAAATGACTATTTTTAATATTTTTGATTTTCTGCTAATTTTTATGTTTAATTTTAAAATAAAATAATTATATAAATTTAAAATTTATTTTTTAGGCAACATAAAATAAAACATTAACAAAATTAATTTTTATTTAAATAAAAAATAATACCACATTATTTAAAAGTTAATAATTAATTGAGATGGTAAGGGTAAAATTGGAATATTTTTTTTGTTGTGAGTTCATGAGTATGAAAATAACAACATTTAATTGTTTGAGTATTAAATCACACAGTTTTATTAATATGTGTATTTTTCTTCCAACCGAAAACAATTGGGTATTAAACGTCCAAATAAAAAATATAAGAGGTTTTTTTTGGGAATTTTCCCTTTATATAGACCCTTGTTCAAAAACTCGGTCAAATCGGCCGATTCCACGGCGGCTAGTCGCTCGGCGGCACCTTACCGCCGGGATTATAGTATAATCGGTCAAATAATCGGAAAAGTTAAGAAAAATTGAGTTTTTTTTCTTTTTTAAGTTTGGATGAAGTTAGTATGTGTTAGATCTATAAGTTTTTGGTATAAAACCCAATAAAAACACATTAAAATGATTGATTTTGTAAGAAAGCATCCATGGCCGCCGCAAATTAGGGTTTTAAAGTCGCATCCCTTTGAAGAAGACAACATATTAAATTACAGTTTTACCCTCGACTAAAGAAAAATGAAAAAATTGAATATTTGTGCATAGATCGTGAGTTGAACCCGTGCCACGAAGTTAAATCTCCATTAGAAACCACTAGACCACGCTTATAACACAGCATCTTTTGCAAAAATGCAATTTATATATTGTTTAAAAAAGAAAAACCTAAAACTAATCCCCGATTAATCCTCGATTAATCTCCGATTTCTTTGCTAGGCGCTAGGCCTGACCCGAGCCCCCGACTAGCGCCTAGCGATTTTTTTAACATGGATATAGATTATAGACTAGTAGTAGTAATAGAAAAGATTTGAAGAAAAATGAAACTAAATTTGTGAATATTTCGTATGTATTTTAAAGAAACTAAAAAATAATGGATGATTTTGTGAAGAGACAAATTTGGGATAGGAAATCATGCAATCTACATTATTGGTTTGTGTCGTCAACAAAAGGAAAATAAATTTGATTAATGAGTTTCGAGTTCAGCTTAATAACGAAAACATCACCGTCTAATTTGTCTCTACGCGATGGAGATGTGTTTGACTTTTTAAGGCACACATAAAATAAATACATACAATACCTCATCTTTTCCATCAAGGTCTCATACTTTATCCAATTTCAAAGAAAATACAGAGAAGACATCTTTATAACTAAATGATGGGTCGGTTTCATACTGCTAAAACGCTGCACGAACCGCCTCTACAAAAACAAGAACAAGAGCGTGTATTAAACCTTAGATGGTGACAGTTGCCAGAACCAATTATTTAGAGATCGTCATTTTATACATTGCATAGTCATATCAAAGTTGTACTGACTCAAAGATATTCCAAAAACACATCCAAATTCTGAATCATCTCAACATGCGCCTTCGGGACCTTCATGTGGTAAGAGCAGCAACAAAGAAGATCATCATCTACTAACAAACATCCATGTTCCTGCAAAAAATGTGTGGAACTAAATCATATTGAAGATCTATAATACCGAAATTACAACATGGAAGCTATGAATGCAGGTCTACATTTTTTTTTGGATCTCATGCAAATACTAAGTGCAGATCCAAGTGGATCAGGAGAGAGACATCCGATAATGTAGATATCTAAACAAATGAAAACAAAATAAGAAGGGCTAATGAAAACAAAAATGCAGACGATGAAGGATGGAAAATGTATACAAGTAAACATGAAGTTTAAATTTTCAAGACGGTTCGAGTTTTGTATCTCACAAACGATGACAAACATGAAAAAAAGAACGAAACGTCAGAAAAATCGGCGAGTATAACTTGCCGGGAATCTCTTACTGCGAGTCTAACAACGAGTATAGACGACGGCCTACCGTTGCAGTGATAATAATTTCGTCAACACGGTGGTTGGAACAATGAACATGATTGTATGTTTCTACTTTACCGGAATCAAATTGAACAGTTAAGAAAGAGGTAGAAAGATGATGGAACTTAGAATTTCCAGAATGAAAATGCGGGATGATAAACAAGTAAGAGAACAGACATCTAAGAGTCGGATAACAGTAATAACTAGTCAAGAATAACACGCTTTATCATCTCTAAAACAATTAATGCATTTGTCTTACGTAATGGGCCGATTATCAGTCCAAATTTTTGAGATGCGTGAAGTTAAATTTATTGGAAAGAAAGGAGACTAAATTTCATTGTCTCAAAAATAATTATCCCCTAGTTGAACTAAAAACTTGTAATAAACCGGATTACAAGGTTTAATTCTATAAGCAAAATGTAATGAGATATAGGTTTAGGAGTCCCAACTGAAGCCCATAAAAGAAACCGTCGGATGGATGGGATATAAAGGAAACAGAAGCAGCCAGGGCACACGAGGAGGAGAAAATGGCGACGGAGGAGAGTAATTCGTCGGATGGGGAGTCAATTACGATGGAGGAGTATTCCCGTTATGAGAGGCAATACTGGCGTGCAATGGCCGAATCCGAAGTAATTCCTTTTTTCATCTTCTTCTAATTGTTTCCATGATTGTGAACCCTAATTATAGTTCTTGATAGCTTGTAGGAAACTAAAGCAATTCGATCAATTCTAGTGTTGTTTTTGGAATAGCTAACTGATTATTTTGTTGATGGGTTGTTTTTGGGATGGCTAACTGATTATTTTGTTCATGTGTCTTAATTAGGGTTTCGAGAACGACTATGTAAGTCCGGTAGTACTAATCACTGGACTGGTTCCCTACGACTGTCAACGTAGTCGTCGTATTCCTTATCCTCTCTTGGTCAAGCGTTATGCTTTGTTGGGCCTTCATCGTTACAATATGTTGGAGGTAATTTCAAACTATATATATATATATATATATATAGTCTCCTCTCTTTTATCAACATGCGTTATGCTTTGTTCAATTAATTTTCTCTCTTCATACCTCAGGGGACAAGCATCAGCCTCGATGCCCTAATGAATTTCAACAAGTCAATGAACTTTACGTCCTCTTACTACATTACTTTGCTTGCACACGATCCAGAAGCTACCCCATTTCAGAAAACCTTTCAGGTTCGAGTTGATGAAAAAAGATATGGCCATTTGGATTTGACCGTCTCTATTGCTAGACCTAAAAGAAATCCAAATGAAGGTGACATTTGTGGTTCAATTTTTATACAAGTCAGATCGAGTATATTAATCAATCTCACACTTGCTGATTAATAATGTTGCGTAGCGGCCACCAAGGAGCCCTTCATACCTCACTTTCATAGTGGCGCAGTGGCGGATGGTGTCTTCAAAGGTCCATTGCCTGATTGGCCCTCAGCTGTTGCTTTGGATGACACTAAACGCTTTTACGTGGTAATTATGATGACTTATTATGCAGCATCTGTTTTGTTTTGCTCATGATCAGTTAATTAGCACTTTCTTTCTTTTTCAGCTCAAGAAATCAGAGTGGCAAGACACTGATTGGATTTCTCTATATTTGGAACTTTTGGTTTGTGCAAGTGATAGAGAGATTGCAGATGTAAGTATTATGCTTATCTCTTTTTTTTGGCATACGGCACTGTTGTTAATTAACTCACAAAAAACTTTTGTTGCTGCAGACAGTGCAGAGTGTTATTGCCCATTTGCAGATTGTGGATGTGGCCACAGAAACTAAGGAAGAAGAAGATGTGAAGCCGCCTAATGAGAGACTCAATGCCAAAATTGCACATGTCTACATAACTTTTAAGGGCTTGGCCAAGTCCCGACGGCTTGTTGAGATTGGTGAGCATGTTGAACGCAAAGCTATCATTAGAAGAGTCATTGATGCTTCAGGAAACTTGACTCTCCTTGGTAAGTTTTGGAGTGGTAAAGATACTGAGCAGCAGCCTTCTATGACTCTCCCGAGTGGACAACAAGCTGAGAGTTCTAAAAAACGACCTCGCGCAGGCTAGGCGTTTACCCATGGTCGTCTGCGTAATGACAAGATCCACTAATGAACTTAAGGAAACATTAGAGGCATCTTTTTCACATACCACTAATTAGACCTCAAGATAAACAATGGAGACTACTAACACATGCAAGATTTGCATTTAAAGATTGTAAATCATCTATAAGCTTTTTATCTATATATGCTAAGAAAAGTATTCTTTTAATCTTACAAACATGCAAAAGACGACTACTTGAGCAACAAAAAAAAAAAAAAAATATATATATCTTGGAGGAATAATCATTACTGTCATCGCTATTCAAGCAAGAAACTTATTTCATCCCCAGAGATATGTGATGTGAAAAACTCACATCAAACTGTGTATCCAAATAGGCCTGTTCTTCAACAAATTCTTCAAGTTTTTGCATAATTTTTTGAAGAGCTTCTCCTCCAAATAAACTCAAGCTTTTCACGAAATTTATAAATTTCTGGTATCTGTCTCCAGTTATATCCACAATGTATCTGTACACATCCAAAAGAAGCGTCAGAAAAGCCTAAGAACATAAAGCCAGACAAAAAGAAGGGAATAAAACTCTTATGTGGCGAAAGATATGTCTAACCTTTTTGATTAAATCGGTTATCTGGTTTTCCAGTTCCCCTGTAAGAGGGAACACCTACATAGAAATATAAAATCTATTAGAATAAGATAACGTTCTGCAACCATTGTACAAAGGGATCAACTAAATCAAACATAAGTGATAGAATTTCAAATTTATGGAAGAAATAAAAAAAACCCTAGAGGCGAACCACAGACTCAGACTTGACTTTAGACTCTTTCAAGCGCTTGTCGAGATCAAGAAACTTATTGATAAGCTTTTCATACTGTTCTGACATCTGGGAATGTTGGATTGGAAGCTGAAATCAAAGAAAATCAAAGCAGGTTGGTTTGAGGAGTACGAGAGCTTACACATCTCTCTGTCTTCAATGAAGAAATGTAAGAAGAATGTGAGAAATGTAAGACCGTACATGAGGATATTGAAAGAGTTGAGAGTGTTCCGTCGCAGAATCGCCAAGGGTTACTGTGTTTTTTCACTCGCCCTCTTCGTTCCTTTGGAGGAGACAGAGAGAGATATTTTTGGGTCGTCTTTTTACAACTTTATTTTATTTGTGCGAATGGACCCTTCTCTTTGTTTTTTCTTCTAAATTTGGTACTATATCTTTAATACGTCCATTAAAAAAGAAAACACAAAAATTGATTAGTAAAACACAAATCAACATTACGATAGTTTCTCTTTTATATGACTAGTGGAATTTTAAATGAGCTAATTTCATATAAATTTCTGAAGAGCAATCTTCTAGACATTTCACTGAAGCCGTATTGCAGCTATTTTTGAGCCATATCTATTGTGAAACTTTCTTTCATATATAATTGGTGGAGCAGCAAAAAAATATCACTAACTACAACTCACAAAATGTCCATATGAATCTCTGAAATCGTACGTGAGTAAATATGAAATGCTTGTAGCAGCAAGAATAGAGTAGTCAACAGTTACTTGTAGTACAGAGTCTCTGAGCAACCAATTTGTAGGTTTCAGATATATTACATACAAAATAATGTGTACTTTACGTGTTCGTCTACTATCTCGTATGCCGCTACACCTTCATTCATTTATCGGTTAACGGGTATTTGAAAGCGAACAAGGATTGTTTTGGATCACGGAGTTAATATTCACAGACCCCAGAAACCTACCAAAGCCACGAAAATTTCTTAAGGTTTATGGTTTTAGCTACTCTAAGACCATCAAAGGACCTACAAGGTCTACATCTTTCATTTACTTGCACATGTCTTTGTATCTAAGTGTTGTTATAAACTGTATTTCTTACAAGATTCATATCATACACACATGATCATGTCTTCTTGATTGCTCGAGTAATTACCCGATACACTTAACCGCAAGGCAGTATATACGGGGTTGATCCACAAGAACCGATGGTACACTAAAGACTTCCGAGACTCGTTCTTAGCTAAAGCGAAAAGGTTGTTTTGTTTGAGTTTTCCGAATTGTAAAATAAGAATGCAATTGAATTAAACGATTTAAGTTTCAAGATTAAAAGACATTAGGCATTAAGGTATTTCAGAGATCAATAAACAATGGAAACATGAGACAAGGAATTCAACAATTACGAACCGTTCTTGAACATGAACACAACTTAGACTAATTCTCTTTCAAGACATTAATCACTAAATTTGACTACTCGATTACTAAACTTTCGCATGTAATTTCCTAGTCAAATTCGCATTATCAAACAAGTTCATTTAGTTCACAATGCGTCCTAACTTCAACTTTCGTTGGCTAGAAATACATTGCTCAATTCACATTCTTTCAGGCATTCTATCGAACACTTTTGATGCATAGAAAAACCTAGGTTCTACAACAGGGTGATCAATCCTATTCTAGCATTAAGAACATGTGAATCAAAGAACCTAGAGAATGAGAATTCCAAACAACAATTAATCCATTAATCTATCGTCTCCTAATTAGAACCCTAACACCTAATTAAAAGACTACTCACACATAGCGATTGAAACAAGACAAATAGATGTAAAAGAAAACATGATTGAATTGATAAATAAAGAACAAGGGTTTAGAAATCTTCTCCAAAGTGTCAAAAAGGATGAATCTCTAGAATCCCCAAAAAGCTTACAAAGAGAAGTCTCCAAAATTGCAGAAAAGAAAGCGTAGAAAGAAAAATAGGTTTCTCTGGGTTTTTATACCCAAGTACAGAAAAAGGCAAATAAACCCGGTTAAGGAAAACTGGTCTGGTCGTCGAAAAGGGTGGATCGATCGATCCCCACCTGGGATCGATCGATCCCGAGCTTCTGGTTGATCACTTCTTGACGGACGAGGGTTGGATCGATCGATCCCATCCTGGGATCGATCGATCATGAGCTACTGGAATGCTTCATCGTCACAATTGGGATCGATCGATCCCCAGCTCCTGGTGATCTCTTGTACCGTTTCTCCATTGTTTTAGCTCCGAATAGGCCCAATCACGCACAAGATGCTCCGAATCCAGCTCGAGCACCTATAACCTGCAAAGGACTGAAGACACAACCGAAAAGACGCAAAAGACGGACTTTGACACGATAGATGACTCAAAACACGGACTAAATCAAGACTCGAAACCGTTAAAAACGCAACACATCACTTCTCACCAGATATTTTAATCCACAAGTTGATTTGCATGTATGATTGATTACCAACTTGGGACCCTTATGATTACTTACTAGAAGTACAGAAGCATGTGTTTTATGTCTGGTTTTTGTTCCTCAAGAGCTCTTGTCTAAGCTTATATATAATGCAACAATCCTATTGCATTCTTCATCAATTACAACTAGCATTACTTCAAAGAGTTCAACAACACAACAATCTTACAAATATTTTCTCTTTGTTTCTCCTTCTTTCTTTCCAATCTAAATCTTTGTCACAGAAATAATGATGAACACCAAGAAGCTAATCAAGATGGCCAAGAAATGGCAACAGAGAGCAGCCCTCCACAGGAAAAGGATCTCATTTCAAAGATCAAGTACTGCTACTAGCTCAACCACTGCAGAGAAGGGCTGTTTTGTGGTTTACACATCCGATAAAACCCGCTTTGTGTTTCCAATAAGTTACCTGAGAAACTCTGTTTTACAAGAGCTCTTGAAGATATCTGAAGAAGAGTTTGGCCTCTCCACGGAAGGACCAATCACGTTGCCATTCGATTCTGTTTTCTTAAGAGTATTTAATCAAATTGATCGAAAGACGAATGGATGGAGATACAGAAAAGGCTTTGTTAATGTCAATCTCTAGTGCTAAGTGTTCTTTACAATGTTCTTTGCAACAACAAGAACAGAGTGCTCAACAACTGCTTGTATTTTAGAGTTTCTTCTGAGAAGATAGATTTTGTAAAGATTCAGATATTTTTATACAAACATTACTACTATTCTCTGAGGGAAAAAAAAACTAATTTCAGTTTAAGCTTTTCGTAAAATATTTGATTTTCTCTGTTTAAGTAGTTAATCACCCTGTATGATTACATCCCACAAAGACAGAAGCATCTGTTTGGTTTGGTTGCTCTAAGGTTATCTAACTTATATACTAGCCTCTCTTTACATATAATGCAACAATGCTATTGGATTCTTCATCAACCACAACTTGCAATCATAGAGTAACATAAAATCCAAGCATCTGCAGATAATTGTCACAACCAGCCCAAGGTTCTTTAACCAATTGCGAATGAAAATCGACAGGCAGTCCAAGAGAGCATCCTATGTCCTGCCTACAATTCAAATGGAAGGATCGACTTGTTTATTATCTATTACTAAAACTTCCTACCCTGAAACCATTGAAGAGACATGAGCTATTAAAACATGATCACAAAGAAACTGAGACATTTCCGTATTCATTGTCAGTAACAGCAGATAATGACATCCCATGCATAAAGGTGTGTGAGAGAGAGACCCTTGGTTTTTCAGTGTCTTTCTGATGGAGAATGTGAACTAGAGATACCGTCAACCAATCTTATTCAGAAGTCACAACTTAGAGACAATTTTGATCTTTTTATCCGTCCATAGAAATTCAGTTTCTTGGAATGACTTTGTTCAATCTTTCCTTTTCCATAAAAATCCTTGTGTCCAAACAGAACCCATAATAATATCTTCATGTGATATCAATTACTTCTCATTTTCTTCTGTATCAGAATGTGTCACCATAGCTGCTTGCTTGAGAAAGTGTGCTTGAACTTATAACACATCTTCTTTCTTCCTGCAGCCACTCCAACTGATTCATTTGTAGCCGAATAACCACCGAGCCGAAGAAGAGCTTACTTTGGTTCAATTTCCTTAACTTCCGGTTTGGTTATGTACCTCCAGTTTCACTTGCCTGAAGCTAGAGAACTCTTCTTCAGATTGAAAAAAAGAATGCATAGGTAACTTGGTGGAGAAGCAAAGAGTGTTTTGTTAGCCGTGTAAACCACAAAACATCCCTCTGCAACCTAGCAATCGATCTCTCTGTTGCCATTTCTTGGTCATCTTCAAGTGCTTCTCTGCGTTCATCATCATTTTTTAAGACTCTGAGTGTTTTACTTTTTTCATGATCGGAAAGCAAAAGAAATTTGTGAGTTTTGTACTCATTGAAGTGTGGTTGATGAAGAATCCAACAGCCTTGCCGCATTATATGCAAAGAGAGACCAGTATAAGTTGGATAACCTTAGAGCAACCAAACCAAACACAACAGATGCTTCTGTCTATTGTCGAAAGTGAGAGTATGAATTTATAACAGAAATATTTAGATACAGAACTTGTAGGCCCTTTGACAGAGATATTTAGATACAGAACTTGTAGGCCCTTTGATATCTTCAGAGAAGTTAGAGCTCGAAACCTGCAGATAATTTCAATAGATTCATGGGTTCCTTTCATCAACGGCAGGCCTAGTGTTCATGATGTAGGGACCAAAATGGGAAAGGAAAAGGAAAACTAAATAATCCCCCTATTAATAACTTAACTTCTTGTATTCAAAAACAGTACATACAACACAAAAACAAATTCACCTAAACAGTTCAAACGCACAAGATAGCTTATTGGCTTATTATCTGATCAAACATCTTCAAATGGATCTTGTCATTACGCAGACACAGCCATGGCTAAACACCTAGAAAATGCGAGGTCCTTTTGAGCGAGGTCGTTTTTGAGAACTCTCGGCTTTTTCTCCACTCTGGAGACTCCAAAACTTACCCTGAAGAGTCAAGTATCCTGAATCATCGATAACTCTTCTAATGATAGCTTTGCGTGCAACATGCTCACCAATCTCAACAAGACGTGGGGACTTGGCCAAGCCCGTAAAAGTTATATAGACATGTGCCCTTCTGGAATTGAGTCTCTCATCCGGGGGCTTCTCATCTTCTTCCTGAGTTTGAATCACCACTTTCAGAATCTGAACCTGGGGCAGACCAGTCTGCACTATCTGCAGCAACAACAGTTTTGGTGTTAATAATTATTACCAAAAGTCATGGTATGTCATTGATATGCAAAAGAAAAAAAACTTACACCAAACATCCCTTTATCATTTGCTAAAATCAAAAGTTCCAAATATAGAGAAATCCAACCAGTGGCTTGCCACTCTGATTTCTCTAGCTGCAAAAGCAAGAAAAACTTATCACTACTTAAATGATCATGAGCAAAAAAAAACTGATGATGTGTCTTAGTAATAATAATCTTACCGCGTAAAACCGGCTTCTATCATCATGAAAAGCACCATCTGAGGGCCAATCAGGCAATGGACCTTGGAAGACACCATCCGCCACTGCGCCACCATGAAAGTGAGGTATGAAGGGCTCCTTGGTGGTCACTGCTGCTATGCAACATTATTAATCAGCAAGTGAGATTTGATTATATACTCTTTGACTTGTATTAAAAAAAAATTGAACAATGAAGCACAAGTCACCTTCATTTTGATCTTTTTTAGGTCTAGCAATAGCAACTGTCAAATCCAAACTGTGATATGCTCGTTCATCAACTCGAACCTGAAAGGTTTTCTGCAATGGTGGATCTTGTGCAAGCAGAGTAATGTAGTACGAAGACGTAAGGTTCATTGTCTTGTTGAATTTTTGTAAGGTAGCGAGCTCGAAACTTGTCCCCTGACAGATGAAAAGAAAATTGGACGTGGTACAGGACATGTTGATGAAGCACCAAAAGAGAGAGATGAGACTATATATATTTTTAAAATATTACCTGCAAAATATTGTAACGATGAAGCCCCAACAAAGCATATCGATTGACCAAGAGAGGCTCAGGATAACGATGACCAGATTGACAGTCGTAGGAAAGCAGTCCAGTAAGTACTACTGGACTATCAATTTCCTCGATATCAAAACCCTAATTAAGACCCATCAGTTAGCAATCCCATAAACAACAACAACCCTAAAAGCGATAGAAACCCTAATTCAACAAAATAATCAGTTAGCAATCCCTAAAAGCGATAGAAACCCTAATTAACCAAAATAATCAATTAGTAAACAACACTAGAATCTATATTTAGTGTTCTACAAGCTATTAAGAACTAGGATCAGGGTTAGGGTAAAATAATGATGTCAGTTCAACATATATCACAATCATGGAAATTCTCTAAAGAAGAAGAAGAAGTTGAGAGAATTACATCCGATTCCGCCACTGCACGCCAGTATTCTCTCACATGACGGGAATATTCCTCATTCGTAAAATACTCACAATCCTCCGTCGTCATATTCTCCTCCGCCTCCGCCTCCTTGTGTGGGTGCTCTTTCTTGTTTTTAATCCATCCAGGCGATATATAATGGCCCTTATATTCCAGCCGGCGGATTCTTTTATGGGCTTCCGTTGGGCCTTCTCAACCCAAATCTCTTATCTTATTTATGAATTATGTTACGAACCCTTGTATTTCGGTTTATTAAAAGTTTTGTTCAATTACAATGACTCATTTATTCATTTTACAATCTTAAGCGTTGTCATAAGAGTTTAACGATAGTATCAGAAAGATTCAACAATATATCAGTTATTCAACTAATTATATCCGGCAATGATTCTTCCGGGGATCACGCTTATAGTGAGTCCTTTGGTTTCTTTGATGATCGATCAGTTGAAGCATTTGCCTTCAATTATTAAGGGTGGTCTCTTGAGCAGTAGCCAGGTGTGTTGCCACAAGTTGTTGTTTGTTGCCGGTTCTTTATTTTTTGAAGTCATTTTGTTGTCTTTAGATGTTTCTAACGGAGTCTGCTTTCGGAATTTTTTTCATTAGAGACCTGAGGAAGCGACAGAGACATTGCAGAAACTTGTTCTATAGGGAAGTTTTTGACAGCTTACTTTTGATCAGACTGATTTGTAATGTTTAAGGAACTTAGCCATGGGATTTAATTTGGAAGTACATTCATGTGTGTCATGGGTTTGTTGTTTAATTTCAGGTTCTCTTGAGATCACACAGCCAAAGTTCAAAATTAGACGTGGGATCGGATAAGAGAAGAAAAAACAAACTTTATGTAAATATTCCAGGGTTATCACAGTGGTCTTCCTGCGAAGGACCGTGTTCGCATACAGGAGTCATTTTGTTCCAACAAGATTAGAGTGGTGAGAAAACAAGTTCACTGATTTCCATATGCTTCGTGCCCAATTTACACATGCAAACAATCACTGAAAGTTAAGCAGATGTCAGTATTCAAATATTTTATTTATGTTATGGAAGGTTGTTGCAACTGTGGCATTCGGCATGGGACTTGACAAGGGAGATGTTGGAGCTGTAAGTCTAACGCAATTACGCAAACCCTTAGAATGCTTAAACATATCTTCAGCTATTTGCATCTCATTCATATAATAATATAAATGCTTCTAAATTTTCTGACTCTGCTTTAGGTAATCCACTTCAGCGTGCCAGGCAGTGTGGAAGAATACGTTCAGGTTCAAATCTTTTTTTGTTTTTCCGTCTTAAGCTTAGTGATCAGTGTGCATATAACGTTCTCGAGAAACTACATGTATTTATTACAGGAAATTGGACGTGCTGGTCGGGTGGTTGTCTTACTGTCATCTCTTTTATGATAATGACACATATCTAAAGCTTCGGAGTCTTGCACTCAGGTGATTGGTGTGGGAACTGTCATGGCATTGAATTAAGAGGATTTTAAGCTTACCTTTGTTTATTCCCCCTTTTTGTTCAGCGATGATGTCGATGAATATGCAGTTGGAAAATTTCTCACTCATGTGTTTTCCACTGAGGCAAAGCAATATGCTCGCTAGTTATTGAATCTACCTCTCAGAAATTTGACATGAAGGAAGAGGTATTTTTAAAAAACTTAATGTCATTTCTTGAAACCCATTGTTCTCTACCTTTATATTATCAAGTCTGGTCTTGTGAGATAGTGGGCAGAAAAAAAGTTTTTATAAGAATAATCTGAATTTTCAATGTGGATCTGGCAGGCTATGCAAAAGATTTTTGACACAATTGGAGCTGGGGGAAGTGCAATACCTACGTATGCTTCCACAACTCAACATATGTTGCACTTTGAATTTCCACAAGGTAGGGAAGCTGTTAGCTGAATACTTTCATGTTTAGTGACAAGTTCCCATATTTTTTTTAATGGTGTATGCTTGAGACTTCTGATGCTCAGAACATTGTTTTGCTATATGCGCAGTCTTCTCCAAACACTCTGGCTGCACGAAATACCATAGTTGCAGCAATTCTGAAGAAGTAAGTGTCTATTCATTTTCTTCAGCTTTTCTGGTCAAGCGATTCTGTAGAACTAGTATGAAAGTTACAGCAATGCTCAAGAATTTTCTGTTGTTTTTAGGTCTCACGTAAAGCAAGGGTTACATGTCTTCAATATACCCAGCTATGGCCTCTAGCATATGTATTGCAACAGCAGATGTCTTGGCTGAGATTCAACTCTGAAGGTTGATAACAATTCTCTCTCCAATATGAATCTGTGGCTTAGTACGAGATAGCTCAAGTTTCATTTCATCTTAATAATCATATTTATCTAAGCAAGGGAGCCATGATTGAATTGCACGCATTAAAAGTGAAGAAGAAACTTAACTTTACAGAACTAAAGGAAATATGAATTGAATATCATTGATAGACACATAAATTATCTTCAGGTATACGACTCTAGTACACTTAGTTAGTATCGCGTTTTGTGATAAAGTTTGATTCTATATCTCTATGGACTATATTGATGTAGGCTTACTGAGAAAATACAACTCTACTGAGGGAAATGTATAAGGGTGGAGCATGTGTCATCTGTTTGTTCAATTGCTTGTGTTCTGTTAAGAACTCTTTCGTGTGTGTTCCAATTGAACCACCTAATTATCTTCCTGATTTCTAATTAACGATGTTAAGTACTTGATCTTGAGGCTGATTTTCTAGCGCTGTTAAGATCTTGTTCGTTGATATGTCCTTGAAATCATTGTAGATGAAGGGGGATGTAACAAACGAATTGAAGGGCCCAGCCTTTTGTTACACAATCTTAAAATTTCCAAGGGAAATATGTTCATTGTCCAATCATCTTACCAAGTGGCTCACTGAGATTGAAAGTTGCAAAGTAAGTTGTTCAACTTTATCAACTGCAGCTAACAGCTCCTCACCCTTTCATGGTCTATCTTAATTTAAGTTCCAACGCTTGTGCTTACATGTAGCGATAATTTTGCATTTGATATAGGTGAGAAAACTGAATATTATGTCTAGTGCAGCTGTGGCTGCTATTAGTGTCTCTAACACTTCAGAACTGAGTTCTGGTGCCAAGCAAACTCTGAACCTGCAAAGCAGAATTTTGGATTACTTCAATGGTGACGAAAAGTGTGACACTCTGAGCAAGACGACTCAAAATTGGTACTACATAGATTCCAAATTTCGATTAGTGCATAGCGATAAAGGAAATGAAAAACCGGTGTTGTTACATATTTTTGGTTTGTCAAATCATCTTTCCATTATAATGATCGACACTTATATTGTGAATGCAGTGCCTTTCTACGAGCAGACATAAAGGTGACGATCCAAGAAGCCACATTGTTGTTTATAATTTTTTGTTTTGTCATGTATCCAAAGAATGTTAAGTTAATGCTGTGGGGCAAAACAGGTTTTTTTTTGCAGAGTAATCGCAAGCCAAATTCTCACCAAGAGCCATCGCGAGAATAATGCATGGAGTTGGAAGTCCAGCTTTTTCAAATGCAGTCTGGTCCAAGACTCATTTTTGGTATAGTCATCATCATCATCATCATCATCTAAACCAAGCGATGCAAGTAATTGTTTGATGATGGTACATGTGATTTAACTGAAATATGGCTTTGCAGGGGAAGGTATATGAGCGTAGAGTTCCGTGTGATAATGGAAGCGGCACAAACAGAGCTGATCAATTTTGTTGACAGAAATGCAGCTTTAGCTACATAGAATTTTTGTCAATGTTTCGCATGTCTTTATCTGTGTCACTTGTTGTTGGCGGTGAGGCACACTGCGTATCAGAATGGTGAGCTTCTTGGCAGCTGGTAGATTGCGTTTCTCTGTTGACTGTAAGATCTACTGCTTTTCCTTGTTATTGTGTCTTGGTTATTAAGAGCTATTATGAAACAGGTCTCATAACTTCCGCCCTTCATACATGAGACTCAAGGCATCAATGCTGTTTTCTGAACTCAAGGCAGAATGCATTCTCGCGATGACTGCAACGGCCACTACAATTACTCTTCAGGCTGTCATGTCTGCACTAGAGATACCGTCAACCAATCTTATTCAAAAGTCACAACTGATAGACAATTTTGAGTTGTCCGTCTCGTTGAGTGGAGCTAATAGGCAATTACTTTCTTTATATTTTCACCCTTTTGCTCCTCCTGTAGTTGTAACAGAAAATTGATTTTGAGTGAGTCTCATCCATATAAGGAGATTCCATTGGGCTCTCACCGCCATCTTTAACAAATCCAATTCTCTTCCTCCTCTTCAAAAAGATGATATGGTCTATCATAATGGTTCTCGAAGTTTTGAGTTATTGGGTCACATGATCGATCCGGCCTCCGACTACATTCAAACTCTGAAGGTTGATAACAATCATCTCCAAAATGTATTTGTGGCAGAGGACCAGATATCTCAAAGTTTTATTTTAATATTATATAACTAAACAAGAGAAGCATGATTAAATTGCAATACCAGATATCTCATTATTTTAATAAACATATATAAATAAACAAGAGAGAACCATGATTAAATTGCAAGCATTAAACAAAAGTGAAAGCACAGACTGCACAGTATGAAGAAGCATAGCCATAGTAGGATAGTACATGAAATGAATTGAAACCATTTCTGTTAAAAAAAAGAAATCATATATTTACATGAAACCAAATGGGCTTAACGACAACCTAATGACAAAGCCCAACATAGGCCTAATAACCCATATTTCGGTTCATAACACAATGGCGAATTATTTTGAATTTTTAATAAACGTTAAATGATTTAAATTTGGTGAAGTAGATTTTGAAATTGAACCGAGGTTTACCGGTTTTAGTGATAAAATCCGGTTTTAAGCTCTGTCTCCTCCAAAGAAACAAAGAGGGCAGCGAAGCGACACAGGGAAGAATATCAACACTCTTTCAAAAATTGCCTTGTACGGTCAACCCTATTTTTTTCTCTCACATTCTAGTAACATTTCTTCATTACAGATATGTGTAAGCTTCTGTTTTCCTCAAAGAAAACTGTGTAACATACTCACATTCTCTTGGTTTCAGCTTCCTCCTATAAAATGTCAGAAACTGAAGATGACCAGCTTATCAAGAAGCTTCGTGAGTTCGACAAGCACCTGGATGATTCTACAGACAAGGAACAGGTTCGCCTCTATTTAACCTACATTTTTTTTTCATTTTTTCCCTCGTTTTGATATTAACCCTAACTCTGTTTGCTTTAGTTGTTCGCCAATTCGTTTCTGGTTTCAAATGGGGTCTAGAAATGGCTACTGGTGTGATTGATGTTTGGCTTTTCATAGGATTGCTTCTTTTTTTTTTGCTTGGCTTCTACAGTCTTTTTGTTTTCATGGTTTGCAGAATGTTCAAGACTATGAAGGGATTATTGAGTTGTCTAAGGCGAACATCAAGACCAAGAAGCTTGGAGCTCAGCTGATTCCACGCTACTTCAAGTTCTTCCCCAGTCTCAAAATAGAAGCTTTCGAGGCGTACTTGGATATAATCCAAGAAGTGAATACAGAGGTATGGACCTAGTCTTTCTTACATAGACTAACGTAGCCAGAAGCAGATAGTAGATGTAGTGCATCATAGTTGAACTTCAATTTGTTTTTAAGGAACGTTAATTAAATAAGCTAGATTCACTCTAAAAATGAAGTATTTATTTCTTTTTGTTTCGCTCTTTATAGCTTCGAGTTTGAGATGATTCAGGACTCATTGTTAGATCATATCTTTGGAGTTTGGTCACATGGACTTTTCTTTGTTTCTAATAGTGTGGCTTCCTTTTCTTACTCCTTTTCTGACCTTCTTTGGATGTGTCCAGTGCCTAACAGGGTATGTAACTGAAGAAGAATTCGAAACGTTCATGGATTTCTGGAACAGTTTGAGTACATTGGAAGAGAAAGATGGAATGCAAAAAGTTGTAGAAATTCTTGAACAAGTGGCAAATTTGCATTCACCATTGAAGGTGAGTTTCTTGTGTCACATGCTTCTGGGGATGAACATAAGTTTTTCGCTTGAATACAATCACAGTATTATTCCTCCAAGATGTTTCTTGTTTTTTTTTAGTTGCACAAATAGTTGTCTTTGTCTGGGAATGAAATCTGCTAGTATTTTGCGTGTTGGTGAGATCAAAAAAGATCTTTCGTAGCAAAGACTTCACCCTCTCTTGACTAAAAGCTTAGAAAGGATATATAATCTCTTACAATTTCTACATGTGTTAGTCTACATTGTTTATCTTGCTTGAACTTTTATCTGATGTGATGTCTCATATATTGGTAGTATGTGAGAAAGTGCCTCTAAAGTTTTATAAGGTCTGATTTTTTCTTAAAGTCCAGAGTATACTGCTCAGAATGAACATAGGGAAGGGTCAATAGATGTGTCTTAGAATGCAAACTTGAGTCATTACAAATTGATATCATCCGTTTTAGTTACCATAATAACAATCTCTACTACAATTCTACATTAGTAAACATTTTAATCCTAGTATGGTGTGATGCTAAAGGTTGGAACTATGGGCTTCTGAAGCTTTTTTCATCTACATGATTTCATTAGCGTGCCATGGAACTACTGCTGATGTCCAAATATTATTTTTCCAGGTTTTAGATCCACATCATATTGACAGGTTTATATCATGCCTGCAAACGGCTCTTCCATTCTATGCGGTAAGGAATCAAAGTTATTGCTTTATAGCACTTGGATAATATATAGTTAAGATGCTTTGAACCATAAATCCTAATAATTACTTTCGTCCTCTTCCGAACAGAAAGGTGCTCAAGGTAGCCATCGCAATTTTGCTTACTACTTGAACAAGAATATCATGCCTGTTTTTGACCAGGTACATTGTAATTTTCTTACCCTGTTGTTTAAGTGTTTAACATTGTTTTTGTCTGTGCATGATCTCTTTGAGTTCACTTTGGTATAGTAAGAATACACTAGTCAATGGAGTTAAAGGCATAAAATCGATTCTGAATTACTCTCAACTTGCATGTAACTCTTTATATTATTAGTATAGACATGAGCATCCTTACTCAGCATAATGTTTGACCAAATCCTTTTGTTACTAGCTGCCAGAGGCAAAGTTGAAGAAGCTTAATTTGCTCAGAGCTGTTGCTAAGAGGTTGCTATACCCAACAGATCAGGAAGCACGTCAGATGCTTGAGCAAGATGTGAACCGGGTGAAGAAAGCCTCTGACAGACCTGATTCGCTTAATCTCCTTCCAGATGATTGTAAGGAATTGCTAAACGAGCGGGGAACCTGCCACCTTAACGAGGAACATGCTAGTTTGCTTGTTGATTTACAGAAACTTAGAGATGCAAAACATGAAGGTCCCTTTATATTAAATGATAATAACCATGTCGCTCAGCTCTGTTGCCGGATGAAAGAATCGGTAAACATTACTAACTTTCAACTATAGCTACCCTTTATTATTTCATTCTCTATATACCTAAATCAATAAACCTCTTCTTTTTAATAGGAATTATTACCATTCATGCGGCTACTTGGTACTCCATGGATACCCATATTGGGTGAAGTTCGAGATCAGTTATCTCATCTTCTGTGCTGGGCATATGCGAGCTCGGATCAATTTAATGGTGTGAGGATATTACACAATTTGGAAAAGAGGTCTTCTCCACCGCTCTGCACTTGGTATTTGTGTTGCTATTGTAATCCAGAAGAGCTTCAAAGACGTGCAAATATTGAGGAACAGCATCACTGTTATGGATTCACGATTGAAATGGCCTTACTCCATATCAAAACATATGGAATTCCCCGAGAATTGGTTAAAGTGTTTGACTGCAAAGTTCATCAGCCATCGAGCGTCGTTTGTGATATTCTCATGAAGAAAAGAACTCTAAAGAATGTCCGAAGAATCAACACACTGGAAGAGGCTTTGCAAGAGCTTCAGTGGCAGCCGATTGGAGCCGATGTAGCTCATTACAAAGGAATGGGTGAACAAGGAAGGGCTGTTTATTATGGTCCCGCCGATATACGGATCCCTGACCCTTACTTTGTTGGATATCACTCCGTAATTATAGCCGGTCTAGACGTAATTAATGGTGAACTCGTGGCTGTATGCAAAGATAGTCACGGGGATCTTCAAGGTGATGATGGATATATTTATGTATCCCTCTCCACTTTGTATATTCCCGTGGGTGTAGATATAGAAGGGAAAAAGTTGGTTCGAGGCTACTCTGAGTTCATGCACCTTCTAACCAATTTTGTCGCCATAGATATGGATGTGAATGAGGATGAAGATGAGAAAGGAGATGCGGGAAAGGACGAAGAAGCAAGAGAAGAAGAGGAACCAAAAGAGGAGGAAATAGAAGATGACCCTTCATATGTAGAATATGAACCTGTTGCTAAACGCCGGAGGGCGTCTACTGGTGGTTTTAGTTCTTCTGTTGTTGCAGCAAAAGAGCACGGTAATAGTTTTGAATAAGTATAAATTGTTAGCTATTGCTTTATTTGTATATAAGATTTGGATCATGCTTGACTATTTGGGTGATGAATACCTTACAACAGCTATAGCACAGGACAGAAAGCCAAAGAAGGGGAGAAAGGAATTCACACAGCATGGAAGTGGTGAGATTCTTTCTTTCTTATTGGTTTCCCTCATTATGTAAGCCTCGTATTGAATCTATAGCTACTTCTGGTGTAAATAACCCGGTATACTCGCTTCCATATAAGGTTCTGGGAATTCAAAGGACAAGCCCCAGATTTCTGAGAAGGCGAAAGCACCTCTTGGTGGAGAAAGTGAGGGTCAAAAACGAGATGAATTCGAGGTGAGGGAGAACATGTTAAACCGCTCGGGTTCACAGACACACAAACTTAATGCAGAAGAGTTGCCAGAATCAAACGAAGAGTAGTGAGGCTTTAGCTTGGCCCTTGTCTTCCTCTTAATACTACTTTTCTAAAACCAATTTGGAATCAATCTTTTGTTTTGTTGGAGACAGCTACTCTCTATTTCCCAGATAACTTCTAAGTATTGATATAACTTTTGCAAGAAGGGGAACATTTTGTCAATCTGGTCATTTTATCTCTTTATCCATCCATAGAAATTCAGTTTCTTTGATGATCGATCAGTTGAAGCATTTGCCTTCAATTATTAAGGGTGGTCTCTTGATCAGTAGCCAGGTGTGTGCCACAAATTGTTGTTTGTATCTCCCGAGAGACTTGTGAATGTGGAATTTTTGTCAATGTTTCGCATGTCATTATCTGTGTCACTTGTTGTTGTGGATGAGGCACACTTCGTATCAGAATGGTGAGCTTCTTGGCAGCTGGTAGGCCCATTAGAAACTATGTGTTTCTCTGCTGACTGTAGTATCTACTGCTTTTCCTTGTTCTGTTTGTCTTGGTTATTAAGAGCTATTATGAAACCTTCCGCCCTTCATATATGAGACTCAAGGCATCAATGCGGTTTTGCTGAACTCAAGGCAGAATGCATTCTCGCGATGACTGCAACGGCCACTACAATGACTCTTTAGGCTGTCATGTCTGCACTAGAGATACCGTCAACCAATCTTATTCAGAAGTCACAACTTAGAGACAATTTTGATCTCTTTATCCGTCCATAGAAATTCAGTTTCTTGGAATGACTTTGTTCAATCCTTCCTTTTCCAAAAAAATCCTTGTGTCCAAACAGAACTCATAATAATATTTTCATGTGATATCAATTACTTCTCATTTTCTTCTGTATCAGAATGTGTCACCATAGCTGCTTGCTTGAGAAAGTGTGCTTGAACTTATAACACATCTTCTTTCTTCCTGCAGCCACTCCAACTGATTCAGTTGTAGCCGAAGAATCACCGAGCCTTGTCTCCTCTTTACTTGATTATTGATTACTCTGTTCTTGTTGTTCCAACGAAAAATGTGTAAGAACATTTAGCTCTAGAGATTGACATTAACCTATCCTTCTATGTGTCTCCATTCATTCTTCGTTCAATCAACTTGATGATATATACTTTAAAAGAAAACCAAATGGAATGACAACGTGATTGGTCCACCAGGTGGGGGGCCGAACTCTGCTTCAGTTGTGACATGAAGAAGAGCTTACTTTGGTTCAATTTCCTTAACTTCCGGTTTGGTTATGTACCTCCAGTTTCACTTGCCTGAAGCTAGAGAACTCTTCTTCAGATTGAAAAAAAGAATGCATAGGTAACTTGGTGGAGAAGCAAAGAGTGTTTTGTTAGCCGTGTAAACCACAAAACATCCTTCTGCAACCTAGCAATCGATCTCTCTGTTGCCATTTCTTGGTCATCTTCAAGTGCTTCTCTGCGTTCATCATCATTTTTTAAGACTTGAGTGTTTTACTTTTTTCATGATCGGAAAGCAAAAGAAATTTGTGAGTTTTGTACTCATTGAAGTGTGGTCGATGAAGAATCCAATAGCCTTGCCGCATTATATGCAAAAAGAGACCAGTATAAGTTGGATAACCTTAGAGCAACCAAACCAAACACAACAGATGCTTCTGTCTTTTGTCGTATGTGAGAGTATGAATTTATAACAGAAATATTTAGATACAGAACTTGTAGGCCCTTTGACAGAGATATTTAGATACAGAACTTGTAGGCCCTTTGATATCTTCAGAGAAGTTAGAGCTCGAAACCTGCAGATAATTTCAATAGATTCATGGGTTCCTTTCATCAACGGCAGGCCTAGTGTTCATGATGTAGGGACCAAAATGGGAAAGGAAAAGGAAAACTAAATAATCCCCCTATTAATAACTTAACTTCTTGTATTCAAAAACAGTACATACAACACAAAAACAAATTCACCTAAACAGTTCAAACGCACAAGATAGCTTATTGGCTTATTATCTGATCAAACATCTTCAAATGGATCTTGTCATTACGCAGACACAGCCATGGCTAAACACCTAGAAAATGCGAGGTCCTTTTGAGCGAGGTCGTTTTTGAGAACTCTCGGCTTTTTCTCCACTCTGGAGACTCCAAAACTTACCCTGAAGAGTCAAGTATCCTGAATCATCGATAACTCTTCTAATGATAGCTTTGCGTGCAACATGCTCACCAATCTCAACAAGACGTGGGGACTTGGCCAAGCCCGTAAAAGTTATATAGACATGTGCCCTTCTGGAATTGAGTCTCTCATCCGGGGGCTTCTCATCTTCTTCCTGAGTTTGAATCACCACTTTCAGAATCTGAACCTGGGGCAGACCAGTCTGCACTATCTGCAGCAACAACAGTTTTGGTGTTAATAATTATTACCAAAAGTCATGGTATGTCATTGATATGCAAAAGAAAAAAAACTTACACCAAACATCCCTTTATCATTTGCTAAAATCAAAAGTTCCAAATATAGAGAAATCCAACCAGTGGCTTGCCACTCTGATTTCTCTAGCTGCAAAAGCAAGAAAAACTTATCACTACTTAAATGATCATGAGCAAAAAAAAAAACTGATGATGTGTCTTAGTAATAATAATCTTACCGCGTAAAACCGGCTTCTATCATCATGAAAAGCACCATCTGAGGGCCAATCAGGCAATGGACCTTGGAAGACACCATCCGCCACTGCGCCACCATGAAAGTGAGGTATGAAGGGCTCCTTGGTGGTCACTGCTGCTATGCAACATTATTAATCAGCAAGTGAGATTTGATTTTATATTCTTGACTTGTATTAAAAAAAAATGAACAATGCAGCACAAGTCACCTTCATTTTGATCTTTTTTAGGTCTAGCAATAGCGACTGTCAAATCCAAATGGCGATATTTTCGTTCATCAACACGAACCTGAAAGGTTTTCTGCAGTAGTGTATCATATGCAAGAAGAGTAATGTAGTACGAAGACGTAAGGTTCATTGTCTTGTTGAATTTCAGTAGGGCAGCGAGATCGAAACTTGTCCCCTGACAGATGAAAAGAGAAAATTGGATGTGGTACAGGACATGTTGATGAAGCACCACTAAAAGAGAGGAGACTATATATCAATACAATAAAAACCCTTGAAACTCTCCAGAGGTTGACACCTCAGCTTTTTTAAGCTTTGTGGAGTTGACACCTCATTTAAAATGAATAACCAATGAAAACATTCTAAATAATACAACTCATTTTTAATATCCAATAAGAACCGTTATTTTTTCCACATCATCATCTCTCATAGAAATATCAAAATGGCCCTAAAATCGTGGGCTTAGCCCAGTCCGGTCCAGGTATGAACACAAAATATTAAATCCGTTAAAAAGTAGATTTTGCGGGCAATCCCACTCGGATTACGGGGTTTAGCAGGTTATGCCGGAGATTGGCGGATTGCCCCGCGGACTGCATATATATAATAAAAATAAATATATCATATATATAATTAAATAGTTTATATATTTTTGTAAAGATAATATGTAAAATATGTGATAATATAAAATTTTTATTATAAAAAGGATAATATTAAAAAAAATTGATGGTGTTTATACATTAGCTTTTTAGGCTATTCTCAGAGTAACACATCATTAGAATTGATATCTAATCAAAATATAAATACGAAACAAAACTGAACATGGTAATTAATTCAGTGTCTCTAGCTAATACGATTTTTGAAAATTCTAATTATTAATTCTTTAAAGTTGCAAAAGATATAAAATAATTAATAAGATTTAAATTATATAAATTAATTTATATTCTTTAAAGGTTTTTAAAGGTTTTATACGGTATTTATAAGATTTTAGATACATATAAAGATAGTTTGTATATGTTTTAATAATGTTACATATGTATTTGGGTAAATTTCATATTGTTTGGAGCATTTTTTATAAGGTTTAAAAATGTGACATTTTTGAAAACTGGCATTGAAAATAAAGATAGTTTTTTAAAAATAAAGTTATTTAGTTGGTTCCGAGTGGTATAAAGGTAAACCATTAAGTTCAAAATTTTTATTTAATTATAGCAAATCACTAAAGAAAAAATTCAAAAAATAACCTTTGCTACGAAAATAAATTATTAACTGAAAAATATACTAGAATTTTACTTTTGAAACATCATCTTTTCATTAGATATTAATATTGGCAATAGAGACTATAATTATAATTACAAAGTCTAATTACATAAATAAAAAACTAATCCCTAGAAGTAAAAATAATTACAATTTAAATACAAATAAAACATTAAATTATAAAATTTTATTTAGTTATATTAAATAAAAAATTTCAAAATAACAATAGGATTAATACAATAATAACAATTGGATTCTCTCCTAATCTAACACATCAGCATTTTCAGCTTTCCTGGTTATGACACATCATTAAAAAGAAACTCTAATCAAAACATTTTAAATAATACAGCTCAACTTTATTTGCCAATAATAATCTTCTATTCTGCCACGTCACTCTTTCTCTCCCCTTTTTCTGTTGTTTCATATTATTAAAAACACACAAAAACAAAAAAAAGTAACAAATCCCAAAAGTATGACGAAAAAAATAAAATAACAAAGCCCAAAAGTAAAAGCCCACTTGATAAAGTAGTGTTGAAAACATGGAGACACTAATTAAAATTGACAAAACACGGCTGTCTCTTCTTCTTCGTCATCATCTTCCTCTCGATCGGAAAAAAAATAAAAGTTTCTATAAATCTGTTGAATCAAGCAGAGAAGAAGAAGAAAAAGAGATTATGAATCCATAATCTGATTATCTACATCTCCCTAACATCAAGATCCACCATCCTTCATCTCCTCGTCACTCTCAGCACCACTCTTCCTCCACTCCTTCAGCCGCTACTCCTACCCCAACCGCCGGTGCTCGCCGTTTACCTCTTTAAAGAAAGTGCCTTCGCTGTTTGCTTTGAAAACGTGGAGAGACGAAGATTATTTTTTTGTTTTGCCTTCGCCGACAAGGTTTGTTGTCGAATCGATTTGCCATCGGAAGGAGCTCTAATAACCACCGTAAACTACCAGAAAAATCACCGACAAAATTTGTTATTGATTAAGATTTAAAGAGTACTGGGAGTACCATCTTATTTTCCAAACATGATTCAAATAGTGTCCTTCCCCAACATTGTTTTTTGCTTTCATTACCATCTAGATCTTTCTTTCCTTGTCATTGTTGGTAGTGTTGTAGGCATTTCATCGACAGGGAGTTATGGTAGGTTTATACAACTTATTTAGTTATGGAAGTTTTGAATTGGTAGTACTTATTGTTGAGACTCGTGTAAAGAAGACTTCAAAAGTACACAATTGCTCGAAATCAATCATTTAATTAGCAAATAACAGCTGCGTACTTTATATATTGGAGTGCTACCTATACTTTATCAGTGTTTGCAGTCGTTTAATGGAAAATATGGTTGTTAAAATATTTCATGTGGACAGAGATATAGATTAATGATTCTAGAATTATTAATGTTTTATTTACTTACACTTCAGGTTTCCCGTGTATTTCACTTTGCCTAATGTCATAATTTAGGTCTGGAACTATTGTTTTCCACCCCAAAGTTTGAATGCATGTATTGTGACTTGTGAGACCATAGATGATCTTTACGTAATATATTCTATTGGTCTTAGGAATAGTTAAATCAATCAAGTATCAAGCGTGTAATGCATATTGAATCTCTTGAGATGGTTGGACAATTGTATAATATTAATACATCCACAATTGTATTTGTATCTATCTAAAGAATGAAGGAGAGATTGTGCAAGTACCATGGGATCTACCGAAAACTTGTCGGAATTTCTCATCTACCTCTGCTTATACACTTCTTCCGTACATATATATACACTATTGTTCGTTTGGTCAATTTAGTTAATGTTGATTAAAGATGAAGGTGGAGCAATTTTCTAAAGATGTTGAAGTTAATGAATCCAAGGCCGGTAGACGAAGAGAAGAAGAATTTTGTGCATTGATTTCTTAAGTAATGTGTCACGGTCACCTTCTCATATCTGTGTATTAATTTGTTTTATTTGATTTGAAATTCAAAATAAAGTTTTTAAATGAGATGAAGTGGTGAAAATGATCTGTCAACCATCGAATTCTAAAATTTTATTTAAGTTTTACAAATCATATTTATATTAAATTCAAGTTTCGTATTTGTGTATTGTTTAAATTCAAGTTTGGATACTCTTTTGTTTGTATTACAAAAAAAGGAAGACAACTTTCATTGTCTAAACCAAAAAATACAAATTTCATTGTGAACTTTGTACTACATAATCTTAGTTTAAGCAAAAGTCATTAGTAACAAAAATAATTTATAAAAGATATCCCGCAGCGGAGCGCGGGTTTTTACCCTAGTATAGTTTAAAAATATAATTACCTGCAAAATATTGAAACGATGAAGCCCCAACAAAGCATATCGCTTGACCAAGAGAGGTTCAGGATAACGACGACCAGATTTTTGACAGTCGTAGTGAAGCAGTCCAGTAAGCACTACTGGACTTCGAATTTCCTCGCAATCAAAACCCTAAATAAGACACATCAGCAATGTAATCAGTTAGCAATCCCATAAACAACACTAGAACCTATCGAGTTTCTACAAGCGGGTTTAATAATTATGTCAGTTCAACATGTATCACAATCATGGAAATTCTCTAAACAAGAAGAAGAAGAAGATAAAAGAATTACATCGGATTCCGCCACTCCACGCCAGTATTCCCTCACATGACGGGCATACTCCTCCCCCGTGAAACACACCCTATCCTCCGTCGGCATATTCTCCTGCGCCTCCTCGTGTGTGTGGCCTGGGTGCTCAACGATAGTATCAGAAAGATTCAACAATAAATCAGTTATTCAGCTAATTATGTCCGGCAATGATTCTTCCGGAGATCACGCTTATAGTGAGTCCTTTGTTTTCGTTGATGATCGATCAGTTGAAGCATTTGCCTTCAATTATTAACTATTAAGGGTGGTCTCTTGAGCAGTAGCCAGGTTTGTTGCCGGTTCTTTATTTTTGGAGTCATTTTGTTGTCTTTAGATGTTTCTTATGGAGTCTGCTTTCGGATTTTTTTTTCATCAGAGACCTGAAGAAGCAAAGGAGACATTGCGGAAACTTAAACAAGGCATAATAAAGGTGTGTCTATAGGGAAGTTTTTGACGGCTTACTTTTGATGAGACTGATTTGTTTTGTTTAAGGAACTTAGCCATGGGATCAAGCTATGAAAGTATTTAATTTCAGGTTCTCTTGAGATCTCACAGCCAAAAGTTCAAAATTAGATATGGGATTGGATAAGAGAAGAAAAAACAGACAACCTTATGTAAATATTCCTTTTGTTTCACCAAAAACATGATAATGTAAGACATTTAACTCCCATCTATAAGATCCAGTGGCTCGGTCTTTAGGTCAAGAAGACAAGAACGAATAGGATGATGAACAAGACGAGCAAGAAACATATCATCATCATTTGACCTTTTGCTCCAGCTTTCTTCATTACCATTCCCACTTTTTTCTGTCACAATGCCATTTTCATTCTTTCAGATTTTACTGTCTTTACACTTACTTCAATCAATACAGCAACAAGGCCTTTAGGGGTGGGTTTACCTGAACAAACTCCAGCCGGTTCTTTGTACTGTCCATCTCGGTATCCAATTCATCTATTATTCTCTCCTGAACACGCACAATAACAAAAACTTGATGTTTCTGATCTCTACTGATATGTACTACTGTTAAATCATCTTCCCATATTACTAACCTGTGCAACGAGTTCGTCGTGTATAGTGAGCCCCACTCCTCCAATTCTCTGTACACTTTTACTGAGCTCATCCAATTCTTCGTCTTGTTGCCTGAAGTGACAAAATGATGTTAAGTTATGGCACTACTCTCTTTTTGACAAAACTATGCTACAATCTTCAGTCTATAATCGTTATAAACTCAGAAGCAAAGAAAAGACTCCAAAACAATGTAGAACACAGAGAAAGAGCTTTACTTTATCAACAGCATTTGCCTATCTGATTCAGACTGTACAAAACCATCATCGTCTCTCCCTCCATACTGATCATATCTACTTGCTTCACCCGAGTTTGGCATTTTCATTAGTTCTCTACGCACTTCACTTGCATGACCTGCTCCAGAACTAACCTTTCCAGCTAAAACACCAGACTTCACATTCCGCACCTATAAAAAATATCGTAATCGTCTTGCACAAGTCAACTAGCAACAAATATATGCCACTCCGTAAAGCAGTATTCATAACAAACTTAGAGAACATACCTGTGTCCTAGCATTACTAGTCCATCTCCTCCGTTTTTCAAGCTCAGCTTCATCAATGCCATACCACGAAGGATCTTTTGCTGCAACAGTAATTGCTTTTTCCAGCTCATCTACCTTCCTATCAGTAAAGACAGCTTCAATAGCCATGAAAGGACTCTAATTTCAACGTTGCACTTACTTATTCTATTGGATTTCTAATCATGTAATTAAGGGCCAATACAAGATCCATTGACAAACACAAATCCTATTCCACACCAGCTAAATTATATATAAAGACGAGATTAATAGAACCGTGACTAAATACGAGTACCTGCCACTCAATGCTTCCACAAGTAGCAACAAGCTCCTTCGCCACATGTGCTTGATCACCCATGTCCGGAGAGATACGCTCCCATTTGTGGAATGTAGATTGCAACTTATCAATCTAACAAAGCATCATCCATCAATCACTGTCCTTCAAAATCTAAACAAAAAAACATCTCTGGCAATTTCTGAACAACTTACAGAATCCTGAATCTCTTCTTTAACAATGTAGAATGGATCTTGAGCTGAAGACATCCCGAAATCAACAAAATTTTGCTACCCTATACACCAAATAACACAGCTGATTAAGCTATAGAAACAAGTTCTTATGCAAAATTAGTTACAGAAACAGAATTTTGAAATTTCATCTCATTGGCAGGGATTGTTCTGGAGATGCGCAAATTCTACGATTGCAAAATTAGAGTTCCAAAGTCACAATGATCAAACTCGACAAAACTGTTAGATCCAGACAAATTCCGATTAAATCCTGGCTAATCTAGGGTTAGAGCTTTCTTCAATAGAACGGGAACGGCTTTATCAGTCTCTGTACTTTAAGATCGACACAAACCTTGGAAATAAAGCTTGCGTTTAGAGACGATAACGACAGGGATCAATGAGAAAGCAGAATTGATGTAAGAGGAAAATTGAAGAAGCTTCTTACCTTGTGAAGGAATTAATCGAAACGTGACGCGACGGAGATCGGGGAAGAAGAAGAAGAACAAACGACGGTGAAGTAAAAAGGATTCCGGCGTCAGATTCGTCTCTCTTACATAGCAAAACGCATCACCCGCGGTTGGCTTTGAGAGTCGCTGAAAGTTTAATTTTGGGCTAAATTGGAGAATAAGACAAAGCCCAATAACAAACCACGTAGCCCAATAAATTATGACAAATCTACGACACTAACTACTGTATATTTTTTGCATGCCATTCGTATAACAAAAACTTACTAATACAAACTTCTGATTATGAACTGTGTTACTGCTTTGAAATTGGGGAAACGATAAAATGGTTATAGAAAATTACATTTTTTGCCACTCTTGCTGAGTTTTGTTGTTCAAAGCGTGAGATAACATAACGAAATTTGAATTACGTCCGTCTATTGAGAAGATTTATAGTCCGTAAAAAATTCGGTACTAATAATTGATTGTTACTAACTTACTAATCTTAGAAACGAAATTGTCTACCCAAAAACAATAATTATGTTCTCATTCAAAACTGTGGTAAATATTTTAGGGTTTACACATTTAAGGTTTTAAGTGTTATATAGATTTCTCTTGCTCTAAAGAATGGTATATGACTAGTTTTCTTATGCAAACTTTCACGTTAGGCAACTGTAAATATAAAATCTCTAATAAAGCGGTCATGCCTTTTTTTTGTTAAAAAATGTATATTTTACTAGCGGTTAAGTCCCCGGCCCCATGCACACTCTATATTTTGTTATATTTTAACGTTTTAGGACGATGATGGATGTTGAACTTTCATTTCAGGATTTGGTGGAACGATACAATTGGAAAGGCTTTGGAACCTGAAGAACTTATAAAGTTAAAGGGGTGACAAGACTATAAAGAAATGCAATCCCCATATAATAGTCCTAATTTAAGAAGAAATGGGTCATGGGTGACGTGAGTTTAAAGAAGAAAAGACGTCATGATTCCATTAAAACAACCAAATAAGTTGGTAGCTTGGTGCTGACGTATACCGACTTTTCCACCGTCCATATATCGGACGACGATGGTTCTTTGTAAATGACCTTCTTAGTTTTTTTCTTGGCATGTGTATTAAATTAATAAGGCTCCACTACCCGGAAAATTCCGAGTACAAATAATATGACAATAATGTCAAACTTATCTTAGTTATGGTTAAAAAGAAGGATCATTCAACACAAGTACTTCCCACAAAATTAATCACGCCTCATAATTACTACTTTCATCCAAACACGGTCAATGCAAAACTCTTGATGAGATTTAGTGCATTATTGACATGATCGCGTTACGTTAACTTTAAATTTAGTATCTGTATTTTTCCTATAAATTTATGTTTAGATTATGGACCACTCGAAATGTTTTCGTCCTAGCTAGAGTTCATATATATTCACTTTTTCATCTAAATGCTACACTACAAGAAAATAGTGATATTGCAATATGAAAAATTGTTGCTATAGAGCAATATATTGTTGCAAACATACAATTGCAATGAAGACGCAACCAATTTTATAACGTTGCTGATTGAGCTAGCGTTGCAAATTAAAATTTGTCGCATAGACGTTGTAAAATCTGCAATGAATCAATTTCTTGCTATAGTTGTTGTATTTCTGCAACAATATATTTGAGGCAGATTTGTCGTATAATTACGACCCGTTTGCAACATTAAATTGTCGTAAATTATTCCAACGAAAAACATATAACAAATACCGTTGAAAATTTGCGATACCTATTTTGCAAGATACTTTCGTTACAAAAATTTTGTTACGATGAAAAATGCATAATTTGTTGTAAATATTGTCGTAACTAATATTTCTTGTTATTATAATAATTTATGTTGTCAAAATATTATTGTGAATTGTATGGTCGATATATATTTCTGTTACAATAGTTTTTCTATAATTTAAATTTGACCCATAGATTTTATTAAATTATAAGAATTAATCAATATTATAATTTTATAATTAAAATTTATTATAATAGATGTTCCAAGATTGAATAATAAATAAATATATATATTAGATAAATAAGGAGAAACCTCCAACAAAATTATAAATATCAAAACACGTAAAAAATATCAAAAGATACACAAAAGCCAAACAAAATCAACAAAATAACTAAAACTTATACTAGCCAATTTTGGAAGATAACAGTTTCTCCAATCCTTTAAGCTCGGTGATCCATCTTTGATTTCTGAAATTTTGTTAAGATCGTCTGCTCTAACAAATCCATGGTTAAAGATTCATCTGAAAAAAACTTAGAAAGAAAAAAACCAGAGTTAATGTTAAAATAAACTCATACAAAACAAAAAACCAAAAACTAAATCAAATAATTCACATTAAATTGAATCAAATAAAAAAAATGAACACTTAAAAAGTAGGTATTGTTTTTGGTACCTTTGTCGGAATGATAATACTGCGGGAGGCGATATAAAATCTTGGATCATTCGAAGGCATCTTCCTTCACGAAAGATGACGAATCGGGAAAACTTCTTACTAGAATTACTGTCACCCATGGTGGTGTCATACCTAACACTAACTCTGTTCTTCTACGTACGTAAAGAGTATGATAACTCTCGTCAAGTTTTCCCAAAGAAAGCATTAACTTCTCGAATATTAATTTTCTATTTTGTTGATTATGTGGTGTTGGGCTTGGTGTTGATCAAGCTTTTAATCGAGGTGTCAACGTATTTGGTGGTTAAAAAGTTGTTCCGATACTTAAAAGATTCTAAAATATATTTGTTGGTTCTAGTAAGATAACAAAAAAAGGCATATATTAAAAATATATAACGATATTTAGCAAAAAAATATATATATAACGATCGAGAGTATTTGTTGGTTTTTGTAACTGTTAAGACTTATCCCAAAAACAGGAATTATCCAAAGATTTGGAGTTAACGGAAATAAAAGCAGGGAAAAAGAAGAGAGAATGCCAAATAGCATAATTTACCATTTTTCCATAGACATAATAATATTGTTTATTTAATCTAGAGTAAACTATGTTTTTAACTTTTAATACACTTGACGAATCTATATAATACCATATATGTCAAAGTGTCAAAAGAACGTTAATTTCAATTTTATATCAAGACTCAAGAGCATGTCAAAATTTGGTTTAGTTGCTTAGATTTCGGGTTCGGTTCAAGTTCGATTTGGATTCGGTTGAGATTCAGTTTTAGGTTATTTAATATAAAATTTAACAAATATTTTAAACTAAATAGATTGAAAATGCATATATATATAGTTATATACATATAGTATATATAGATAACATTAATCATCAAATCAATTTTCCATTCTATTATAGTTGATTTAAATCTGAACCAAATTTAACTTAACCACAATTGAACTAAAATATGGTTATAATCTCCACCCATTTACCCTAAAAATTGGAAACCCACTAAACGAATCACGCTAGTTTCAATTTTTAAATATGCAATAGATTTTTTTTTATTAGGATAAAAATATTCTAGTTTTTGTTCACAATTTTAGAGAAAGTAAATATTGCAACTACTAAAAAAGCTGCAAATATAGTTACAAATGTGCTATGTTTTTTACTATAACTTACTCGCAAAAAAGCTACGACCTAATATTGTTGAATATTTCTTGTAAAATTTGCAAGAAATTTTCAAATGTTGTAAAAAAATTGCAAATTAGTAATGGAAATTTACAACAAAAGTTTTCGTTATAATATTGCAATGAATTTGTAATAAAATTGTAACGTGTATTCACCATTGCAAAAATATTGCAAAATCTATCGCAAAATTTCAACAAAACCGAACGTTGCAAAATATATGTTGCAATAGTGCTATTTTCTTGTAGTGCTATTTTAAACTTGATTGGTAAAATGGGAAAATATCGAAATTTTAGATAATTAGGTCTCTCTAGTCTCTATAGTATATTTAGCGACCAAAATTGTTATATAGTCCTGTGATTCTGTTTTGATGGTCGAGATCCAAAGAAGCAAGCATCCACTATGTGGTCACATGCGAATATTTCCAAGTATACAACCATCTATCGAAAAAAACAACAAAAATAGTAATAAACTATTCTGTTAATTTGACCCAAAAGAACGATTCTCCTTTTTTTTTTTATTGATATGAAAAACAGTAAAATATTATGTAATGCAATTATGCAACACGTAGAGAAAGGAAACAAAATAAAAAAACGTGCTGATTTTCTATTAAAAGAATAAAGTGGGATCCAAAAAGTCAGCGTGAAACATGTGATACGATATAACGACACGGTCCTATGACTAAGTCCACTCCAATCCGGTGACGTAAACAGCATCACTCATAGCTTCTTGTGACGCAGATCCTTACGTAACCATCGTTGACGCTAGACTTTTCTCTCTGTCTCTCTTTCTTCATGTATATACTATATATAACAGAACCTTCCATTTCCTAATTGGTATCTATCTTTAAAACATACTTGAAAATGCAAGGAACGATTTCTTGTGCAAGAAATTATAACATGACCACCGTTGGTGAATCTCTGCGGCCACTACCGCTTAAAACGCAGGGGAACGGCGAGAGCGTTAGGGCGGTGGTGGAGGAGAACGCGGTGATTGTGATTGGACGGAGAGGATGTTGCATGTGTCACGTGGTGAGGAGGCTGCTTCTTGGACTTGGAGTGAATCCGGCGGTTCTTGAGATTGAAGAGGAGAAGGAAGAGGAAGTCTTGCGTGAGTTGGAGAGGATTGGCGGCGGAGACACGGTGAAGTTACCGGCGGTTTATGTAGGAGGGAGGTTGTTTGGAGGATTAGATAGAGTTATGGCCACTCATATCTCCGGTGAGTTAGTTCCAATTCTTAAGGAGGTTGGGGCTCTGTGGTTGTGAATATTGTAATCAAATTTTATTTTTTTTAATTAAGAATCTTGATTCGGTAATGGTTATTGATCGGTTTAGTTTTATAATTGGATTGTTTACTATGTATGTATATAACAAAATAAATAAAAACGTCAAAAATCTTAAGTTGAAATTCGCTAGAGATTGTACTAGTTAATTTGTAGAAAAATGGTACCCAATAATTTAATTGGTCTTATTGACTCACTGTATTCTCCATTTTAATCCTATACTCTTAAGTGAGATAGAAATGGATCTGCTAGTTTAAAAGATTTTTTTAATCTCGAGAAATGTGTCCAAACATATAAATGGTCAAATTTTAGATTTTAGACGATATTCAATAAAGAAAACGAGTCCAGATTCTCTAAAGCTCAAGCATGTTTTGACGATTGAATTAGAGCTGAGTGGAAACAACAAAGAATACATTCAGGATAATGAAGAAAAGCTAGAAGGTATCAACAGTGATGTATTTGCAACGAGATTGTAAATTAGTGTTTAATATTTTCATTCTAATCTTGTTTACTATCTTAGATTCAAGATGTGTTTGAATTAGACTCTTAAATATGTTTAATCAATCTTATATTCATGAATTTTGGGATCATGGTGTTTGGTAAGGCTTATAATCAACAAGCTTTTACTTTGGATTTGTATGTCTTCTTCTCTTTGTAAAGCTTACGTTGAGTCACTGTAGGATTTGCTGGAACAAAGGTGAATTCGTATACTCGTTTAATGCTTCAAATTAATGGACGGTTTAATCTCAACATCTTGTGCATCATAGTAACCATAATAAAAGCATGTCAGGAAGAAAGCAATCGAGTCACATGTTGATGTCGTACGTTTGTCATCTTATGAAGTAAAATAAATAAAACATCTCATGCTAAACTCATAATCCATATACACGTTCTTACTAATAAAACAAATTACTAAATTTCATATATATTATTTGTTTTATAATTTCATTGTTACTGAAATTTGTTACAATAATTGAAAGAAGAGCTAGTATATATTGTTTTGACATATTTTATCTAGAAGTAAAGAAATAAAAACAAAGATCTGTAATGTCTCGAAGTTAAAGTTACGCCCCCAATTTAATCATAAAAAAAGGTTAAATCCTAAAATCTCCCAAAAGCTTTGAGAAAGATTACTATGATAGTTACCCAACACCTACACACAAAGAATATGTGCTCTCTCATTCTTTTCCTCATCTTTACTCCAACAAAGCACCTCGCCATTTATATATATTATGTTCTATTGATTCTTCATGAAGCTTTCTTTACCCTTACTTGCATCACAAGTAAAACTAAGAAACGAACATGACCCATCGCCTTCACGAACCACCAACTCTCGAATTACCTGCGTCGTCGGCTCTTCACTTTTACCTCCACGTTCATACCCAAAACCCGTCTGAATATTTTCATAACTAAACCGGTTTAGGTTTACGAGATTTTTCGGTTTAGGTTCAGTCGAACCACCGCATTGCCTAGGCTGTGTTTGGTAGAAGACTTTAGAGAGGACAGGTTCACCGTCTTTTTCGTCCTCGCTGCTACCTAAATGATACTGATGCATCACCCAATTCGTCTTCTCAGGCTTCTTCTGGCGACCATAATTGGTGTAGAGCACTAGGATCTTCTTGAAACCGGCTTCTCCTGATTGAGACAAAACAGGTCGAGTCTTGCCCGTTTTGTGCCACCGTGTTTCGTGTCCTTCCTCATCTGTGCTCACTTTTCTACGTTTTCGTGTTCCCGTCGTATAAGCCTTTGATGGCCGGTGGAAGAAGTGCCGTACTTGACCGTCCTTGCTTACTCCTACTTGGGACAAGATGTACTTAAGTTAAGCATATGTTGATCTGATCACCAATCTCATTGGATTTGATGGTTTCACTTTTATAATCTACACCAAAATTTTAGAGACAATGCTATTTCACAAAACTTTACTAGCTATATGCATGTGATCATTTGTTTTTGTGATAAAACCAACCATTACCCTTCTGAATAAATATTACATTTTATCAAATCTAACAATCTTTTTTTTTTCTTTTTTGTAATTAAACCAAAATATATGTGTCTCTACAAATTTCTTTAAAACCGAAAACTCTAATATAAACGGGTAAAGCCAAGAGTGTTTGTGTAGAATCCGTATGCAAACATGTGTTACTTTTGACCCAAATCTTAAATGGAAATCACAATAACCAAAATTGTCATTTTTTGGATAATTCTCCTTGTTGGTCAATAGTATTAAGGGATACGTAGTATTAATTCTCTCTATTTATACTTTGCTCTGTATTATTAGAAAAGGAGCGTTACGTACCAGGAAGTTTCTCAGGATGCGTATAACAAATTCCATTCTCTCCTTCAAGCGTAGGTATAAATTCATCGATCAAGGGATGAAGTTTTCGCTTATCTGATGATACCTTCGCCTCTAAATGCATAAGGATCTCTTTATCCGACGGGTCGAATTTGACTCCTGCCGGTAAGCTTGGTAAATCTTTGATGCCACCAACCTTAATCAAATTTCATTTATTTTCATTATATGTATGTCAAAATCTAAAGTAATAATATTGATAAATAGAGAACATTTAGGTGAATCAACTATTAACATATGTAACCTGGTCGTCTTGGTGATGGATCTTGTGTCCACAAGAAGGACAAGTACTCATGATGGGAGTTTCAACGTTAATCTTGGAATCTGGACCGCTCGTGACACATGATTGAGATTGGTCTTTGAGTTGAACCGATGGATGATCAATGTTTGATACTCTTTCAAGATTAAGATCGTAGTTATCATCTGAACCATCACACCAACTCATCCTTCTTATTTTACTGATCTCTCTATACAGTGACCTACAAAATCTAATTACAATCAGAACTATCAAACGATAAAATCAAGAGAGAGGGAGAGAGAGACAGAGCTAAAGATGAGGAGGTGATATAGAAAGAGGGGCAAGTGAATGTTAAGTTTTGGAACTAAAATTTAATTATACTATATTAAATTAAAATGGTGTACTAAAATAATATTTTTTGGAGGTTGCGTGGACGTCAAGTTTATGAATGGTGTATATACATACGTTTGCAACAAATAATTATTAAATGCATTTTTCCAAATTTTGATTATGAATTGACTATTTTGAACCATTTTTCACTTTTTCTAGTTTTCAAATATTGAATGTGTTATAGCTAGACTTGTGTGAAAATATTTAACTATGGGATCCAACCACAATTAGGAAAAACCCTTCAAGGGAAAATTAAACTAAATCAAGATTTGGAGTTTATAAAAGAAAAAAAGAAGAAGAAGAGAAAGCTAATCTCTTCAAAATCAAGAAAGGTGACGAAAGATGGAGTGTCGTTATTGAAACTCATTTTCTTTTCCTAACTATTTTAATTTTTGCCAGGTTTATTTATTTTGTATTCAAGATATCATATGCCATAACATGATCTTGATTAATCCTTTAACAGATTATATTATATAAAAAAAAATCCAAGAACAAGATCGTAAGATGAATTATGCAATGGAAAACGTTAAGTTATGCCCGACTATCAATATTTCACGTAAAGATATATATAGTAGGATTCATTTAGAAAATATATAATAGATTAAAGATAAATGTTAGAACTAAATCTAAATCGTTTTTAATTTTTATGAAAAATTTACATTCTTAGCAAAAAAAAAGAGAAAGATAAATGTTAGAGCATATACACCACCTATAATTTTACTTATAGAAATCGAATGTATATGTTGGACCAACTTGGTGAAGCAATAAGACCATATCTTCACGCACAGAACAAACTCTCGTGTTAAGCAAGTAACCTATACCCAAAATTCTCATATTTTGGCTCGTTGACAACGGATTCTTCACCAATAGTTATTAATTTGTATATATTTTTCTCAATCTTGTCTTAAGATAGCCCTAATATTGAATTTTTTTAGCTCGCCACAATATTTTGAAACGATCTATAATTAGAATGGTACAACCATTGATAAAAGATGTTTATATTTTTTGTTAATGCTATGGGAATTCTGTTTATTTGCGTAAGCAGTCGAGTCCTTACACATGATCCTCGATGGAGATGCGAAGCTTCTTCAACAAGAAACTAATAATCTCAGCCCAAAAGTAAATGAAAAAGACAAATGCAAAGAAACGAAACAGCTTACTGAGAAAGCTTTTAGAAATGATTAATTTTGTATATTTCATCAATTTTAATTTTCAAATAGATCTGTTTTTTTCATCCAGTATATACTATACTTCTATTAAATTGTATTCTATTTACAAATATGTCATTAGAATTTTATATCAAATAATCAATCGATTTTATTGTTTTTAATGTTTTATAAGAAATAGATTTAAGTAACAAAGATCCTATTATCAAAATTTACATATATATTAGTATTACTATAACTTCTCGAAAAGTCAAAATGGTCTCACCAAAGTTATGTCCTAGCAAGTATCAAATATTTATTGTTAATGCTATGGGGATTCTGTTTATTTGCGTTAACTAAATAGTAGCAGTAGTGGTTTATTTAAGGAGGAGTTATTATGTAGGTTTAGGACAGAAATAAATTTTCTCAATCGTGAAATTTATTAAAATCACTCCATTTTAATTAAAATAAAATGGTATCAAAATTTTGAGTCTATTAGAAAATTTGAAGAGTACACTATTTGATGTTTACACTTATCCTAGACAAAATTAATCAAATGGTAAAAACTTGGGATCACCTCTTAGAGCATGCGCAGTGGAGCAAGCTGAAGGGTGTTAGAGGTAATAAAAAAAGAAGAAAATTGTCTCTCTCTTCACACCCGGGTGTAACTTTACACTCGGGTGTAACACACACTCTCCCTCTCTCTCTCTTTTCTATCTCTCTTTAAATTATAATAATAATAAAAAGTTTACACCCACTTTCACACTTTCTCCACTGCCCATGGTCTTAGTTGAAAAAAAAAGTATATATATAAGTAAGTCAAACGTTTTCTCTCTTTTTTTTTCCCTAGTTTTTTAGAAGAAAATAAAATGAAAGCAGCTTTGGTTTTTAAGTTTTTAATTCTTTGTAGGCTTTTAAGAAAGAAAACAGCGAGCTAGTTTCAGAATTTACTAGGCCTGGGCTTTCGGTTAACCGTTCGGTTATCGGTTGGGTCCATTCGGTTTCGGTTCTTTCGGTTTCAAAATTTAGTATCCATTCGGATATTTTGAAATTTCGGTTCGGTTTCGGTTCGGTTCCGGTTCTTTCGGTTTTAAAATTTAGTATCCATTCGGTTATTTTGCTTAGGATATTTTCGGATATTTCGGTTATTTTGAGTATTTTCGGAAATTTTTGGATATATTTCGGTTATTTTCGAGTATTTTTACTATTTTTATATATTTTTCAAGTATTTTTGATTATTTGGTCTATAAATAACTAATTATTTTGAAAAAATTAATTGTATTTCGGGTATTTCGGTTACCCGAAATATTTCGGTTCGGTACCGATTCGGTTACGGTTATTTCGGTTATAGAATTTAGTATCCATTCGGTTATTTTCAAATTTTTGGTTCGGTTCGGTTCGTTTTTTTTTGTTTCGGTTTCAATTCGGTTTATTTGCCCAGGCCTAGAATTTACCATATGCCCACTCAAAGTCCAAACTTTTGTTCCTGCTTCCTTATCAAATGTGTCATATTCGTTACAAGTTGGAAAACACAATCATAATAAAAAATCCTATTTTAAAAACTTCTGAGTTATAATTGTTGGTCCGTAATTCTTAATAGTTATACTTTTTACCATTAGTGTAAATTTTTTTAATTTTCACACATGTAGTATGAAATAATTAAATATAATAAAGCATGGGAATTAGGTAGATAACATTAAAAAATTATTTTATTTCATTTAGTAACTAAATTTTTTTTTCTTACTTTACGGAATTACAATATAAACTAACAATTTCATGTGTGACAGAAATTATATAGTGGATATTATATATCACGAGTAGATAATGATGCAAAACACGAACTTGTTAAAATTATTAAAAATTGTGAAAATATTTATAAATCTAAACAGTTTTCAGAAACTTTTTTTCACTAGTTTTCAAACATTTTACAAGTTCTTAAGAAGCTTGGCAAGTTGTTGTTGTTTATCCCATACATGTATTATCTTCAAAAAACTTTTAAACATAGACCAAAATCGTCTTTTGTCTTTCCTAGTTTTTGTAATGGGCCTTTGACAAATTAGAGAATAGTCGATATGTAAGACTTATTCAAAAATGTGGGAAACAATGTGGGTCCGATAGGCCCATT
The DNA here is from genome assembly GCA_905216605.1 of Arabidopsis arenosa. Lineage (NCBI taxonomy): Eukaryota > Viridiplantae > Streptophyta > Magnoliopsida > Brassicales > Brassicaceae > Arabidopsis > Arabidopsis arenosa. Next base: position 11,427,280 of record LR999451.1, on the reverse strand, counting down.
TAAAAGCCATATGACCCTAAGGTCGTAAGGTGCGAGTGTGTACCGTGTGGTGTGGGTCATAATGACACTCAATTACTCTCATATGTATTAATGATGTACATGATCATTTCGCAATCCTGACCTTATCTATTGAACTTTGGTCCCTTAGTCCCTACTATGCTTTCCATTATAATACTTTGTTTCTTATAAATAATTATGCCACCCACGAACTATCTTACTCATATTATACCAACCACTAGCAAGACTACTATACCAAAATTACTAGAACAAAGTTGCATCACATATAAAAGAAACTTCACAAAACTATCAAAATAGAATGGAAAAAGAGTGATACTTGTTCTAGCAAAAACAAACAAGTTATGTAGAATCTCTCTATGAAACCTCATCATGAAACAAGTTGAACAAAATAAACAAAAAGGAAATGCAAAAACAAAGAAAACAAAATTGAGAAATGATTTAGAGAGTGAAAGAGACAGAGAGACAAGGCAAAAGATGAAGGTGAGGTGTCTATGTCCCTTAATTGAATGATAACAATGTGGGCTGGCTTCAATGCTTATTGGACCCACTTTTAATTTCCTCACCCAACAGCTCATATTTAGATTCTTACCTATCTAATAACCTTAATGTAAAATTCTCTACTTAGATAAAGCTTAATTAGGTAATGTGGTCAGATGTCAAAGTTTTTGTTTTGTACTATCAAACAATAGAAGTTATCTTTTAGTTTTTAACGTCATAACTTAATTGCAATCAGGAAGTTAAACGTTTACGGTTTACCTAATCACTACCGGTCGATTTAGATGACTTAACTACTTTTTTTCCTTTCTCTTTTTGGAATTATATATCTTTGTTAAAAAATAAAAATAGTTGTCGAAATCCAAGAATATTTTGTTCTATTTGTTTTATTGAATGAGATATCAAAAATACATACGTAGTTTATTATACTAATCAGACTTCACACAAGTATCCGAGAGTTAAAGATCTTTAGCAGGAAAGTTGATATTAGTCAAGTCTGATGCTCAGGCTCATGTACGGAGAGAGTAAGTAAAGGAAATAAGTAACACAACCTGAAATTAAAAATAAATAGAAAAATTGGTTTGAAAAAGTTGAGAATTTAAGAGCCATGTGAATCTACAGTGACATAACACTGTACACGAGCCTCCAAGAGTTCACTAAAAACGAGAGAGAGAGCCCAATGCTTTAAAAGATTCAAACAGACATGTTCCTACAAGAACCTTGAATCTGTTACCCCAAATATGGAAACTATTTTAATGCATGTTAACGCCAGAAAATCGTTTTTTTTCTTCATTTGCATTCATTAAAAATAAAAACTCTTACAAAACCAGAGTTTACTAATATAGCTTTATACAGTGGAGAAACTGAAACACTGAATTAGAAACTTTTATATATTATAAAAATTCAACAATCTCTGATTCTCTGTTTTAGACCAAAACCCTAAAAAAGGGAGGGAGAGAATCTTGATTCAATGCCCTAATTCACAGCTTCAAGCACCAAAAAATTGAGAGAGCTTTTTTGGGCAAAAACACTTTTTTTTTTCTTCATTTGTGTCTCAAGCTACACTTCCTTGGTCTGAGGTTTCTTCGTTGTAATAAGGTGTTAATTTGCCATCCTTATCGTCTCTTGTCTTGTGTAAGCTGTCCTCGTCTCCACCGCCAATTTCTTGCAACATCTTAACCACACGCCTCATGGAAGGTCGGTTAATGGGCAACGGACTTGTGCAGAGGAGTCCAACGTTAAGGATTTTGCTTATCTCATCTTTGAAACAAGAGTCGAGTTTCGGGTCTATCACATGGTCTATGCCTTTTTGGTCCAATGTAGTGCAAACCCATTTCACCAAATCCTTTTCCCCAAGTTCTGGATCAACCGGGCGTTTCCTAGTTACTATCTCGAGGATCACTACCCCGAAACTGTAGATGTCGCTTTTCTCGTTCACACGAAGCGTGTATGCGTATTCTGCAAGTAGTTTGAAATGAAAGTTATGGAGGGAAACAAACAAACAAACAAAAAGTTTCAAATTCCATTAAGGGACAAGTGAGAAGGTGTGGAGCCATGATTTCAGACATGTCTCAATAGATAGTGAATGCTCATTTAAGTCTCAACCAATAAAACTTAAATGTGGTTCCATCTGAATCTCCGTGCAACATGTACAAATGAGCATTACTACCTTAAGCGAAACTGTTGATTAATCAAAGCACATTTAAGTTGAATCATAAGACTAACCTGGTGCGATATAACCACATGAACCGGCAATCACTGACATCGACTTAGGAGCTTTTCCGGTCAAGTCGACTGCTTTAGCCACGCCAAAATCAGCAACTCTTGCACCATAATCGCCATCGATTAAAATATTGTTTGACTTAATATCTCTATGCACAATCGGAGGAACACAATCATGGTGAAGATACGAAAGCCCCTCAGCCGCATCTAAGATAATCTTAAACCTTGTTTGCCATCCCAACATTCCTCCTTTACTGCTATGAAGCAAATCTCCCAAGCTACCATTAGGCATGTACTCGTAAACCAAGAGCTTGCAGTCTCTTGTGGAACAACAGCACCAAAGCTTCACAATGTTCTTATGCCTAATCTTACCCAATGTCTCAACTTCAGCTTCAAAGGCCTCATCTTGAACTCCAGGTTTGTTACCTTTCTCTGGATCACAATCTCCAGTTTCCTTAACAGAACCTGTCCATAAACGCTTAACCGCAACAGTTTCTCCATTGGTGAGTACAACCTTGTACACTTTACCCGAAGCTCCAGCTCCAATCACATTGTCTTCATCCAAGCTTTCGAGAATCTCGTGCTCACTGAACCCGAGTTTGTGGAACGACATTAGAGTCCACTTAGATCTTTCCATAGCTCTTGCTTTCTTGAAAGTCCTGTACTTGAAGTAGAACCAAGCAACACCAGCAACAAACACCATCGCAGCAAGTACGAAAATCGATCTAAGAAGCCATACATAGCCTCTCTTCTTAGCTTCACTCTCAGAGCCACACAATCCCTTGATATCCCCACACAATCCCGGGTTCCCAATGAAGCTATTCTTATACATATCTTCGCTAAAGAAGGCGGTAAGTCACCCGATAACCGATTATACGACAGATTCAGCTGGTTTAGCTTCAAACTCTGCAAAGAAACCGGGATTTTGCCAGAGAAACATGTTACCAGACAAATCAAGATAGTTCAAGACTGACAAACTCCCGATTTCATCAGGAATTTTACCCGAAAATTCGTTATCGGCTAAGTTTAACTCGTTTAGCTTCTTCCAAGATTTGATTCCAGGAGTTAACTCCCCTGAAAACTGATTACCATGAAGATCAAGAGTACCTAATTCCCCAAGCTTCATCAAGCTATCAGGCAACGAGCCACTGAACTTGTTTCCACTTGCCGACAACTGATTAAGATTGTCCAACGACCCAATTTCCTCCGGCAACGATCCGGTGAATTCATTGTTGGAGAGAATCAACAGCGAGAGATTTGATGCACCTCCAATGGACTTTGAAATCTCACCGGAAAACGAGTTGTTGACGAGCTCAAGCAAGTTAACATGAGGCAATCCCCAGAAACCGGTAGGAACTGAACCGGAAAACCGGTTATACGCTAACCGGATACGTGTCAAGCTCTTGCAATCGCTGAAACTCTCCGGTATAGCGCCGGAGAAAGAGTTGTGTATAATCAACAACTCCTCTAGCTCCCCTTTCGCACACAGATCCGCCGGTAACTCGCCGGAAAATTCGTTTTCCGAAACATCCAACCATCTCAACGGCGAGTTTTTCCCGAGGTCTTTTGGTAATTCGCCGGTTAACCGGTTTCCGAAGATCCTTAGCTCGTACAAGTTCGGAGATAACGCTATACTCGCCGGAAGTTCACCTTCTAGATTGTTCTCGTAGAGATTCAAACTCTCCAACGGCACACGGCAAAGCTCGTCTGGTATTTTTCCGGTTAACTGATTCATCGACGCGTCGAGAAGTCTCAACGACTTCAAATTCCCGAGCTCCGGTGGAATCTCTCCGGTCAACGAGTTGTTGTATAGCTCAATCTGAACAACGTTAGTCAAACCACCGAGCGAAGGAGGAATATGACCTATAAGGTCGTTAAGCGCAAGGTCTAAATCAACGAGTTTGCTGAGTTGACCCAGCGAGTCAGGGATCTGTCCGACTAAATGACACTCAGTGAGCCACATAACCTCGAGATTCGTCAAGTTTCCGAGCTCCGGCGGGATCCGACTCGGACTAAACGGGTTATACGAAAGATTCAGCATCTTCAAGGAGCTGATGTTGCCGAGAAACGGAGGAATCGTGCCGTCTAAGAGATTGTAGACAAGAGAGAGAACTTCAAGGTTTTCAAATTTGCCGAAACTCGCCGGAATGTCACCGGAAAAGTTGTTACCGGTCAAATCTAAGTGCACCAAGGACGGAATATCGGCAAGAGTTTGTGGAAGCTCACCGGTGAGGAGATTCTGAGAGAGATCGAGAGTTTGAAGACTCTTACAAGCAGCGATGTTGAGAGGAAGCGTAGAGTTGATGGAGTTATTGTACAAGGAGAGATGAGCCAGATTAGAGAGACGACAAATGACGGAAGGAAAAGGTCCGGCGAGATTAGCACTGGAAAGGTCAACGGAAGTGACGGAGGAGAAATCACCGGCGCAAGAAACGCCGGACCACCGACAAGGAGAATCATCGTTGGAGTTCCAGGAAGAGAGAGATGAGTCAGGGTCGTCTAGAGAGAGCTTGACTTGTTGAAGAATGAAAACCGTCTTGGTTGAGAGAGAAGACGGTGGGAAAAAGTAAGAAGAGGAAGAGAAGATACATCTTTCTTCTTCTCCGGCGGTGAAGCAACGGTGGTTGTGTTGAGGAAAGAGAGAGAGAAGAGAGTGAGATAAGAGAGTATGAAGAAGAGAGTGCTTTGAAAGAAGAGAATAATAAGAAGGAGAGAGTCTAAAAAGCGTTGACCGGAGACAGGTGAATTATCGTGACTCTGACTGAGAATGCTATAAAAATCATTGTTTTCTACTACATCATTCATTTGTTTTGTTTTGTTTTTCTATAACGATTCTCTCTAATTATTCGTTTGCAATAATTAGTATCTATGTTCCTACCAAAAAATAATAATTAGTATCTATGTCGAGTTTCCAACATTGTATAATTATCCTCTGTTTATCTGTTTTAAGATTATGCTGATTATAAAAGAGAATGTTACCAATAATGATGATCTAGCTAAAATAGCCCTATGGAAACCTTCTTTTTTTGTACTTTGTTGTTTAGCAGATTAAGTGTTTTTTTAAAAAATTAGTATAGTTAGTAGAGTAAATGTGAAAGTTTTAGAATGGCAAGGGTAAAAGAAGGTTCGGTAAAACATTAAATTTGAAATGTAGATATCTGAAATTTTTGTTTTTATTTGGAGACAATTTAATGACAAAATATTCCGACAGTCATATTTATTATCGGCGTTTGTAAAGTTGTAAAGTACAAATATTGTTTAAACATAACAAAACTTTTAAAACAGAATGTGTTGGAAACTTGGAACGTAGTCTAAAGTCGATGTGAATTAAATTAATTCTAATGCAGTTTTTAAAATTTATGCACGTCTTAAAGAGTATTAGGAGCATTGTATTAAGAGAATATAAGGTAGCATGTAGAAACATGCTGAAATGTATAATTTGTTTGAAGATACAAGAAACAATATTTACAAAAAAATTGCAAACAAAACATGAAAATATTTGGAAGATATGATAAGATATCAAAATATTGAGTTATTGATGAATGTAATATTTTCTAATGCAATGTATTGCAAAGGGAAAGAAGGCACAAACTGGTTAAGGGTTAAGAAAAATTAACAACCCTAAAACGTAAGGAAACATATTGCCTAATGGTGTAGCTTGGTTGGCGCTCCTTTAGTTCACCTCTTTAAGCAAGAGTCATGAGTATATATATTAGTATTGCTTATCTTAGAGATCTCATAGTGTTAAAAACGTTTTGGGGTCAAATAAGAAGAGTTCTTTGAGGTTTTTAAATCTTATATAGATTGATGCACTAAACAAAATTTGAAGACGTGAAAATGTATCGTTCGAAACAAATTGTGTGTACACTTGTGTTCTTATTTTCACAACTTGGTTTACGTAAGTTTTTATGGCTAAACGACATCTTTAGCTATTTTATAGGATGTGAAAAAGAGTTGCACTAACTATACTTGTATTCAAGAATTTTTTACATGGATACGTTGTTGAATCTAGTTATAAATTTGTGTGTATATATTTGTTTTTATAATCAATCCATCTCTACAATTTTATGAGAATCATTACATTTACTTTCATAATCCTAATATTAGTTTATCAGTTGGAATTTTTTTATTTGATTTTAGTTAATATTAATTTAACAAAATAATAAACTCATAAAAGAACAACACATATTTTGCCTACATATGTGTTAGTTAGAAAACGTATGTTCTAACATATGTATCGGTTGAGAAAAGCATCCCTTGAATCAACATACCCTTTGAATGATATTTAAAGAGATAGATGAGTGAAATTTTGGAGATGGATTGATTCCAAGTATGGTAAACACGCGATACAAGTTGTTAGAAATTATGTATGGTAAACTAAACGGATTTCGATAGGTGTATCCTATAAGATCGACATTTCAAATATTACGTACACAACAAGTGTACAATATATAGCGGCAAACTTCTGCCTTTAAATTGCTGTAAGCAAGTCTCTATCATCCTAAAACTTGTTGCTAGTTGATTGAAAGAGAAACCATCAAATATCTTCCATTACGTGTGATTGATGTCCTCTTATATATAATTTCACAACAATGTCACCTTGGAATTATTTCATAAAACTATAAATTTTTCAGGAGTATTGTATATACAAGCAACATTTGATATACTTTTGAGATATTTCAACTTCTTATATAAATGGTTTTAAGGTATTTCCCTCCTCATCGCTTATGAGCAACAATGACAGTAATGGTTAGCTTTGATCTTCTAAATTGTTTTATTTTTACTCTCATATTCCTCATCTCAACTCTTTTTCTCTTTGTTTTATTCTATAAGAAACCAAATGATGGATTTGATTTGCCTCCAAGCCCTCCTTCTCTTCCCATAATTGGTCATCTTCACCTTCTCCTCTTTGCTTCAATCCACAAGTGTTTTCAAAAAATCTCATCCAAATACGGACCTTTTCTCCATCTTCGCATTTTTCATGTTCCCATTGTTCTTGTGTCCTCTGCCTCAGCGGCTTATGATATCTTCAAGGCACACGATATTAAAGTCTCTTATCGAGGTGATGTTGCAATCGATGAATGCATTGTGTTTGGTTCTTCTGGATATTTCAGAGCTCCATCTGAAGATTACTGGAAATTCATGAGGAAGCTCATCATGGCTAGGGCGCTCGGACCCCAAGCGCTAGAGCGGACACGTGGTGTTCGTGTAGCTGAGCTAGAAAGGTTTCATAGAAATATACTCGATAAGGCGATGAAAAAACAAAGCCTTAAGATCGGTGAAGAAGCAAGGATACTCGTTAACAACACCCTCGGAAAAATGAGCCTTGGAAGTAGTTTTTCAGTAGAGAACAATGATGGAACAAAAGTCTCAGAATTTTCTATCAAGTTAGCTGATTTATCTCAAATGTTTTGTGTGGCACAAATATTTCATAAGCCGCTTGAGAAGGTGGGGATCTCACTTTTAAAGAAACAGATTATGGATGTTTCACATAAATTTGAGGAGTTGCTAGAAAATATTCTTGTGAAGTACGAGGGGAAAATGGACAACCATCAAAGTACTGAATTCATGGATGCTTTAATGGCAGCTTATCGAGACGATAATGCAGAGTATAAGATCACTAGAAACCATATCAAGGCATTATTAGCGGTAAATGGTTATCCTATCATTGGTTATAATATTTCATTGAGATCCAAACGATTAGTACCATTATACTAAATAATAATTTACAATTTTTAGGAGCTTTTCTTTGGAGCCGGTGAATCCTCTTCTTCAACAACACGGTGGGCAATGGGAGAAATCTTCAACAACCCTAGGATCTTTGAGAAATTAAGAAAAGAAATTGATTCAGTGGTGGGAAATACAAGGTTGATTCAAGAAAGTGATCTACCAAAACTTCCATACTTGCAAGCAGTCGTCAAAGAATCTCTAAGATTGCACCCGGTGGGAGCGGTCTTGCCAAGAGAATTTACACAAGATTGTAACATTGGAGGGTTCTATATACATGAGGGAACATCACTTGTCATCAATGCTTATTCTATAATGAGAGATCCTGATATTTGGGAAGATCCTAATGAGTTTAAGCCAGAGAGGTTTCTAACTGCTTCAAGATCAGGACAAGAGGACGAGAAAAAAGAGCAAACACTAAAGTTCCTCCCTTTTGGTGCGGGAAGAAGAGGATGTCCTGGATTAAATCTTGGTTATACCTTAGTAGAAACCACAATTGGAGTGATGGTGCAATGCTTTGACTGGGAAATCGAAGGAGATAAAGTCAACATGGAAGAAGGTTCCGGATTAAGATTTTTCTTGGATTTGGCTCATCCTCTTAAGTGCACTCCTATTCCTCGAATCATAAAGTCATGAACCTTCTAATATGAAGATTTCAAATTCGTGAATTCAAAATTTCACTTACTTTACAAATATATAACTATAAATGTTCAAAATATCCTTATTGCACCCCTATGGTATATACATTATTTTTGCATTCGTTGATATTGTTGAATGCACTTTCCCTATACTATTGTATTTTATTATGTTCATATTAATGTTAAGTTATTTATGGAAATCACATATATTTGGGTGAATTTGTGTACTATCATCATATTTAGTAAATTTACTTAAACAAAATACACTTTATAGGAGTCCACACCGAACGGATTGTTATATTTGTTTTCTCTCATTTGATTTTTGTGAACGGTTGTAACATTTAACTTACCATAAATTTTATTACTCAAAGACTAGCTTGAACAGTTTACAAAAAAAAAAAAAAAAAAAACTAGCTTGAACATATCTTTTAATATAATGTCTAGTTAGTTTTTTTTGAAAATAAATGTCTAATTAATTAATGGAAAAGTTATTAGATTAGTCCAAATTATGAGTTTAATTACTAAATTATCTCAAAAAGAGAGGGTTAATTGAGTTATTTTCATGTCTAAAATACCCTTGTCTCATGTGTAAAAAAAAAACAAATACAAATAATTTATTGCTACTAAGAATTGTTAAAATTAGAGAATTTACTACTCACTCCGTTTCACAAAAAGTATCATTACAACATATTTCATACAAATTTTTAAAAAAAATTGAATTTTTATTATATCTGTTATAAATACATTAAAGAAGTTTTTCTATTTTATAAATAAACTGAAATGATAAGAGATAATAAAGAAGATTTAGTTTAAAAATTTGTATTGAAAATATAAAACGACACTCCTTATGAAACAAAAATTAAACCTCAAAACGACATTTTAATGATATGGAGGGAGTAAAAATAAATTTTCAACATATACACATGTTTTGATTTGTAGGTTTCATCAATTAGTAAAATAACCAAATCATTGCTAAGTATTTAATATACCTATTATTTAGATCCTGCAGTGAAATTTATGACAGATGATAAATGGTTCAATTCTCCCAACACCGAGATCCACAAATAATAAATGTGGTATAGAGATTTGTTATTTGTATGTACGCATACAGTAATGAATACGATTCATGATTTTGATTTATGAACAAGCAAACATGAAATAAGTTCATCCACACAAAAAAATATAAGAAAATAGATGAGATAAAAATGTTGATGAGCCGACAGTGAATAATAATATTTGGAGTAATTATCATATAAATAGCATGCCAATCTCAAATACACACACTCAAATTTGTCTTATCTTTTGTCGCATTTCCAATTTTGTTTTGTCCTATACGTAACTCTAAATGTAATGTTATCTAACGCAGGCCCTACATAAGATAACAATATCATTTTATCCCACGTCCAACGAAATTTGATGTTAAACCACCACCACCCCATATAACCCCGGCACACTCATATATGTCTTTATCACACTTTTTTTGTTTGTGTGAAACTTTCAATTGTAGTATATTCCATTGCATATCAAATTTTTCGTATTTTAACTTAGTTTTATGAAGCTTTTGTTCTCTTAATTGGTTAGATAAATAGGTGGTTAGATAGTCCATTATAGATAATTACTATATATGGGTTACAACAGGAAGAAACAATATTGACTCAGAGTTCCGTAAATCATAATTAGACAAAAGAAACTCTTAATTAATGTTACAGGAAACACAAACCGAACATAGTGGATTGTGATACTTTTAGCGTGCAATTGAAGTTATGGACTAAAAGAGTAGCATCATTATCATAGAATCAAGACTTTTATTAGCATTAAGTTCCTTAATATCTGTACCATTAATTATCACATTCGTTTTAGTACTCCTTATTCCTTTAAAAAAAAAAATACTACTCCATCTAGTGCATTTATTTTAGACACGCATACACATGTTTTACAGAATTGTAATTAAAGAGAGAGTTAAACCATATTATGACGGAAATTGGGTTTCACCTAAAATCTTTAACCAGTGGGTCGAAGACTCCATCAAATAAACTAATAAAGTTTTTCAGATTTCAATCAGTAACTAAAGAAAGAAGAATCAACATTTTTCAACAAATTAATCATTAAAAAACAAAATAATATCACATACGTCACGTTTTGTTTTTTGGGTTTTTGCTAAAAGAGAGAGGTGAAAAAATCGAGAAGAGAGAAGGCAAAAAAGAAAAGAGAAAAGAAAAATATGTATGTATTCCCGAGACAAAGCCAAAGTTGGAAACATCGCGTCGGTCGTCTTATCATTCTTCCATCTATAGGGACTGCTGAAACCAAATAAACATGCATGCAAATCTCGATGTCTGTTTCTTTTTTTACCAAAGCAAATATCACGAGATCAAACATCAAACTAAAACAGCATGTTTGGTCCTTTGTGTTTCTTTTTTATCCGCATATCAAATAGTGATATTATAAATTAATTGTATTTTCTATACCTTTAGGCCAGCGTTAACTCAGTCAGTGGTAGCAAGATTGGTGTGAGGGTTATTTGGATTTTGTATCATGAAGATCACGAGCGAAGCATTGTAACCGTTAGGGAAACGGTTATTAGGAGTAGTTGGACAACCCATCATTTTATGGACTCCTTCTGCTTCCACATGTTACAACTTGTAATCCCAAGCTGTTTTCTATATGCGTACTTGATTTTTCTTAGCTATAAAAATGTTTAGAAAAATATATCCTTACAGAAAAAGATTTATAAAAGCAAAGATCTCTTCATCATATCCATCATATTAAATCATTTATAATAATTAATATGGTTGATTTCTTGATATAAAATGTTAATGACATGTTTTGAAAATGTTGTATAGATATATAGGAGATTAGTACAACCATTCTTTTTTTCGGGTCATAAAAGATGCACTAATATTAATAAGCCAAACGAAAACTTTGTTCACTTGTAGATATATTATTCTCAAAGGCGTTTCCTTTTCACTTTCTTTTTCTTTCTTTTGCTTTTGGTGAAATCTACAAAGAAGCTTTTGTGGTTGTACCCAAACTTTTTCCCAAGTATCCCACTTGCCATAAGATCTGTGGGACCAAATAAATATCAGAAAGTGGCACTTTTGCAAACTTTGAGGGAATATTTAATCATACACCTTCTAATCATATATTCCCTCTGTTTCACAAAGAGTGTCATTTTAAAGTTTAATTTTTGTTTCACAAAGAGTGTCATTCTACATTTTCAATGTGACTTTTACACAAAATTTTCTGATTTACCCTTAACTTAAAACTACTTTTTATTGAATTCAAATCATTAATCACTTATTAAATAAGGGCATATAGGTATAATTCAATGTTTTCTTAATTTGTGTGAAATGTGTCAAAATGACACTCTTTATGAAACGGAGGGAGTATCTTGGAGACTCTAGTATTACCTCTTCACTTCCTCTCCAAATTATAAATTTGTAATTTGTTAGAAGTCACTAGTGTGATACCCAATTACAAGAGATGTATTACTCATAATATTTTAAGAGTTATATATCTTTACATGAAGAAAAATAAAGAATTCGTTAATCTTTTTTTAGTAAACCACACAATTTCAGACCGAAATTCGTTTATATATGTGAACTAGAGCGTGAGAGCATGGTAAACTAACCCATTTCAAATTAACGAGGTTCGAACTAAATGGTAGATTCAACCTTCTTTGGTAAAACCTAGCAACTAACAGCACAATAGGGTTAAGCCCTAAATACTCAATTGTATTCTAAGTTCTAACAAGCTTAAAATCTTAATATTATATATTTTATTTTGAAATCCTATTGGTAGAATTCCCGCAAAATATTGAGATAGAGCTGATGAATCTTATGCTTTCTCGTGATCTATATTAGTGTTTATCTGCACTGATATATGGGTCCAATAATTCATTTAATTTATGAAAACAACAGTAGTTGTGGGTTCTACGTGGTTAAATATGTTTTTGTTTATAGGTTAAAATATGAAAAAGTTGAGCATCTAGAAGATGGAAGCAAAGGAGAAGAAGAGTCAGCGGTCCAATTTATTCTGTCCAAGTTTTGGTGATCATCTTCCTACCTTGCAATCATAATTATTCCCTTAAGCTTAATCATTCACTTTAATTTTAAGCTTTAATAATACAGAGTTTATTTCACATCCCACCTTCTCCCACTTTCCTCTTCTCCTTTTGGTTGGCAAGGTAAATAAAAAAGGAAGTCTTTTAACAACTATTTCCGGATTTTTTTAGTTTCCATTTGAAGTTCTATATTTGTTGTATTGTCCAATCGAAAGTTCGACTTTCTCTGCTTTTCATGCATGTTCTATGCTTGCATATACATATATAGTATTAGTATGTGTAATATATCATTACCGTATATGTGTCTTGTTCAAAATTGTGTAGGTAGCTGATGACCTTAAGATAAGGATAAATATAACACATCAAGTTTAATTAATAATATTCTGATTGAATAAATTCATACAAACATGTCATCTTGCAAATTAAGATCTTTTTATGTCATCATCGAATAAATTTATATGGATGTTCCATCTTACAAAGCTATTTGTAATATATGAATAAAGTATAGATTAGATTTACCACGTTGATTGGTGGCACGGTAAAGAGTGTCTAGGCTTGTAATGTTCGGATCGAACTAGCAATAAGGTAGAGGAAGAGATAATAGTTCAATAATGATTGTAACTTGTGACATTAAGCCGTTTGATTGGTAAATTCATTTTTTTTAGAAAAAAATGTGTTATCTCAAATTTCATATTACTGCAGAGTTATCACATTAACATCCATTTTTGGCTATTTGATTTTTTCTCAATATCTATATTTTGAAGTTTAAATGTTTATTAATTAGAAATCTTTATTATATTTACCAGTATTGATATTTACTAACATATTTCTTATGTACAAGACTTTGAGTGGTTTTTGTAGCAGTGTCGTAAAAATTTCACAGCATATCACTAGTAATATTACGGAATATACAATTGTAAAATTCTTGTTTTGTATAGAAGATTCAAAAGAACTAAAAAATGCCTTTTTCTTTTCGTATTCAACCTGTAATAAAAAAAAAATGGATCACTACGCAACTAAAAGTGGTCTCTCTCGACCTTGGACCATCTAGTGAAAGTACCTTTTACTTTAAAATAACTAATATACAAAACACAAAACTTAAATTATAATTTTCCAAAGAATTTCAAGACAAAAAAAAGTTTAAGACATCGAAGCCGAAGAGTTCAGGCCATTGCTAATAAACATGGCAATAATTCGAGAAAAACACACAACACAAATCTTTCAAGTCCTCTCCAAAATGTCTCTTTTCTTTTGGTTTTGATACAAAATGTTTTTTTTGGCATATACCTTTTGACATATAATGGTGAGATTCTGCATGAATCCTAGGACTAGTGATTCTCCTTTGGAAGAAATGTATGAAATCACAATCACACCCTCGCATGCATATTGTATTATTGTTGAGAATCATTTCTTGTTCATCGAAAACTCCAGTAAAAGAGAGGAGAGGCAGAGCCCTTAAGCATTGGGAGATTAACACATGAATCATTAACTTATACTTAACAAAATAATGAAATTGTTAATTATGATAACAAAGGCATTTGCTAAATATATATGCCTTGGCTTGGCTTTAACTAAACCAAAACTAATCAGAAATGTTCTTCTTCTATAGCTTCTCTTAGGTGAAAACCTATTCTGATACTATCTCTCTTTTCTCCTATATAAAAATATATATATCTTCAACAAGAATGTAATCTTCCCTCTTCACAAGCTACTAGATCTTAAGTTCATGAATCGCTGCTGCTGTAACCTTCCGATTCTCTGTCGTAATTGTTTGCTGCATTATTAGCAGGTAAATCATCATCTTCAGAGCTTTCACTCATTTCTGCGTCATCTTCTCCTTCGACCCGCCCAACCCCGACAACTTCTTCCTCGTCTTCCTCCATTGCCACATTTGGGTTACTATTCCAATCTAACCCCCACTTGTTTCTCTGACTGTAATCCACAAACTGACCACCACCATCATCATCCTCTGATTCAACTCCTACACTGTTGTCACTTTCATCATCCACTTGCATCGGTGTCATCATTCTGTTGGGTGTTTCGTTGGCCCAGTCTTCGTCAATCTCTCTAGGAGTTTCACCTGTTGCCCAGTCTTCATCAATGTCTCTGAATGTTGGCTCTTCTTCCTCATCTTCTTCAACTTCTTCGTTTTTAGGCCTAACAATATTAGCCATTCTATTGACTAGGTGGTCATTATCCTCATCGATCCTCTCTGGTCTTTTTCTAACCGTCCTCTTTCCTTTTCCAGGGACTTGGTGGTTCAACTCAACGGTCATTAAGTTATTATTGACTGCAACATTTCTCCTACCAACGACAAATTTGTTAAGACCGCTTTGCGCTTTCTTCCTCTTCACCTTTCTGTTTGATCCAGATCCCAAGCTTACCCGTGCACGTTTATTACGTCTGTTACCCGAGTTTGGAACAACCTCATGTTGATCTTCTTGCTCTCTGGGTCCTTTGCCTTTGAAAGGGGAATCTCCAGGGAAAAGGCTCTGCATAACGTGGGAAACATAAGATTCCAAAACCATAAAAATAACTTCCAAAAGATTAATGTAGAAAGTAGAAACAATATTCACAATTCTTGAACCAATATGGTCTAGAAAACTTACAATCTGCTCGTTCTCATCTTCAGGGATCAGCTCAGGTTTCTCTGGCTTCACATAGATAATGGATGCATCAAGTTCTGAAAGTCTCAAAGCTACCGCTGATACTGTCTTTGGTATCCATGGAAGAACGTCCACTGATCCCGGATCATCAACATCAGCATTAGCAGCTCCCAAAAGCTCCTTTGCCGACATAAAATTGGATGACAAAGATTCTTTCTTGATTGCACTCTCTAAGGAAGTCAACACCTATCAAAACCAAAAAAAAGAAAGACATCGGGGGTTTAGAAACAAAACATTATTCCAATTTGCATTAATTTAGGAAAGAAAATCAAGATGATGAAACCTGCAAAAGGTCTTCAGGTGATGATGAAGCATTCAACCTAAACCCCCAAAATTTTCTTTTGTCCTCCGTCCAAAATGATTCAATAGCTTCATCTGGAACAGATGCCTGTCAATAAAAATCGAGTTGTCAAGAGTTGGTACCAAAAGAATTGGCGCCCAAGTCGACAAAGTTCATTTATGCTTTACCTCGAGAAAAACAAGTAGTGGTTTGAGCAACCTGACTCCAAAAGGAAGAGGAGACACAGTCAAACCTGAATCTAATATCTCTGAACTATCAACCACGTCCAGTCTCTGGTGACAAGAAGTGCAGTGGGTATACTCAGACAAATAAGAAGCAACACACGCGTCACATGTTGCTAACAGTTCAGATCTCTTCTTCCCATATTTCCTAGCACAAGAGGGTAGTGAACTGTACGTCTCGGTCCACATCCATCTCTGGAAATCATGGAACCGTTTTGATAAATTCTTGTTCTCGGTGTCGTTTCTACCTAACTCAACTCTAATTGAAGTTGAAGTTTCCATTGAATCAGAGTTTGACCCTGATATAGCACTGGACGGGCTCACAGAATCTGTAGGAGAATGATTCACAATACTCTTTTCCTTCAAGAAAGGGTTTCTATCTAGCTTTATATTCTTACAAGCATTCTCTTTGAATGATCCCTCGATCTTCTGCAGCATTATGCGTAAATGAGACTCTCTGATCCCGCGCATATCCAATGATGCAACCAGAATATCAAAAGCCTACACAGAACAATTTCGCAGAAGGCATGGTTAAATCTCTATCTAAGCTGGATATTAGCAAACCAAAAAGCAATAAAAAAACTTAAAGCTAGAAAAATTAACAAATTGCTAAGGTTGTTATATTACCTCTTCTGAATCAATGAGGAGCCACTTGCCATCATGTAGCTCAACAAATAAGAGCCCCGAGCAAGGATCACTCTTAGACACTGATACAGCAAAATGCCAGTAACGATTGTGGCGCCGATCTTGTCCAAGCGGCAAAGATCGGTATGGATACACCTCTTCTGCTTTGTGGCCTATATATGATTTTAATTGTGAGCGTGATCTCTTTGAAGCATATCCAAGTTGGGAAGAACAATTTTCTTGACTTATATTGGCATCCTGATTAATAAGTGCTCTCTCAGCAGATGATTTATGAAGATTGTTCGAAAGATCATCCAGGGGCTTTGTTTCATCTAGAAGTTGAGAAGGGTCTCTATCGAAACTATCCCTCTCACGAGTAGAGCTTTGGATGATTGGTAGACCCATCGTTGATTCGGTTTTGCTGCTTGCTAAGTTTTGAAAATCAAGCTTAAGTACATCTCTCATACAGCTGTTATCTAACTGTGCTTCAGCCCACATTTGCTTTTTAAGAGAATTTGCTGCTTCCATACGATCCTGTGAATAAATTTAAATCAGATAACAAATAATGGACTCAAAAGGTCAAGTTCTATGTTCAAGAGGAAAGCTGATAAAAGAAAACCCAGACTTTACCTCAAGACCAGCTCTGATGGAGTTTCCTTCATTGGCAATGCCGACTAAAGCAACAAGGGCATTAAGGCGCTCTTCAACACTTAGATGACAGTAATCCCCTTCCGTAAGACCTTGAATCCATGATTGGCCCTGGTTGCTTTCATCAACCATGGTATCCACGCAGCCAACCACTGAATCTTTAAACCGCTCACTATGTTGTGGGACAATGCTCTTCATACTGCTTGGAGGAGGAGATGGAAACTCCTTCTCAAGCTCACTCTTTACATCAGCTTTAACATCACAGAACATAGTATCTCCCCCCTTTCCTGACAAAACATTCGCTTCACCTAGAACGGCACTTTTTGATGCACTTGCCAGAGTAGCTAAATCATCAACCTCAGGATCCTCATCAATATCAATTTCAAATTCTTCATCCCTTTCAAGATCATTCACATCTTCTGGACCTGTAAATCCATTTTCAAATGCCCTTATCTTCTTCCTGGCATCTGCGAGTATTGCCTCTCCATCTGCAGGATCTTTCACATAAGGAGCTCGTACACAATAAGTCGATGGAGCTATTCTTTCGAAGAGTTTCACATCTCTTGTCAATGCAACAGAAATAGAAGCCTCTGGTGTCTTGCTTGTTGTCAAGTCCCGAAGTCCAGATTTCTTTCAATGGAAACCATAAAAACTATGTAAATGAAATATTTTCAGTTATGATGAAAACTGCAGAACAAATATAGATTATATATTTACCTGAATCTTGTCAGCAAGTTCTAATACTGTCAGTCCCTTGCTTCCCTCAAGAGATAGTACATGAAAGGCTGCGAATTTGACGGTTCCAGGTGTCAACCGGTGCCTTGACTTGCGAGGGGCGAGCAACCCTTTCTCCCGCATCGATGCAAAAGCACTTTCAGCTGCTGAACCATTTCGGATAGTAGAAATGATATCTTCACAACCTTTAGCCTGCATACACAACCAAACCAAAACAATGGTTAAGAAAAAACTAAAACCATCTTTATGTCAAAAGCCTCGCTTAGCTTCCAGGATTTCATTTTTTGTTTACATATATACTACTACCATCACATCCTGAGTAAACACTCGTTAGGATTTAGGGGGCACACAAACGTGAATAAGTACCTCATCCTTATCACCAGTATTGGTCAATCGGGAATGTTTTTTCTTCAGCCTAGGCCCAAATCCAGCAGAGAGTGCCAATTGTCGCAGTATTTCAGGCCATGTTAGTGGATTCAAGTGCTTTTTCCAGCTACGAATGTCAAAGCCCCATGCATAAGCCTGAAAGAGAAAAAAAAAACATATGAAAGATGAAGCCCACTGAACAAAACCAGCAAGAGAAAAGCATATTAACATACGAAGAAAGTTACCCCTTCAACTATTTGCGGATGTCCACCCTCAGGATTGGCTGTAGTATATTGGTTATTTCCAATTCCACTAAAGGGTGTCCTAGCAACATCTTCGATATCTCGTATTATCAATCTCAGAAGAGTAACATGTATCTCCCCCAACAACCTTGAGTCCTACAATAGAATCTATATCAAATACAGAGCAAGAACAATGAAATGAAAGAAACAACTATAGAACACGAGAAAACATGCCATAGGTACTAAAGAGAGACTTACATAGTCATGAAAAGCCTGAATAAACTCATCCAGAGTAAAAGGCCATAGGTCAAGAACATCAGAAAATGATATCAGGAATCTCCAAACCTGAAAAGCAATCACAATATAAGAAATGTGAAATGTGTGAAAGGGGTGGCGTAATACACGAAAAAACAAATCCAACTGAATCCAAATTGGTCTCTAAGTTATTCTGATCATAATACTAATTTTAAATGAGGTAGCAGCCGGAGAGAGGATAAAGATCAATATAGCATACCATTAGAAGGTTTCCAACAGTTTCATCAGAATCTTTCCATGGAGAAATGGCAAACGGCATTTTTAGTTGCAAAGACTTCGGTGGAAATGTGCTCAGAGAATCTGAAAAAGTAGAGTAGCTATGATGACTTGCAAGATCCAGAAATAAATAACAACACTGTAATAAAGCTAAGGCACTCGAGTAAGGTGTAAGCAAATTACTTTGACTGTCTTGATTTCGGTAAGTATATGAAGCAGATAGATTTATAAGAGAAAGCAAATACAGAAGCTACTACCCTACCTAGAAAGCAATGCAATTACAATAAATCTTGGCAGTGTTCTAACATGCTACATCAATATGGAATATTCCAGACAAGGCCATATCATGTACCAAACTAAGAACGTAAAAATTAATACTAAGCTTAAAATTTCAGAGAGGAAAAAGACTATAATAAATTACCAAAATAATTGATTGTAAAGCCTAAAAACTAAGTAGACCGTTAAGGTCGTGATTACCAAATCCACTACTAACTAAATCTGAGAGACCATACCTCTATACACTTCAAGATTTTGCAATGTGTCGTGATCAAGCTGTAATGCTGAGGGCAATCCTTTGCTAATAGCAGCCAATTCCATCAGTTCTAGCTGCTCATCTTCAATAAGATCCATAGACTCCTTGGCAATTCTACGTGCAGTTGCCTTCTCAATGGCAAGCTTGCGTCTAATAGCGTCTCTCTCTCGACGAATCTCGTCTTTTTGCTTCTTTTTCTCCGCCTTTAACATGTCAACAAAAAGATAATTTTCACTTTCCCAACTCTTGCCACAAAAGTTGCTCAATCTCAGCAGGATTAATAAAAAATACTAAAGAATAACAACTGGGCAGAGTTTTCCAAACTTACCCTTTCATTTTCTCTCTGTAAGAACTTTTCTCTTCTTTCTATTTCGCGACGCTGCTCACGCTGTAACCTCTCCTCTTCTTTTATTCTTTCACGCATCAACCTCTCTTCTTCCTTACGCCTCTCACGCTCGTTCTTTTCCATCTCTTTTCTCATGCGTTCTTCATTCTGAGGACACAAGCATCAACTCATCAATATATATGTTACAATGATACGAATAAAAGACAATAAGACCTTTCCAAATATTCAGTAAGAAGATGATAAATGTAGAGCAAATACTTTTTTCCTCTGAATTTCTAGCTTCTCAAGATCTTTTGGCCCATGATTCTCTCGGATTTCACTTCCTCTTCCAAGTCTATCATCGTTAATCTGTGAGAGTAAACATAGAAAAATGACATTACAACAAAGACACATCTTGTCAACAAAAACGGATGGAATCAAAGTTGGCACATGAAGCTACCTTTCCCTTCCGATGCACATCATTACTCTTACGCACCCCATCAGGCAACAAATATGGATCTTCTGTACCGAGAACTGATGAATCCTTTTCCAGCAGGAATCTATCACCACGATGAGCTGATTCAATGGGGATTGGCATGTCTTGTTGAGATGTAGAACAGTTACGAGACGCATGCCCAGGGGTAACATAGGACCTTGGTAAAGGCCCATTCGCGTGCATAAATGATGAGCTCCTAGAACGTGCAATTTCATAGTCCATACCACGTGCATGATTTTCAGAGTATCGTCCATACATCTCAGGTGTAAAAGAAGACGGATCATCCAGAGATTGTTGCTCATGGAAAGAACGGGCAGCAGCATGAGACTATAATCAACAAAAGCAAATAAGTTAAGCAAAGTAGTAAAAAGAAAATATAATAAAACTATGATTACATGAATGGACAAGAAAGAAAATATAAACAGCAACGCAGAATTCATCTTTCGGACAATGACGAGAGACTAATAACTGCCATAAGACTAATATGTCAACCTCTATGCAATGAGAACTCTAAAAACTACTCCTACCATAAAATTCATAGACCATCAGTCTATGGTAACCTCTTCAACTGGTCAATTTGAGATATATAGGTGTAGCTCAGAATAAAGAAACTAAATAGAGCATATCTTTTTAGTCAGAAAACTAACTCTTCGAGGTCGGGCATCATATCGCTCATACACATTGCTCTCATACGGATGAACTAAGTGTTTCTGCATCCCTGCAATGACAGTGAAAACAAAGTTAAAGAGTTACTTATCACAAGAATTGTAATACGAACACTAACATCAAGAATGCCATTGGTTATACAAGTCATAAAACACGGCAAACATAGAAAGTAATGCATACCTATAGGTGTTCCGAATGCACCCGGAGGCAAAGGATCAAACTCCATGCCAAGAATAGGTCCATCATCTCTCAATGGCTCACCTAACTGTGCCTCAATACAGACAATAGCTCTACGCACCATTGTCGACAACCGTGACTCATAACTCGCCTTTCCCATTGTGTCGTATTCATCCAATTCAGCTCGAGAACTACTACTACCACTCGCAAAATTCCTCCTTGAGTTGGAATAAGGGCTGCAACCTGACTCAGAACCCGAATCAGATCTGGAATCTTGTTCAGGTACCGATCCAGCAGGCGGTAACTCGTTAACCGAAGACGCTAAAGCAGACGATTGAACCGCAACCGCTGATTTCCCCGGTTTCTTAGACTGACCATCCTTCTTGTCCTTTAACCGTCTATGGCAAAACCACATCTGTAATTGTCGATCTGACAAATCCAATTTCTCAGATAAGTCAGCCCTCGTTGCCTCCGAAGGATACGTCTCCTCTGAAATCAACAACAACAGAGAAACAAGGAACAATTCAACAACATGAATACTAAAAACAACAAAGAGAAGAAGAAGAAGAATCAAATAATTGAGATGAATCAGAAGAACCTGAATAAACTTTCTCCAAGGTTTCAAGCTGAAACGGAGTTTTCATCTGACGCTTAGGCTTGACACGAGCACCATCCTTGGAGGAGGAATTATTATCAATCTTCTTCTTCTTATGAAGATGATTAGCACCAACATCACCAACGCTCCTGATCTGATCTTCATCTCCATCAGAACCCATCTCCATGAAAGAGAAGAAGAAGAAGAAACCCAGAAACGGCCGCAAGAATCAAAGAACACAAAAACAAAAACTAGGGCTTTCAACAAACAAACCCTGATCCCAAATTATAATTGTCGAAAAACGTAAAAAAAAAGAAGTAGAATATATAAGAGTAAGAAGAAGAAGAACAATAATAATAGTAAAATCGATAAAAACCAAAAAGGAAGAAAAACAACAACAGGGCTCGTACCACTCATCTCAATTTCAACCTTCTTCATATTCTTTTTTTTTTCTCTTCTAATTAAAATCTTGTTTCTTATTAAAAAAAAAAGTTTTTTTTTTTGTGTTAATGAAAAAAAAAAATCGAAACTTGAGGATTCTACAGCGAATCGCGTGCTTATGTGTGTTTCTGCCGTTGATGTGTTTATCAAAGAAGCTTTTTATGATTGATGCAAATCTTCCTCCTTTTTCTTCTTTTTTTATTTACTATTTGATTTTATTAATTAGTAGTTAACTTAAACTAAATTAATACAACAACTCTTGAAGGGCTTCACGAGCTTTGGTCTCGTGTTTGTGTGTTTTTTTGTCTTTCAGATCCGCAGGTTGCAAGATTATCATCATATCCACCAGTTTTTTTGGGAACCACTTGTGTTGAGAGTAAACATTACGCCGTTTATTGTTTTGGAGTTTACAATCCTTGTCGTCTTTTACATGTTATTTTAACCGGTTCAATTCAGTTTTTTAAATCCCGGTTATGTTGTCGTCCCTGAATTGAAATCAAGCACAGAGAAATCGAAAGAACCTTGAAGTACGATTCGACTCAAAGTAGGAAGCTTTGACTCGAAATCTCGGTGAAGAAGAAGAGGAGAGACGAAACTGTTGTCTTATTTCCGGCGCCGGGAACGTCGGAACTCCGGTGAACAGAGAATGGGGATGCATTTGGCTGCTCTGTTTTTCATTATTTCACCACTCTGCGTTTTCTCCTCTGAAGTCCAGCTGATAGGTTCTAATCAAAACTTGGTCAATGATCTGGACGCAGCTAAGCTCAGAATATCTCAATTGGGTAAAATTTCTCTCTTCTTGTCCCTAGTGCTTTTGGGTTTAGCACAAAATGGTTTTTTTTTTTTGCTAATTGTTTTGTTTTCTGGGAATCGATTGGCTCTGATCGTGTAGAAGCTGTTCTTCAGGCGACCATACAGAAGGTGGATGCTAAGACCCTTTACTTGAAAGAGCGTGAGAAGTTGATCCAAGTTGCTGAAATTCAGATCCATGATTTGCAGTCTGCTTCGTATAGTGACGAGGTTGGTTTGGTTCTCTAAGGAGAATGTATTGAACATTTAGTTATGTGAAGTAGAATTAGCTAAAAGGCTTTAGAAAGTTCCTCTGCTGATGAGGGAATGAATGTGGTAGGACACTCATTAGATCGTCTGTTCTAGTCTTGAGGCTCTCATATGATACCACCTTACTGAGTAATGTTTACTCGGCAAAACTCGATGCCCTATTGAGCTTAATCATTAAATTTGTAGCTGCCACTTCTGTATAATACCAGTTGCCAGACCTTTGATGTAAGATGTTTAAGTATTGGTGTATGATAAGTACTCGTAATATTTTATCTCTCTTCTAGGTGTATATGAATCAGTTTATAAACCTTCGAAGCATATACTGAGTTTAATTATGTTGCGGCTCTTGAATTGGGGTCTTTGTTTCTGCTTGGAATCAGTTTCTTAATTGTGAACTTTCATGGTAGTTGCATTGCTGACACTTGCTATTTGATCTCAGAGCGGCTTACCTTTGGTTCAAAAGAGGATAAGCGAGTTGGAAGAAGAGGTTGTTCAGCCATATATCTATTATTTTCGTGAATTTTGTTCTCTCTTAATTTTTATTTTTTGTCTTTTGTTTTGTGTCCCAAATTGTGTTCTGCCAAGGCTAAAGATACTTTTTCTTCAGCTCCACTAATCTAAATAACAGGGTTGGCAATGCTAGGTTAAACGTCTATGGGCTGCCTTGAGAACAACCAACTTCGAGCTTCACGTTTTAGAGGATAAAGCTAGAGAAGCTAAGGATAAACTTAAAGCTAAGGCTTTGGAAGTTGAACAGGTGATTATCGGCTTTTGATTTCATCAATTCCTTTAATTTTCTATCCAAAGCAGAAATTGTGAACGGTTCTTTGTAGATCAGAAATTCAGAATCGTCTCTTAGTTCACTCTATAGTAATTTCTACAACATTTGCGACTGATTCTTTCTTACTTTCTCCTCTAAGCTTTGAATGTAACTTAATATGTTGGATCCTTATGCAATCAAACATAAATTGGCATAAAACTTGCTCTTGTTAGATATTTAAGCCTCTAATAATCTATGTAACTTAACTTGTTGTGTGTCGTACCACATCACCTCACCTTTTTTTGGCTTTGTACTTATCTTGTTTTTGTATATCCTTTTCCTGTGGTAGTAAGTGATATCTGTCTACTTCTGATGTATTTTGTATGTGAATGAGTTTTCAGCTTGTTGCTGTCACCAAATGCTTCATGCGCTTGTGGTTCTGACCTACTTTCTTTATCATTTTTAGATGACAGAAGCTGTTACGGAGCAGTGGATTCAGGTCCAGCATCTTGAGCAGGTCTTTAAGCTTTTCGTATAAATTTTTCGTTTAATGCAATCGAGTTTTGTGAGTTGTGACCAATTGGGGTATAGATTCACATCAGTGATGATGGTTTTTTTCTGTTACTGTTGCGTCTTGAAGATGAGAGAATTCAATAACAGAAGGCATCAAACACCTAGCAGATGCACTCTTTTAAAGGTAAAATCCAAATGCAGTGGTTGGACTTACGATGATATGTAATCTGAGGAATAGAAGCTTAAACCATCATTTAATCATATCGTAATAGTCTCTCATTTCTCCTTTGTGTATCTGTTACTTAGCTCATGAGCAACATCAAAAGAAAACATCTGCCCAAAGTTGATGAAGCATTTGACATTCACTGGAAGGGAAAGAAGGTTCTCTCAATGCAACCGTATCTCACACAAACCCTGTCACAGTTAAAAAGCCTCTGGGCAGCTGTTACTAAATACCACCACCAGGTTTTGTTTCAAATAATCACATTTTCACAATCTCCATTATTTAGATCGAATGATTCTGTAACCGCGCTTTGCTTTGATTCTTTATAGTTGCAAGGCTTCATCGAGCATGAGATGGAAAGAACCGAGATCACAGCAGCTCTTGCAAACAGAGAAGTGGTGTTTTTCATGGTATGTCAGTTCATATTTTCAGATCTTAAAATCGTTTAAATCAATATTTGATTTGTCTGATCCTCAATCAAATCTGTAAAATGAAATCTCCAGGCATCTGCACTGATTACTTTTCCGGTGTTTGGAGCATGGATCTTACTCTCTTCCTAGTTTGGTTTCTGGATGACATGATCAACCGATGCATCAGCAATTTTCAGATTGGTTTTACTTCTCATTGCTCAAGAAATTGTCTAGTTTTAAGCTTTGAGATCCGTAGGATCAATTGCATCCGTGAACAAACCGAAAACCGGTAATCTATGGACTATGGTTTAAAGTTTAAACCAGCTATTATGGGGTAAGGTGCACAGTTGTATCCAAGTTAAATTGTTGGAGACTGAATTTTGTTATTGAAAAAAGAGACAGAACCAAAGAGATGCAGACAAAGTCAAGTCCTTGTTCGTTGTTTTACGTTAGATGTTTGTCGCAAGTACTAAGTAGGAGTAGCCTGTTTAGGGTTACAGCTTACACATTCTTCTCTCTGCAAGAAATTCAGAAATTCCTATTGTAGTACAATAGATTGAGATCACTCATTCATTATTATTATCTTGGTTTAATTCATACATTTTCAGCATAATTTTTTTTAACTTGTTTAGTAATTTGATCTTTTTCATTATCTAATAAAACGAGTTGACAAAAAAAAAATTGTTAAGTAAACTAGTTATTATTGTAGCATGGAAAACTACATTTTAGTATGCCTTAAATTACAAAATGTCTCGAGAGAGATTGGTGATGCAATGGTCCTACAAAGCTCGACTACTCCCACCACACGACCTCTCTTTTGTCGGTCCCATTCCGCTAGTCACGCCACAAAATCTCCCCAACACTTTCGAGTCTTTGTCTTTGATTGATCTATTGCATTAACCTTTTTTTTTTCTGGGTCAAACCATTATTAGTAAATCTTCCAATTTGTTTTTTCTTTTACCCTTTTTTTCTTTTTCTTTTTTCATTGTATCCGTCTTTTATTTATTTAAAAGAAGAATACAATACATGCACTTTATTCTTCTCATTTATATTCCTCTCAGCTTTTATTTTGTTAAATCCTTTTAGCTTTTCAAATGGTTGGTATGTCATTAATATGTCTCAACGTCTGAAAACGTGAAAATACCTACTCTCTCTGTCGTTTCAGGTGATTGGACTTTAGACGGGCTGGGTTTGAGTCTAAGGGAATGGGCCGGTAAAGGCCCAATCGGAGTCTGCTGTTGACTTGAGCCCAAGAGATAGAAACGGCAGAGTGAGGGATCGTTTTGGTGCAGAGACAGGATGTGTGTAGTACTGTTTTGTCTCCTAGCACCTGCAGAGAACGGCTTGGCACAGATTAAAAGGAAAGCAGCTTTCAGCTTGGAGGTTAAGCAAGTTTTGTATTCATCTAAGAGAGGGAGTTCTAGAGAGAGTTTGAGAGAGAGAAAACAGGGGTTGAGGGTTTCACTTATCTCTTTGTTCTTCTTGGTAAAAACGTCTAGAGTGGATTCTTGGGTGAGGGTGAGAGACTTGTGAGCTAAGTGTGAGGTTGTAATATCCGGATACTGATCTTAGTGCCTTGAGAGTTGGTTGAGACTCTCCGAGACGTACCATGACTGATTTGGTCATGGGAACTCGTTAAATCCTGCGTCTCCGTTTTCTTTCCTGCAACAAACATCAACAAACTCAAAAGACTGAATCTTTAGCAACCTGAGATGATAACTTGGTAAAGAAACTAACAGTGGTATCAGAGCCAGGTTACCAGAGACTCAGGAAGGTAATAAAGTTTCAATCTTTGAAAGCTTTAAGATATTCTAAAGGTGTTATCTGTTGAATAGAAGAAAGGTACCACCTTTAAGGCTCATTTCTTCACTTTGTTGTGTTTTGTGAGTCTTTGAGGCTATTTCTAGGGTTCTTCAGAGGACTAAAGTAGAAAAGGTGTGAGCTTTGGTGATTTTACCTGAAAAGGTGGGATCTTTGATGTCGGATTCAGAAGGAAAGACGCTGGAACCTACCAAAGGTCGGTTTGAGGTTGATAAGTTTGATGGTGATGGTGACTTTACTCTCTGGAAGCACAGAATGGTTGGTCAGCTGGAGATTCTGGGTTTCAGTGCTCTGCTCAAACCAAAGGAACCTGTTAAAGAGGGAGAGAAGCCAGATCCATTATGGAAAGAGAAAGATCAAAGGGTTAGAAACCTCCTGGGGCATGCTTTGACAGACCCAGTACTGAGGAAGGTGATGACAGAGCCTACTGCATATGATATGTGGAAAGCTCTAGAGAATGAGTACCAAGCACAGACCTTGCCAAATCGCTTTTATTTGAAGCAAAGGTTCTTCAGCTTCAAGATGGAGGAGGATCAGAGTCTAGACAAGAATCTGGACAACTTTAACAAACTGGTGTTAGATCTCTCTAGTGTGAATGCTGAAATGAGAGAAGAAGACAAGGCTGCAGTACTCATGAACAGCTTACCTAAAAAGTATGATCACCTGGTTCATACTCTGAAGTACAGCAGTACCAAAGATACCATCACCACCAAGGAGATAATCAGATCTGCTTACTCTATTGAACTGGAGCTCAAGCAGAAGGGACTGATATCAGTAAAACCTGCTGATGAGGGGCTGCTGGTACTGGCAAGAGGAAGATCAGAGAAGAGGGGTCAGTCAAAGGGCAAATCCAGCAGAAGCAAATCTAAACCAAAGAAGAAGAGAGCTTGTTGGATTTGTGGAAGTGAAGAACACTTAAAGAAGGATTGTCCAAAGAAATTTCAACCTAGTAGCAGTCAGAAAGGAGAAGCCAGTCTTGCTCATGACCTGAAAGCAGAACCACTGATGTTGACAGCATCTCAGGTTGGTCCAAGAGAAGGGTGGATACTGGATTCAGGCTGCTCTTACCACATGACAAAGAGAAAAGATCTAATGTTTGATGTGGAAGAGATAAAGGGTGGAAGAATGTTGATGGGAAATGACACTGCCTGTGAGATCACTGCAATTGGAAAAATCAAAATTGTTAACTATGATGGAAGTGAAGTCATTTTATCCAAGGTAAGGTATTCACCAACTGCTAGGAGAAATCTCATATCTTTGGGACAATTGGAGACACTTGGATGTTGGTATAAGTCAAAGGACTACAGACTTCGAGTGTTTAAAGGAGACAGAGAAGTGATTGCAGGCGACTACAAAGATACTCTGTACCTCCTTGATGGGGAAGCTGCACCTGCACAGGTCAATGTGACAGTGAGCATTCCTGATATCACTCAGATATGGCACAGCAGACTAGGCCACATGAGTGCTAAGAACCTGAAAATCATGGTTCAGAAGAAGTTACTTAATGGGGATGGCATTTCAGAGTTGAAAATGTGTGAACACTGCATATATGGGAAATCTCATAAAACCCCATTCAAGACAGGAAAACATACCTCTCAGGAAGTTCTAGAGTATGTTCATTCAGATCTTTGGGGTTCTCCAAATGTGACTTTGAGCCTGAGTAAATGTCAATACTACATCTCCTTTGTAGATGACTTCTCTAGAAAGGTCTGGATTTACTTCTTAAAGACAAAAGATGAAGCCTTTGCAAAGTTTGCTGAATGGCTTGCATTAGTTGAAAATCAGAGTGGGAAGAAGCTGAAAATTCTAAGAACAGACAATGGATTAGAATACTGCAATAAAACCTTTGATGACTATTGCAAAGAAAGGGGGATTATGAGGCACAGGACCTGTCCTTATACTCCGCAGCAAAATGGAGTTGCAGAGAGGCTGAATAGGACCATTCTTGAGAAAGTAAGAAGCTTGCTGAGTTAAACTGGTTTGGGAGAAAGATTCTGGGCAGAAGCTTCATCTACTGTTGTGTATATCATAAACAGGACTCCATCAGCTCCGTTGGACTTCAAGGTACCTGAACAAGTTTACACAGGAAGAGAACCTGAGTACAGTCACATGAGAAGGTTTGGTTGCCTTGCATACTATCATGTTGAGCAGGGTAAACTTAAACCAAGAGCAAAGAAGGGAGTGTTTATGGGGTATCCACAAGGAGTTAAGGGTTACAGAATTTGGAGTATTGAGGATAAGAAATGCATTGTGAGCCGTGATGTAACATTCAGTGAAGACATTCTATACAGAGATATAGAGAAAATGTCTGAAACAGAGAAAGAGGTATCTAAGAAGAAGGGAAAGAGAGTAACCTTTGAGCTGCAAACAGAGGTTACAGAAGCTCCAGATGGAGCCACATTAGAAGGAGGAGAATCTTCTGGGGAATCTCCTCAAGAACAGCAAATTCCATCAGTGGTAACTGAAGATGGAGCCACTGAAGATGGAGCCATGGTAGATCCTGAAATAATAGAAGAAGAAGAAGATACATCAGAGGATGCATCTGGACAGGATCTTGACACTTATCTGCTAGCAAGAGACAGAAACAGGAGACAAAACATCAGACCTCCTAGCAGATATGATCATGGTAATGTGGCTATCTATGCTCTGGTAATGTCTCATATCATTGATCTTGATGAGCCTGAAAGTTTTCATGAAGCAATGAACTGCAAGGAAAGAGATAAATGGATATTAGCATCAGATGAAGAGATGGAGTCACTTCTAAAAAATCATACATGGATCCTGGTGGATAGGCCAAAAGACAGAAAAGTAATTGGTTGTAAATGGGTCTTCAAGTTGAAACAAGGTTTAACAGATGGTGAGGATCCTAGATACAAGGCTAGACTGGTTGCAAAGGGTTTCTCTCAGATAGAAGGGATTGACTATCATGAGGTGTTTGCTCCTGTAGTTAAACACATAACTATTAGGTTGGTACTCTCTATGGTGGTTTATCAAGACATGGAGTTAGAACAGCTAGATGTGAAGACAGCTTTTCTACATGGTGATCTAGAAGAAGAAATCTACATGGAACAGCCAGAAGGTTTTGTAAAAGGAGACAAGGTATGTTTGCTAAAGAAATCTCTATACGGGTTGAAACAAGCTCCTAGACAATGGAACAGGAGGTTCAATCAGTTCATGAAATCTCAGAAATACACAAGAAGCAGCTATGATCCCTGCGTGTATTTCAAATGCCTAAGTGAAGGAGACTACATCTACCTACTCTTGTATGTGGATGACATGCTGATTGCAGCTAAGGTTAAGGAAGAGATTGCTAAGTTGAAAAAGGTTCTGGGAGATGAATTTGATATGAAGGACATGGGAAAGGCTAGCAGGATTCTGGGAATTGACATTACTCGAGACAGGGAAAAGGGTATATTGCAGTTGTCTCAGCAAAGGTATCTGGAGAAAGTGATCAGGAACTTTAACATGCTGGAAAGTAAAGCAGTGATGACACCTATGGGTTCTCATTTCAAACTATCTAGCACCAAACCAGAAGACAAAGCTGAAGCAGAGGCTGAAATGGAGAACATACCTTATGCAAGTGCTGTGGGGAGTTTGATGTACTCCATGGTTGGAACAAGACCAGATATAGCATATGCAATTGGCTTGGTGAGTCGGTTCATGAGCTGTCCCAACAGAGAGCATTGGTCTGCAGTGAAATGGATACTTAGATACATCAGAGGCACAGCAGATTATAAGCTAACATTCACAAAGTCTAAGGATTTCAGAGTAAGAGGCTATTGTGATAGTGATCATTCAGCAGATCTGGATAGAAGCAGATCAATTACCGGGTATGTGTTTCAAGTAGGTGAGAACACGGTAAGCTGGAGATCTGGGCTTCAACAGGTTGTAGCTCTGTCCACAACGGAAGCAGAGTACATGGCGTTGTCTGAGGCAGCAAAGGAAGCGCTGTGGCTGTCGCGAATCGCAGAAGAGCTTGGTTATCCGCAACATGCAACAGAGATCTTCTGCGACTCCCAAAGCGCAATCTGTTTGGCAAAGAACAATGTTCATCATGAGCGTACGAAACACATCAGGAGGCGATTTCATTTTATCAGAGATGAGATCGAGGAAGGAACTCTAAAAGTCATCAAGATAAACACCAAAGAGAATCCGGCTGATATACTCACAAAATCAGTACCTGTGAAGAAATTTGATGATGCGTTGAGTGACTTGAAGGTGCTTCGGCACCACCACTAGTCCGGTGAAGGGGCTAGGTCTCCGGCGAGGTTAATCGTCGGGGAAATTGACTGGAGAGGGTAAACTCTTCGGTTGTGTCGTCTAAAGGCAATCAAGATGGAGATTGTCGTTTCAGGTGATTGGACTTTAGACGGGCTGGGTTTGAGTCTAAGGGAATGGGCCGGTAAAGGCCCAATCGGAGTCTGCTGTTGACTTGAGCCCAAGAGATAGAAACGGCAGAGTGAGGGATCGTTTTGGTGCAGAGACAGGATGTGTGTAGTACTGTTTTGTCTCCTAGCACCTGCAGAGAACGGCTTGGCACAGATTAAAAGGAAAGCAGCTTTCAGCTTGGAGGTTAAGCAAGTTTTGTATTCATCTAAGAGAGGGAGTTCTAGAGAGAGTTTGAGAGAGAGAAAACAGGGGTTGAGGGTTTCACTTATCTCTTTGTTCTTCTTGGTAAAAACGTCTAGAGTGGATTCTTGGGTGAGGGTGAGAGACTTGTGAGCTAAGTGTGAGGTTGTAATATCCGGATACTGATCTTAGTGCCTTGAGAGTTGGTTGAGACTCTCCGAGACGTACCATGACTGATTTGGTCATGGGAACTCGTTAAATCCTGCGTCTCCGTTTTCTTTCCTGCAACAAACATCAACAAACTCAAAAGACTGAATCTTTAGCAACCTGAGATGATAACTTGGTAAAGAAACTAACACTCTCATACTCATCCCCGCAAATTACTCAATGTTGCTTGACATTATAATTTAATTGTAACATCTAGCTCTCTTTTTTCCTTTTCTGTTGACAATTTATTTGTTTACTTTTTCTATAAATCCTAGTATTATGTTCATATATGTTATCTACTACATTGTCGAGAAACAAAATTTGTTAATTTATACATTTTTAAGTGCTGTTCTTCAGTGCCGTCTCAATCTTTGGGAGGACCCTTGGCAAAACTAAAAAAAAATTAAATTCTCTTACAAAACAAAAAAATTCTAAAAATTGGGCCCTTTTTTTTCAATAATTTTTGAAAAAAAGTTTTGGACCCATGGCAAATGCCTATGTTGCCATGGGTGAGAGACGGCCCTGCTGTTCTTAGAAGTTTAGACGTGTATCTCTTTATGATTGAAAAAACAAAAATAAGGAAATATAGAGTCAAAAAAATTAATCACTCACTATAGAGACTAGAGTCACATGATATGTGTATTGGTGTCTCCATAGTGATCAGTGGGATTGGGGCAATTCCCACTAACCCTCCCTCAATCCTCGCATTATTACTCGCCTCTCAATTTCTCCCTCTTTGTTTTATTTTTAATATCCTATTTTCTTTCTCCTTTTTGGACAAAGTGAAACCACACCACAGAGGAAGGACGACAAAGTTTTAGTTTGCTTTATAAAAAAACAAAAATATTTGCAAAACTATGCAATATAATATTTCGATGGTTCATGTTTTGATGGCTCATTCGCCCTGATTTCTTCTTGTGTTGAGTACTTAAGTTATTAAGACAGTAAAAAACAAAATACACGGTTTTTTCCAACAAAAAAAAAAGACAGTAAAAACATGTATGTGCATATGCACTAACTAACCTTACATTTTTTCACTAATTACGTCAATGATCTTATTCATTTTAAAATTAAAAACCTAATACTTGATTGTAAATTCATCCTCAAATTATTTTTAAAAAGTAGAGTGTAACTTGAACAAATAATTTTTTTTTTAATAACATGTTATTTTATTCAATATCACGCCGTTTATCAGAAAACACACAACTATCTACATCTATTCATTGATAACACGGTATTCTTACCAAATATTACGTATTCATAACTATAATGTCCCTTGTATATAGATATGTTAACTTGTGACTACTGAGTGGGTTAATTTGTAATACATGTATTTCATTTCTTCGAAATTTATAGCTCTGACATTTAATTACATAGCAGTTTATGTCCATTTGACACTTCTACGACTAATTAAATTGAAACAACTTTCTATCGTTCCGATGATACAACAATTACAAAACTCAAGTCTAATAAACTACTGTTTTATTTATTTACCGAAGAATTGTTTTGTAAAGTTCTTATTATTAGAATTCGAAAAATGAAAATGGGGGGGATCACTACATATCTACAATTTCTCTTTTTCGGATGATGGTGATTTTTTTTAAGGAAAAAAATACCCTTTTAAACATTTTTTCGCATGTTTAGAAATATGCTAAAACTATAAATAAATTAATAAATAGAAATGCCTATTCAAACTATTTTTAAAAAATCAGATATCAATGTTGATCGGACCAAACGCCCCAAAATCTATTATTCTTGTTTGCTCGTATTATAAAGCAAGAATGATTACGGGTAGTACATGATGATAAAAATTACTGAATTTACTGGTGCATTTCAAATCAGCTTTTATATAAGTGTGGATTTGTCTGACCATCCGAAATAATCAAATGCTATAAGTTTGCTTGAAGATCGGGAAAGTTGGAGACATAACTATAAAGTGATTTTTACATAAGAAAAGCATCTCGAGGCTATTCAATGATCAACACGACACTATTATGTCGATTTTTTAAGGGGGGAAATTAGGAAGAATAATGTTTATAAACAACACAAAAAATTTCATGCTTCTCCATGTTTTCATCGAAATACTAACAAAAACATATTCTTTTAATATTTAGGACTATAATTAAGATATTTAAAATGTTCTTAGTAATGACCTTGTGGATTGGCCTAGTGCAATTTGAGATAAGATAATAAATTTAGACAGTAAGGATCAGTTTGCATCTTATGCCAAGAAAATTTGCTATTATACCGATTATCATATCATTTTTTATATAGTTATAAATTTTTGAGTCTGATGCATAACAAATTTCTTATGGTGTATAATTCATTTATTCATTATATAAATTGCAGTAAGTTATAAATTTGGACTCCTGATTTTTGGTTGAAATACTATTATGTAAAATTTCAAGTGAAAAATATGAATTAGTGGATTGATTCATGTTTTGATTAACTCTCACTTTATATGTGTGGCTCTTAAACAATCATATTGGCGGTGCAGTTAGGAGTTTTTAACAACTATTATGAGAAATCGGTATGATAAGAGATAGGATTAACAAAAATGCTAACATTTTGCAATTTAAATAAAAACTAAATAAGTAAATTTATATTTCTTGAAAATATGTAGCTTCCAACTAATGCTACCAATATGAAAACTTTTATGATATGACTTGAATTTTGGTTCAACTCCTAAGCTGCTAAGCAACAATGACAGTATGATATGGATGAATGGAAAAAAAAAAAACAAAAGCCTCTCTATCTATTCCTTGTCCATATTTGTTTTCAACAAGACTACTAAAATACGATCCATGTTCTCATCTCAACTAAACTAGTCGATAAATGTAATTTGGTAAAGTTAACAAACCAAAAGAATGGTTAATAACCTTTTTCTGATAAACTAATCTTATAGGCAAGAAAGCTGAGCTACCTCTTTGAAAAATCATCTCATCCTAATGGACCCACCATCAACCATTATCACCTATCCAGTCCCAGTTTCCACCTAACGACTTCAAATTAAAACACATAAAAAAAAGTCCACAGTTTCTAAAGAAAAAAAGGTAAAAGAAGAAAGAAAAAAGAAGCCACAGAGCTTAGAATCTTTCAATATATATAAGCTCACACTAGCTCTCAATAAACCCACAATATCTAATTGTCCCTTCTCTTCTCTCTATCACACTACTTCACACATCATGGCTCTCTCCATTAGAACCTCCCTCTTCTTCTTCTTCACTACACTTGTTCTTCTCTCCACTCAAATCCATGCAAGAGACAGCTACTTCTTTGGAAAATTCCATAGAGAATCCACCAAAGATCAAAACCCTAACAGTTTCATCCCCCTTGAGACTAGCGAGAAAACCACCGTAGAAGAATCCGTCCCCAACAAGAAAGAGCAAGAACAAGATCCTACCTTTGTCCCCGAGTCTGAAAACGGCTATGGCTTGTATGGTCACGAGACCACCTACAACAACAACAAAGAAGAGTTCAACAACAACAACAAGAACGATGAAAAAGTCAACAGCAAGACTTTCTCCACTCCAAGCCTGAGCGAGACCGAGGAGTCTTTCAACAACTACGACGAAAAGTACCCGACGAAAACAGAGAGCTACGGCACTAACGGTTACAACAATGAAGAGTTCAATAACAACAACAACAAGTACGATGCAAACTTCAAGGAAGAGTTCAACAACAACAAGTACGATGAGAATTACGCCAAGGAAGAGTTCAACAACAACAACAACTACAAGTACGATGAAAACGTCAAGGAGGAGTCTTTCCCCGAGAACAATGAAGACAACAAGAGAAACGTTTACAACTCTAACGCTTACGGGACAGAGCTAGAACGTGAAACACCGTACAAAGGTTACAGCCACAACTTGGAGAGACAAGGCATGAGTGACACAAGGTTCATGGAGAAAGGTAGTTACTACTACGACCTTTACAACGACAGAAACCACGGCCATTACTACCGAAAGTCTCACAGCAAAAGCCCCGCTGGTTATTATTCTTCTCCCGCGACCGAGACTAACTACGACCAGCAATCGTATTCGTACGGAAACAACAACAACAACAATGAGGAGAATAGTTTTAAGGATCCGTACAACTCTAAATGGGAGAAGAACTTGATGAACGAAAAGCCTGAAGAGTTTGTTGAGGAGCAAGGCACTAATCAGTTCAAGCCTTGATGAAGATTGTTATTTGATTTCCTCTCAAGACTACTACACTCTTAAAAGCACTTTCTTTCTTTATTTCAACTAAGTTATATTACTTATTGTTTAGTCAAACTATATCGTTGTTATCATTGCAACAAATTAAAAGTGAAAACAAAAACAAAAAAGAGAAAGGGGTTTGTGTGTTTTTAGTTGAGGTGGGTTTGCTTTTTTATGGGTTTTTGAACTTTGATGTTTGCATTTGCATATATTATTCGGTGAAAAGAAAGATAGTTTATATATATGGTGCTACTTTATGTTATTATTCTCTTATGTTAAATTAATCACTTTTTGGTTAATTTGTTAAAAAAAAAATTAGATAAAGACTGTATGGATCTCCATTATTATAAATGGGACCAAACGTGACTGCTTATAATGATTTATAATGGGGGACATGAAGATGCCTCTTCCTCCTTGCGTAAGTGCAAAAGAGAAAGTAATAATTACTTGCACACCAAATATTTAATTTTATGGATCTAGAAAACATATACTCTCCATTGGATTAATAAATCGAAATATTGTCTATGCCACAACAATCTTCTCAAAGATGTGCCTGAATGTTAGCTATAATCTCAGCCTTGAGATAGATACATTTTAAGCCTTTGTTATCGCGTTTCTTGCTTTCTTGGCATCAATAGTTTATAGAAAAATACTAGTATATAGTCCTTAAGTATGAAAAAAAAACTTTAATTATACAATAAGAATTTAGTTTAATGGTGCCACCATTATGGTGGTAATATGGGTGGAAAAGACTAACAGAAACGCCGGGACAAGTAAAAGACAACGACACTTCCAAGGCACTTTTTAGCAATAAGAATCCAACTCTCGAGTCTTTTACGAGGAAAAGAAGAGTCCCCATTCCGTTAATCACGGCCAACATAAAGGACAAATTGAAAACCTCTTTTTCCTTTTCTGGATTTGTTTACCTTTTCTAAAAATATTTTAGAATTATTAAATGAATATTAGTATATTACCACCATCCTGATAATATATTTATGTTATATATATATATATATATATTTTGTGTTTTTGGTGTGTTAAAATCATGAAATCAAATGCTAAAACAACAGTGTGTATATGTTTTCCGTTTGTGATTTAAGATTGTTATTATAGTTTTTTTTAGAGCTAATATTTTCTTAATTGAAATAGACTTAAAGGACATCTCAATTTTTTTAGAAAAAAAAACATTTGTGTTCAGATTCAAATTGTTGTCGTCCTATTGATTCCGCTATTTTATACTAATTCAGTTATTCCACTATTCAGCTGTTAATCTGACATATCAGTGTCAATCCCTACGTATCCGAGATATAATCCTATAAGATACTCTTAAAAATCAATTTTTGTTAAT
Organism: Arabidopsis arenosa; assembly: GCA_905216605.1. Lineage (NCBI taxonomy): Eukaryota > Viridiplantae > Streptophyta > Magnoliopsida > Brassicales > Brassicaceae > Arabidopsis > Arabidopsis arenosa. The sequence goes on along the minus strand of LR999451.1, from coordinate 11,389,939 downwards.
ATTTCTCACCTAACATCAAAGATTGAGTTTCCAACATGCAAATATGTTCCATACCAAAAATATGATATGAGGCCTTACATAATCCATTTAATCCATTGGCTGATTGCCTTGAACTTATATAGATCGGACAGCATATATTTGAGTATCATTCTTACATATATAGCGCATGATTAACTAAACTCGATGGCTAGCTCTCTTAAGGAAATCACTAAAACAATTTTTACAATATTTATAACTTTCTACATTACAAGGGTACATTTTGATTCAAACTGAATTTGTATATTTTACCATTGTACTGTAGTAGGAAACAATCTAATAGTAGTATAAAATAAAAGGACATCCAATAGTTTTGTAACCGTATACACTAATTAATTTTTTCTATATCTTTAACTATCTTTTTAGTTTTTAGTAAAGTTTTTACTAATTTAGATCTAAAATTCATCCATCCATGTTATTATTACCTGAGCATATTTTTGTCATTTGCCGGTAAAACGGTAAAACAATTAATGTAAAAAAAACTAGAAATTACGGATAGACACGTGTCCCTTATCCGCAGCAAGCAACAGTTTCACCAAGCTTCCTGTACGTGCAGCTGCACCAGATCCCTCCCTTACTCTGAACCCTACGCAAAACCCTAAACTCTCTCCTCTCCAGAAATCCCAAAAAAAAAAAAGGCCAAATCGAAAGATCCTAAACGTCCAATGTCCGCCGCAAGGTCCATCTTCCGCTCCGCCGCAAGCCGAGCATCGGCCGCCGCGTCTAGATTCTCCACCGGACCCAAGCCTATGCCTTCATCTGCACGGTCCGCGTTTCGGATGCCTAAACAGAGCCCTCTTTCAAATCGCATTTTCAGGTAAATCTTCTAAACACTGATTTGGTCTCTTAGTTCGTTCTATTCTTCATTCTGAAATTGTTTTGGTTTGCGAATGAAATGAAAGATCTCCGGTAGAACTAAGCTGTTGCGTGGAGACGATGCTCCCGTACCATACTGCCACTGCTTCCGCTTTGCTCAATTCGATGCTCTCTGTTTCACGCCGTGGTTGGATCGTTGATGGTACTTTACTCTCTTCTCATTGCTATTCTCCATTGTTTAATTTCTTGATGATAGAGTGTATACATGCTTAGTTTTCTACTAATTGAAATGCACAAACAAAAATGCTTAAAGACAAATGTGTTTCATTTTCGATAGGTCTTATGATGGAACTTAATTGAATTGAGACCAAGTTTGATTTGATTTGAGTGTTTAGTCTAGTGTTTCGTGTGAATGTTTTAGTGGAGAGCTTGCTGAGAATAAACCTCTTTGTTGAAGATGTAAATCATAGTGATGATTATTGATTAGACAATATCTGCATTCTTCAGTTTGTTGTATCATAGTGGTAATGATTCAGTGTCATATGTTGGTACTTATTTATCCATCATATGCTTGTGGATCTCCCCATATTCCGTCTGTTGTTGTGGGATAGGTTTAGAGTTGCTTTGTTCATTCTAAACTTCTCTGGCATCTCGCGGTTTTCTTTATGTGTGCATTTTTTATTAGGAGGTAGCTCTATTAGGCTTTTTCTTTCTTGAACACAAATTTTGTGGATCCTGACTTTTGAGTTTTTGCGTGCAATTGTGTTATTTTACTTTCGTTATGTCTGGATTTGTCCCAGTATTAAAATTCTTAGATATATGCACTTAAGATCTTGTTGTTTTTTTGAACAGAAGTCATTTTTTACAGATCTTTTTGGAATCTAATGTTTCACTAGAATACTCCGCCTTTAAATAGTTGGATAGTCAAGGAAAAACAATCAATTTTTACATACCTTTACCCAATTAATCCAATTTTGAATTCATTGAGAAAAAAATCAATTTTTTTTGCTTTGTAGGGCTAGACGAGACTAGATGAAGATCCATCAACAAGAGTGATGTGAGTCAATCAATTTATCTTCTGTTCTTGGAGTTGTGTCGTTTCCTAGAAAGATGGGTCATTTTGTGGTTGATTCTCTGTGATAGTGTTCTTTGTAAATGCAGTCGAATATGCTTGAAATATTGACATGCTGTTATATTTTCTGAATCTCTTGGACTAGAACACTTGTCATCAGCATAAGAATCACACTGATACAAAATTGTATTCACTCAGATTGCAATGATGATGTATGATGAATTACTGGGGAGAGGTCAGCGATGCATGCAGTCTAAGACAAGGTGGTGGTGAAATGAAATTTTTTTCTTGGGTTCCTTGAACTTGATCTTAGGGCAGTTTGTAGAAAGAAACCATTAGAAGTGATAATAATCGAGTTGTGTCTCTGAGGCATTTTTTTTTTGTTTTACCTCGAAAAATTGAGTCGCAAATTTCTAATGGAGTGCATGTATCGTTTGTTTTCTGGTGTTGTAGATGGATGACTCTTGTTCTCACCATTGCAGTCAGCAGGAAGATTTTCTTAAGAGTTCTAAAACCCTTTTTGTTGATTCTTAAACCCCGTCTGCAAATGTTTTTACTATTTTACTTTATAAATATCCAAGTGAATTTGTTGACTCAGTTTTCATGGGTTCTAACATCTTATCGTCTTCTAATGTTTTTACTATTACATTTTCTTTTTGTATGCATATGGAACTATTTCTCTTAAAATTGAAGGGAGATCATGTTACAAAATGGAATAAACCAAGCGGCTAGATTTTGACTTAACTTGATTTTCATATTACTATTTATGTATCTAAATCGGAGACCAGAAATATGGTTTGAAGACGAAGAAATAATACCACAACGGAGCCAGAAGTCAAAGCCTAAAACATCACACGTGACGAGCGTAGTAGTCCACACGACTGTAGCAACTGCTGAATTTAGTAACCAATTTGATTCCTTGATTTCAGTGACTCGGGAACGACTCATAAATTTGTAAATATAAAAATCATGTTCTATTGATTTTCCAAATGGGAAGAAGCAAGATCTCCGTATATGACAGTTTCGATGATCCACTTTTTGTGGGAGTAAATGTGTGCAAATATTTATATTGGATTATAACAACAATACACGAATAAAAAACTTTGAATTTCCCATTATCATCCTTATTCCCGCTTGGTCTCATCCCAAAGACTCGAAGTGGCTCTAGATTCTACACTGAAGACCAAATACATTTTCGTATGAGACAAAATATAGATTATGGTCCCAGATGAAATTATGATCATCTCTAACTACAGTATACTAGCAATGCTTGGGCCAATGATATGTTAATTTGTGCTTATTGTACATGTTAAAAGATATCTTATGTATCTGTGTCTTAGCTTAAAAGTTAAAATATGGTACTATTTTGTTGTAAGTTTTGTATAGTCATACTCGCAGATTTTGCATATGCCCGAAAATTCGAATTTGTTACGTTTTTTTTCCTTTCAATCAGCCACCAATATATCCGGCGATGAATCTTTCTATCAATACCAATAATTGATACATGCAAAATCTTAATTTCTAAAAGTGTATCATTATAACAAATCAACAATACATTGAGGAGGAAATAATTTAAGAAAATCATCAAACTAATGATTACACACACTCACTCATGTCTCATGCACAGATACAGATACGTAAAAATGTTAATTGCAAATTAAATAATTGAGCAACTTTGAAATTAAAGCAACTTTGATATTTGTTTTCACACCATACCTTTCTCTTGCTTTCTTGCACCAAAGCTGTTCAACAGTAACCTCACCCTTCTTCTTCTTCTTCTTCAAAAACTTCAATCATGCTCCATTCTTATTCTTCTCCTTCTCTCTCTAAATCTCTCCAATGGGTTATCTCTCTTGCAACGGCGAATCCGCCGTTGCAATCTGCGATCCTTATAACTGGGATCCTCGTCGAAAACCAAAACCGGAGAAACGTCGTCCTCCTAAGCTTCGGATTTTCAACTACGATGAACTCGCGGTCGCTACAAACGGCTTCTCCGCCGGAAACTTCCTCGGTAAAGGAAGCCACGGAAGAGTTTACAAAGCGGTTCTCGACGACGGGAAACTTCTCGCCGCCGTCAAGAGAACTACAATCACCACCGGTGGTAATTATAATAATAACGTGAGTCAAGTAGACAACGAGATCGAGATTCTTTCAAGAGTTCGTCACCGTTGGATGGTCAACTTAATCGGTTACTGCGTTGACCACCGGAGGAAGACGAAGCTGTTAGTCGTCGAGTACATGCCTAACGGTACACTTCACGATCAGTTACATTCTCGTAGTTCGTTACCGGTTAGTTGGAATCGGAGAATCAAACACGCGCTTCAGATCGCGATTGCTGTCCACGCTCTTCACACCGCGGAGACTCCGGTGATCCACCGTGATATTAAGTCGTCTAACATTCTTATCGACGGTGACGGTAACGCTAGATTAGCTGATTTCGGATTAGCGTTGATCGGACACGTTGACGATGAGCGTTTGAAATGTACTCCGCCGGCGGGAACGTTGGGGTACTTAGATCCGTCGTATTTAGCACCGGCGGATTTGACGGCTAAGAGCGATGTTTTCAGCTTTGGGATATTGTTGTTGGAGATTATTAGTGGTAGAGAAGCCATTGATTTGAATTATAGTCCGTCGTGTATGGTAGATTGGGCGGTGCCGTTAATCAAGCGCGGCGAATTCGTCGCGATTTGTGATTTGAAGATTAAGAACCGTCCTTATTCCGCCGTGATTCGGAAACTGGCGGTTATGGCGGCGAGGTGTGTGAGATCGACGGCGAAGAAACGTCCTGATATGTTAGAGGTTGTTGAGTGTTTGAAAACGGTGAGGAAGTTATCACAGGCATCTCCGGCGTGGAATAGACTGCGGCGGAGGAGTGAAGAGGGATCGGAAAATGTTTTCGCGGTTGAGGAAGAAAAGGAAGAGATTCATGTGAGGATTGTGAGAGGAGGAAGTAGGAGGAACCGGAAGGTAGCGAATGTGACGTGTGTTGATGATGTATACGAGAGAATAGTTCCGGAGGAGACGTCTCTTTCTCCGCCGCCGCCGTTTCGTCGTCGGAATTTTGTGCTGAGGTCGAGATCAGTGGGAGCGAAAGTTGGACCGGATCCAAACGACGACGTTGGAGATAAGATGGTGGATACAATCAGACTTCTTATCGAGATAGAAAGACCGGTGATAACAACGACGGCGGCGATGAGGCTGAGCAAGTCGAGGTCGGTGGGGATTGTACGTAGTTACAAAACGGCGTCGCGGAAGAGATATTGAGTGTTTTACAAAAGTCAGCAATTTGCCAGGCAATTTGTTTGACCGTTGCCTGATTTGTTTTCCACTTTTTTCTTTCTATTTTTGTTTTTCTCTGTCTCATTTGTTTGTCTTTTTTTATTGAGCTGATATTTTGGGGGTTTTTTTCTTTTTTTTTTTGTATTGAATAAAAATTGTGTTTGCTACGAATTTTTCAAAGTGATTACTGAAAAAGTTTTTAAAAAGTCAGAAAGGGAAATGCAATAGACTACTTGAACATTATAAAGTTGCATAGAAAATTGAGAGTTGAATGTTAAATATTCATTCACATTTAATCGAATCTTTCTTTAAAACTAGGTTTTGTCAAAGATGAAGTTGGTCTTTAACTAAATTTTTTATGAATCTTTTTGGTCCAGCTTTGCTCCTCTCTCGCATTGAAGAGGCAGACATGTTTGAGTTCATAGTTTCTGAAGCTATTGTTATCGAAGAAGATCTGAATCAACAAGGAACGATGATACTTTTGTAATTCAGTGAAGTTTCTAAAGGAGAACAAAAACGAAGCCCGTTCAGTTTCACTCAAATATGTTCTACACGAATACATATACTATATGTAAAATTCAACAAATATCATATACATCGAAACATTTACATCAACAGATAAATAAATTTGTTCAAAACCCAAAAACACCTGATTAAAGCTAATCACAAACTGAAACCTGCAAAAAGCCAACACACACACTACACTTGTGTTCCCCACATAGACACCTCTCCCTGTCCTTTTGGAACTCAATGAATGAATCACTCAGACCAGCGAGTCTTCCGATATGACAGTAAGCAGAGAGTATTTAGCTTTGATTGAGATCTTCCCTGCCTCAACACAAAGTTTAGCCCCAGTCACAACCCAATATCCAGGTTGTTCCTCTGGACCTCTCATCACCTCCTTCGTGTCTACAAGACTCAGCAGCTTTGGTTTCACAGGCGGCGATGGCCCTCTAGGATACACCGCAGAGTTTATATCAATCTTAGACTGTGGCTTCGTTGTTGCCGGGTTTGGACTTAAACCCGTGCTTAATCTTGTACTAATCATCGAGAAAACACCCGATTTGCGCGAGTTTGTTGAAAGATTATCCCAGCATGATTTACGTGTAACAGCTGAAGCAGCGAGTGAGAAATCGAGCCTCAAGAAGAGAACTTTCCTCATCCCCATTCCTTTGACTTCTAACCAGGCTTTAGTTACAATAGAGGCGGTGTCATCAGACCGCGCTCCGTGGTACTGAACTGGGAAGGTGCAAACATGTGAGAATATTCCCCATTTCACAGGTACATAATACCCTTTTTCAGCTGGTTCATCGATGGGTTCATAGGTTTTATCGTGTGAGAGATGGAGACTTGGAGGACATGCAGAGAGGTGCTGCAAATGTATTGCTAGATGATTTCCTTTCTTCCCCTCAAGGAAGAAGCGTAGTCCGGTTACTGGTCGCTCACCTGAATCAACCTACACAACAGTTTTCAAAAATTGAAAATTTCATTTGAGCAAAGGTATATCACATACAACAACGTGAAAAACAAGTGTACCTTTGATGTGTTGACGTATAGTTTTGGACCCATCAAAGAGAACTGAAGGGATGGAGAACTTTGTTTTGAGCGGCGTAGTCCAAGAGGGAGATCTCCATACACCGGAGCCCATTGGCGTGGAAGTTGAAACTCAAGAAATTGATGCAACTCTTCTATCGGTGGCTTATCTACAACATTTTAAACAACCTTGTTACCTGAATGAACCGTTGAATAGCTAAGATACAAAAGCAAAAAAAAAGAACAAAATACTCACATCGGAGGTATAAGTTCACTGCATGACTAAGAAATCCTGTTCCTGGGAGACCGCTCAAGAGTGAAGTTATAGGAACAAAACACATGGATATGACGTTGGGTGATTGTGATACTGTTGAGAGCCATCGTTCATGACTTTGCCCCAGATCAACACCTCCTCTTCTGATACAAACTCTCACAATCTCCTGGAGATGCAAAATACACATTTTTTAAGCTTAGAAAGAAACCTATATGACTCAAACACTGCATCAATGCTAAGAAATAGCGGACCTCGTTCTTGGTGTGCGTGACAACAGCAGAGCTAACCGAGGTACCAAACGGTTGAAGTCCCCATTGATGAAGATTCTCCTCCTGCAGAACCATTAAACCATGTCAAATTGCATTGTGATTAAAATACAGCGAGACTGATAGCTAGACCCGGACAACTAGACTCTTCTTTACCTTTGGCTTCCCGGAATAAACAGAAGCAGGAGATTTACTTTCAACAGGATCAACACAAAATCTTTCGTCACCCCAATGCTTCAACATTTTCTGAATTTCATCAGGTTCGTGATTCGATTTACGCATCTGCTTCACATGAATAACATCTTTACCTCCCATAGTCACTCCAACAACTACATGAGTACCATATTTCTCAATAAACCTATAAAAAAACAAAACTCAAATCATAAGCTCCAAATCACACTTATCAAAAATCTTAGTGATCATCATCAAATCATACCCAGCAAGTGCAGCAGAGTCCCAAGAAGAAGGAACCTCACGTTTCACTTCATCACGTAGAGTCAATTGCTTCCTAACAAGCTCAACACTATACAAGCTAATAAACCAACCATCATAAGCTAAATTCTTCACAGAGCTCGCATCTTTAGGCCAACATTTACTAAACGCAAACATATTATTAAACATCCCCGACGGAATCTTCCCGGAGAGACACATATCTTGATTAAACTTCTCCGACATCTACACAAAAAAATCAAACTCAAAATTAGGGTTTATACAAACAGGAACACGAATCAGTGATGATTAGACTATACTAAACCTGATTAAAAGAGAGTATATCGGAGCGTAATCGAGTACGTTCGCCTTTATCGCACTTAATCGAGCTCGAGACGTTATTAACGACGATCCCACCGGGGAAGACTAAGTCACGGTTCCGGGTCGGGTCGATTTCTACTAACCTAGAACCGTCTGGTGTAGTTTTACAAGCGGAGAAACGAACATCGGAGCAGAGATCGTAACCTAATCCGATCACTGAGACGGCTTTCTCGGCGGCGGATTGAGCATCGAGGCGTGTGAAATTGTTAAAGGCCATGGATCCGAGAGAGAGATGATGATGGTGATGAAAGAAAGAGAAGAGGAAAATTCAAAAGATTGTGGCTTTGTGTGGTGAAGAAGAAGAAGAAGACGAGCGCGAAGCCATTGAAGTAGTCAACGGTGTATGGCTCAAATAGAAATAATTTAGGAAAGAACATTTAGTCAACACGTAATTACTTTGACTTTATGGCTTTAATGCTTCCGGAATTATAGTGTGAATATGAATTATTTTATTGTGACAAAGGAATAATAATATTTTTAGTACCTAATTTAATGTTGATTTTGCAGCAACTAAACTATAGATATCGATTATTGATTTTTTTTTATTTGTTAGGCTGATGATATTTGACTAGGACAATGTTAAAATCAGCAGATTTGTTTTGTAGCTTTTTTGTCCAATTTCTAACACTAACGCATTATGTATACATATATATCAAACTTCTGGCGAATGTCATGAAGACTTAATACCAAAACATGTAACATGAAACTTTCTTTGGTAGACTTTTCTCATAGTGTTGTAAGGCTGTGAGGCAGAGATGCGTTACATCATCGACTTTAATATTTTATTTCCTTGTAAGATTTTGTCCGATAACCCTACATTGGTTTTGTTTGTATAATTGGGTGTCAACCACACTATAGTTGGTACATGTACATTTTTGATTGTTTACACGTTGTTCGTCGCATGTTACTGTGTGATTGACAAAGTTGCGGCGTTAGACCGGATATCGTAGCATTTTACATATAAGTTTGAATATAGTAAGATTATTTGAACAATTCATAATTTAGTGAGAATTGTAATAATTTTTGTGGGGTTATTTGTCTCTCTTTCATCGTTTTTTCTTAACTCGTTCGTGGTCACAGGATTAAAATTCTAGACATTTTGGTTATAAAGCGTTTGTCTCGTGTTCAAATTTTCTGTTACGGAAACTGCTAAGGAAGATAACATTATTTATGCTATGTTAATTTTAGTCGTAGCTTCTTATGCTCCATGTTTTTTAATAGAAATATTTCTTGAACTCAATCTTTGCTCATAACTGAATAAATGACAATGTTCTTAACTTCTTATGATTATACTACACATACATGGTTTATCTAGAGAGTGGAACAAGATGTGTCATGTGTATATATATAACTATTTGTATCTACTACAAAACACAAACGAAGAGACTATTCATATGCAGTAACTATACATACACAAGCTTTAATTAGCACTACCTTATTTATATAATATATCAAAAGCTTTACCCGTAAGTAGCAAAGTCGAAGAACATATCCAACATGTCTTCCGGTTTCATTTCGGCTTCTTATGTCTCTGTTTTGGACCTAGACTGCCATGAGGAACTGGCCCGGGATAAGGAAAACCTCCTCCGTAAACCGGGCTCGGATTCCAAAACCCGTAGTCGCCATACAGCTTTGGTAAAAAGCTCTTGGATTTAACCCTAAACGAAGGATCTAAATCTTGAGATTGAAATTTGTTTGTAGAGATAGAGGGTCTTGCCATTACGGTGGAGATAATGACGATAATGAAGGTAGTTATGAGAAGCATAGACATGTTAGAAACATGAAGACGCATTATCATCAAAACTCTTACGATCTGCATGATGCTCCTACCTATTTTGAGCTATTTAAAAACAGATTACATAAAGGATTACAGCTCATATCTTGTTGAATTAATGTTTTTGTATAATTATGAAACTAGCTTGTTTTATATCAAACGTATATTGTAATTAAGATAAGGCATTTGAGGATTCATTAGTTGTTTTTGTTTATCACGTCTTATGAATGAAAAAGATCATTCCGTTTGCATGTACTTTGTTGTTTATACACTAGGAAATGAAATCAGTTGGCTATTAATTCTCAAAAATAGATCAAGGCCCAGTAGTATGGTAAGGCCCAAATATTGTGCTGACTTAGGGCATGATTTGTTTCACGTTAGTAAGTTAGTGGTCAAATCGAATTCTAGTAAATGATTTATGCGAATTCGTTTTTCTTTTTGTCATCATCTATTTAAAAGATACATATCATTTCATAGCAACACACAAAATTGAAACTATAGTTAACAATGATATCATCGGTTTGATTTTCAGAAAATGGGTCGTCATTTCTTTAAATGACACATATACCAAAGTACTACAATCAAATTATTAACGTATATTTTATCCCCAAAAGGAACAATCAAATATTAAAAATATTAACAGCTATAAATTAAATTGTAATTTATTTATAGAGCAAAGCATTCTTCCGAACGTATCAAAAGCTTTAAACGGTCCATTTTCTTTCTATAAGAAACAAATCATGACATATTTTTTAGAAAAAACAATATGTACTAGGCTTAAATTTTGTTTCAGGATTCATAATATTAAAAGAACATGTGTTTTAAATGATTTATAAATTCTAGTTAACCATATGATCCGTACCGAATAAATGAGATTTAGTCAACGACGGACACGCTTTGATCCAAATGTCTCCAATGTCCCCATCTTGACCACACCCAAATATCCGAAGTCTTCTTCTTTGTTATGTTTCCCGGCAAGTTCAAAAAATTAATTGATCTTAATTATGATTTGTAAAGATGCTTTATAACAGATGTGAGTTTCATTCATGCATCAAACCACTGGTTTGTGCCTAATCTGAACCGTTAACCTTGTATTAGTAGTATATTCCAACTGTTATGATTATAATAGCACACCAAAACTATCCGTAAAAGTTATGATTAAAAAACATTCAGCGCGTAAGACGTAACTACATATCTAATTCGGAATAGTAAGTTGTCCAAAAGAAATGAATCCGATCGACTAATGAGAATGATACGATTACCGTGTGTACTGTGGGATCTATGGATGTATTATTTCTTTTTGTTTTGTTTTTTTAGTTACAAACTCTTTAACAAGAAAAAAAAGTATTTTTTAGCTATATATTAAAATTTAGAAGATATATATGTATGAATATATCTAAATTTACAATTTATTTATTCTATAATATCATATTATAAGTTTTGATTACAGAAAATGTATGAAGTTTTTTTTGATAAACCGTAGAAGTTCTGAATCTTTGACCCATAGTATTTTCTGGTACCCGAGACCAGCCGTTGATAGTACCATGTTTAAAGCATCAATCATCCTTCCCAAGTGAAGTTGAACTAGTGAACCTTGAGCATTCTAAAATATCTAAAGTTACTTGATTTTAAAAGAAAAATTCTAAAATATAGGATTTCAAGATTTTAACTGTGATGTAAACAAATATATAGTTTTTAATTTGTTTCAAAATATAAGAATTAGTAGAAAGATTGTTTGTTTTATTTTATAAAATAAATTTATTTGATATTTGATAACCATTTATATTTTGCAGTTTTCATCTTGTGTTACTTGATATTTGTTTACTATCCAATTAAATTTTTTTTAACCTAGTGTCTAGTGATGATCTTTTTGGTGAAAACCATTGGATAAGTTAGTTTCCGGTAGTCAGACCGATTTTGGATTTAAATTCTTAATACGCATTATTTCTCTTTAAAGAAAAAATACGTTTCTATGAAGACCAAGTAGTTATGGTCCATTCACCTCAAAGTCCAAAATGCAATTAAATAATGTGAAATTGTGAGGAGAAGAATCTATCAAACTTTGACATCAAGGTGGAGCGAATGCATTGCATCTGAACGGTGGGCAATCCTGGAAACCGGTAACATTATCCCATTTTTTATAGTTAAACATTAGTATTATAATATTACTTCGATTAACTATGTAAAATATGATTCTCATCAGTGTTTGTTCTCCGACAATTTTGCAACCATCTGTCTTTGGTTTCAACCCGATCTTTATGTTCTATGGTCTATACATTGTGTCCATTGTTTATTTTGTTTCTGTCAAAATGTGTCTGTTCTTAAGTAACACATAAGTAAGTAGTCATTCTTTGTTTTAAAAAAAAATTAGATTTGTTATTAAGATATGGTTTAATTGTTCTACCAATTATTGAGCGTAAAGGCTGCATGTGTACTTCGTCAAGCCATCCGCAGCCGCATGTGAGACCAGTTTGAGTATTTGCAATATTGGCTACGATTTTTTTTTTTTTTTTGGAAGAAGAAGAGTTAAATTTTTCGTTTGTTTACTTGCATATGAAAGTGATCCATCCCCGGGTAAAGCCTCTCATATTTCTGCCTCTCATTTTTTTTTTTTTTTGCAGTCATTAGTTACTTTACAAAGCCTATATGTAATCTAACCATCTCTGCATGAAAATCCATGAAGATCTACTTGATTTTTTGTTTATCTTAAAAGAGAGATGCAAGACATGCGTTCTTCCATGTATAGAAAATAAACATATTAAAATATTAAATATAACATAATACTATATATAACAATATTATTTTATTTGAAGCTTATTAATATAGTTATAAATTGTTAAATCTTTATAATTATATAGTGTGTTATATATAGTGTTAACATATCAATTAATAAATATGATGTAAAAATATATGATTGTATTAATATTTTAAATATTTTCTCTCGTGACAGCTCGTCGACTATCAAGAATTAGGAAAATAAGTAATTGTATATTTCTTTTTTTTACTAGTCAGTAATATGTTAAATTTCTAAATACTTAAATTATATAATTTCATTTAATAATAATTATTTCTCAATTGATTATTAAATAACACATGTTGTAAGTTTGTTGATTTATATATTTAGAGAAAATTTGGTATGCAACTCTCCATATCTTTACTTGTATTTGTATTTTAGGATAAAAATGTTTGAAATTATTAATATGTTGATAAAATTATGATATTTATAAGTACAGTAGGAAGGTTTCTTTTTGAAAATAAGCAATTGATTTAATTTTGTATCAAATCATACACTTGAAAATTATATATTTTTAACAACCAGATTGAAAAACAAGTATTAACTAGATGATTAATATAATTTTTATGTTTTCAGATATATAAATTATAATTTAAAATGTCATTAACAAATCATGATAGAAATAATGAATATATTGAATAAAAAGTCATAAATCGTTAATTTAATCAAAAAAATCATTTTCTTATCAATCCAAACGAGTTTTCATTCCCATAAGTCAATTGAAAGTTGTTTTCTTATTTCTTTATTATTTCAATATGAAAACAAGAATAAATAATAAAAAACACTCTGGATTCTACCCAAAAAAAAAAAAAAACTCTGGAATTAAAATATGACAAGCAATATACAAAAAACTCAAAATATAAACTATTTCCATCCAAAGCTTAAAATTAAAAACGGTAGACCCATATAAATTCAATAGTAACTATTTTTTACCATGTCCTCTAAAAAATAAAGATGACAACATATTTAAATATCGGTTTTAGTAACAAATTACATTTGCTTTAATTAAACAGATATACACATCAAAACTTAACTCGCACTTAATTAAAAAAAAATAAAAAATCTATAATCATTTGTCACACCAATCGTGTCTGTTTGCCGTCTGCTGACCAATAGAAGCAGACAATATAAATCGACACGTGCCTAGTTAGCGCGTGGGCTCCTCACCACACGCAATATATAGAAATCCAAATAAAATCAATTAAATCATAAACAAATTAAAAAAATACTTTAATATGAAAAGAAAAAATAACATTTAAGAAAAATAACCACTAAAAAAGATAAAAAGTCTTTTAATAATAAGAAGAAAAAAAAAAGCTTCTTCACTCTCACTTTCCTCTTTCGTGGAGACAAAAAAAAGAAGCCACGTAATATGGATATAATTACCAAAACTGCCACTCGGCCGCCCCTTAAAGTCAAAACCGCGGTTGACTAATATTTGTTGTCTCCTCCTTTTATAAATAAACTCTCTCTTTCCTCACAACTTCTTCACATTAACAAACTCTCAAACTTCCTCATCTTTTTTTTTTTATTACATAAACAATTTTTGTTTTTGTTGTTGTCATGACGCCGACAGTTAAAACGGCAGCCGTCAAAACCAACGACGGTAACGGAGTCCGTTACAGAGGAGTGAGGAAGAGACCATGGGGACGTTACGCAGCCGAGATCAGAGATCCTTTCAAGAAGTCACGAGTCTGGCTCGGTACTTTCGACACTCCTGAAGCAGCGGCTCGTGCCTACGACAAACGTGCTATTGAGTTTCGTGGAGCTAAAGCCAAAACCAATTTCCCTTATTACAACAACAACCAGTGCTTGAGTTTGAGCCAGAGCCTGAGCCAGAGCAGCACCGTGGAATCGTCGGTTCCTGCTCTCAACCTCGGATCTGACTCTGTTAGTTCGAGATTCCCTTTTCCTAAGATTCAGGTTAAGGCTGGGATGATGGTGGTTGATGAAAGGAGTGAATCGGAATCGTCGTCGGTGGTGATGGATCTTAGCTATGAAGGACGACGTGTGGTTTTGGACTTGGATCTTAATTTTCCTCCTCCACCTGAGAACTAAGGATTTAATTATGATTATTAGATATAATTAAATGTTTCTCAATTGAGTACTATTTGATCATCAAGTAGAAGCTTTTAATATTTTTTTTTGTCATCAGCAGATAGTTTAAAAGAATTTTTTAGTGTTGAGATCGTGTTTTGTTCCAATCTGCTGATGTTTTTATAAATAATTAATTATAATTCTGATCAACTAAAATAATACCTTGTTTTGGCGTTGATCTCTCTGATGAACACATAAGGTTGTTGATCTTATGATTTTTATCCATATCCAATTGGATTTGAGGAAATACATAGTAGAATTCTTAATTACTTTTTTGACAAAAAGATTAATGGAGAAAATACTTTTATTTAGGATAATGAGATTATTGGTCAAACACAGAATTGCTAAGTTCTTTTTTCTTGTTGCATTGTTTCTTGTTGCTGTTTTGAACAAATTCAATAATAAGTTATCTTTTTGTTGCATTGTTTCTTATTTTTATGGAAGGTGGCATTTATGTTAAACCTGCTATTATAAAAACAAATCTATCTAAATTGTTTCATACTTTATTGGGTTTACTTTTGTAGACCACATGGTTTTTCAGCTAAAACTTAATCCACCAGAATTCAGATCTATTGTATTTTTTTTTTCTTAATTAAGATGAATTTTGTATATCGCTACTTATGTGGTCATATATTATTTAATTTTCATTCTTTCCTATAAAAGAAATTGGAAATGTACAGTCGTATCAATTTCGCCATGGTCACTTAAAACTATATCAGTGAAAAAAGAAAGTGAATAAAGGAGAGATAAATTTATAGGATAGAACTTTTTTTTGTCATTGATTTGGAAAGACAACATGTATAAGTCGGATGAATACTGGGAAAATGTTAGATGAATAGTACATGTGTATAGCCGTATCATTTTCAGTCAATGAATTTTTTTTTGCATAATGTATCAACGTTAACACAAACTGAACTTGGACCTCGATTGCTAAACAGCCCATCAGTTCTTTTGGCCCAGAAAGAGAAAAAAAGATTAATACTGGCAAGTGTCAAGTGTCAACAATGTCCATTGTCTTTTAA
The DNA here is from genome assembly GCA_905216605.1 of Arabidopsis arenosa. Taxonomy (NCBI): domain Eukaryota; kingdom Viridiplantae; phylum Streptophyta; class Magnoliopsida; order Brassicales; family Brassicaceae; genus Arabidopsis; species Arabidopsis arenosa. The sequence goes on along the minus strand of LR999451.1, from coordinate 11,374,166 downwards.
TTATCTTATACAACGAGATTTCAATTAGCTTATATAAATATTTTTGACAGGAATAATCTTTATTTTTTTAGCCTATCAGTTCTATATCAAATCTCAAAAATCATTCATTTTGAATTTGTTAACTCTCGGATATGATGAAGAAATCAAATGGGATTACATAACAAATCTGAAGATTAATTCCTCTCGAATTTTTTTGAGCTAAATGAATGATTTTTGAAGAGATTAGGATTACGACCTAAATTCATTGATAAAGAGGCACACAAAATATTCACATAAAACAAATAGTTAAAAACTCAAGAGTTATAAACCAGAAACCAAATTTTCCAAAACCGCGGATTGTTTTTGTTAGGACTACGTTTTGGACATATCTTCGAACCATTTTGATTTTATACACGCAAAAAGGCATTACATTGATTAAAAACCTCAAAAATGATGGTCGGCCACTGCCGCCTCACTTTCAAGTAAAACAGCACTAAATTGTTATATTACATAGACCTTTTTGTTTTGTCAAATAATCAAATAAACCTTATGTTTATGAAAACGACAAGAGACTCACAAGGAATGACCAAAATAAACATTTAAACCCATACAATAATGTAAAGTAGTAACCCAAAGTTTGAATTGATTTTTCACAACACGAGCGATCGATGTCATGCGACGGCGCGTGGGGTCTCCGCAAGAGCCAAAAGGGCAATTTGGTTAATTCCATGTCACACCGCAGAAACACATGCAGAGGTTCGTCATAGCGAGCACATGCTTAAATACTTATTTACTAGATAAATTACCCGCACTATGTGCGGGATGAAATGACAATTAAAGAAGTGCATTGTAGTTTTAGTTATAAAAATTATTGTATTATTATCCGGAATCCAAAATCTGTTAGTGTATTATGAAACATGTTAAAAAAAACGTTTTATATTCCAATCATCGATTTTTCGTATCGGAATTCGTTTTATCCGTAAAATAATTAAAGACGCCAATTTCTTTTCTAACATAACTTAAATAACAAACACATATACATCTTTGTAAAAGAGTTGATGAAGATTTACAAAATTTAGATTGCTCGAAAACTAAGAAGATGTGTGTTTGGTAAATTTGAGAGGATGAAGATGATATCAGGGAATATATTTATAGAGAAATATTTTTGTAGGGTTCCGTTTAATTTTTGAAATTTGGATTGCCTTCAAAATTTGAAAAATTAATTTATTGTTGATTTTATGATAGATTTAGTTTTGAGAATTAATTTTATAAATGTAGTTTGGATTTATGAACCTAGGAAAATTTGTACTTACAAAAGTTATAAAAATATATTCTAATATATTAATTTACATGATTTATACGCTTACATGTTTGAGTTGTTAAATATATCTATATATATATATGTTAGTCTGGATTTAAAAATATAGACCTTAGATCAATTTAATATATATACATATACACGAATTCTTTATGTATAGATAGGATATGATGTTTGTATTACTGATGTTTAATGTTAATTAACGAAATAATTAGAATATCATGGCACATTTGTAACTAATCTAGTAATATATAGACCATTAGTTTGCTCGATTTATGAAATAAAAAATGTCTGGTTGGATATATAGAAAGATGTTATGCATATATAGAAAAAATGTAAAATTTTTTATGTGTTTGCTAATATAGAAATAATAAAGTTTGTCTCGTATAGATTGTGTATTTTTTTAATTTTTAATTAGAAATTCGTTTTTGATTAGTGGGATACATGAGACTAATGGCAAATTTTGTAAATAGTCTAATAAATCTTGGGTAATTATCTAAATAGAAGCCAAATCATTGTAAGAACGACACATCAGCGTGGCAATCTTGTTAATAACACATGATGGTAAGGTTTTAAAAAAAAAATGTTTCTCTATTAATATATAGAGGATACGACCGGTTTCTTAAGCCTAAAACATATTTTTTGGTTAGTCTCTAATCTATATACTTATTTAATTATAAAATCTCTCGGCTAACTCTATCTGTCCTCTCTCTCGGTAACACTACATGAGTTAGATTTCAAATCGCTTATCAAATAGTTACGCTAAAACAATTTGCAATAAGACTATTAAAAATTGGTAATTTATTACATATTACAGACGACTAACACATAATTCTGTGACAAAATGTTATATAGTCTCATATAACTACACGAATTCGGTTATAAATCACATGTAAAACATAAGCATAAAATCATCACAATCTGCATGAAAAGTTTGATTTCGCTACATGAGATCTCCTATATTTAATTAATTTTAAAATGAGATATATAGACTTCTTATGATTTTTGAGATAAATTAGATTGATTCCACTGAAGCAAACATGATTCATTTATTACTGAATTTAGTGCTATTTAAATTTTAAAAGACACAATTAAACAAGTTTAGCCGTATGCTATTATTAATAACAAAGATATTTGGTTATGTGAATTTGATATTATATTTTTAGATGTTCTCTATATGTATACATACGTATATAAGATTGGTAAACATGAGCAGAGAAATTATAGGTAAACATGAGCAGAGAAATTATAGGACAATTAAACTTCCTCAAAATTTATCAGAATACTTTTGTTCAAAATTTTACAAAATAAATAAAAGAAACTATTTAGAAACTCAAACTCATAATTCTTTAACAAAAAAAAAAAAAAACTCAAACTCATAATTCACATATCTTGTCCGTAAGTGAATAAGCCAGTCCAAACTCACACGCTTGCTCTGTATTTATGTCTCTCACTAGTCTCTATCTCTTTTGTTTGTTTCCCTTCTTTTCTCAGTCTTTTGTCGTGTTTATAGAGAGAGGCGCGTGAGTCAAACAGGACACTAGCAAACCAAAGAGCTGCACAAGTCAGTCCGTACTTCACGACACGCCATAGAATACGATAAGATTTTTAAACCTCCTCGAAACCGACATAAGCGACGGTCGTAACACAATCCACAAACATCATTAGATCCATATTCAAAGGTTGTTAAGTTTTTGTTGCTAATTAAGAAGTTTCTTGTTTTTTCCGCAACATGGATCTCTCATAACAACAATCGATATCCGACTCTTACATAACGAACAAAAGAAGGATTAAATTTAAAAACAAGTCTACTAACTCTAACAAAAAGATATTTGCTAAATTAAGAAACTAAAGTAGTTCCACCGAAAGTGGTCTCAAACGGCGCCGTATAGAAAAGTCGGGAAAACGGCGCCGCTACATCCATCTTTATCGTTTGTTTCACAGCCAAAGCGGTGGAGGCTCGTTGAGGTCAATGGCTAACCCACGTCTCACCGTAACAGGGGAAGGAGAGGAACTCATCATCGGAAACCCAACCACTTGATAAGCAGGCGATGACGTGGCTGCGTTAGGCGAGGAGGTGAAGTAAAGCGGCGCTTCGGTAGAGGAGTAATCTGAAGTTTTGTCCTTTAGCACACCGGTTCGGAGAAAAATCCGTTGGTGATGGTGGTCGGATATAGGAGGAGGAGGAGGAGGAGGCGCGGTGAACCAGAGCTGCTGATGTTGGTGTTGGTGGTGTTGGCTATTTGCGGCGGCGGTTGCGGTGGAGGGAGGGGAAGGGAGGTGGTTAAGGTCGAGAGAGAGAGGAGAGGGGAAGTTAGTTTTGGCTTTGATACCACGGAGGAAACGAGCAGCGCCGTCGTAAGCGAGAGCGGCTTCTTCGGGAGTGTCGAAAGTGCCTAACCAAACCCTAGTTTTCTTCCAAGGATCTCTTATCTCTGCAGCGTAACGACCCCATGGTCTCTTTCTTACTCCTCTGTAATGCACCTCTCTTGCACACGTCGTAGACGCCATTGTTACAATCTCAGAGGAAATGAGAGAATCTAGAGAGAAAGTGGAGAAGAGAAGAAAGAGGTTTTGCTTTGTTGACTTGTTTGACCCAAATGAGAGAGAGTGAGTTTAAAGAGGAAGAGGAGGTGTGTTTGTAGGGCCGCTTGAGAACACCCGTAATCCTCGGCTTCTTTGACGATTATCTTTTTTTTATTTTTTGGTTTCCTATACGTAATATATATGCCGAGTTAATAGTAAAACAAAACTGAATAGTGTTTGATTTCTAGGATCGAGGTTTTCTCTGGGGTTTGCAAGAATCAAGCACCGTTCGATCTTTTGCTGTTGGCTGATGTGACTGTGGTATGTTGAGAGATTGTTACACGTGGGTGGTCGACACCAAAATATGTTGTTTTGACGATTTTAGAAAAAATAATCTTATAAAGTGAATAATTGAATGGACTAATTGTACGACAAAAAGAGAATGGACTAATTATTCTTTCGATTTTCATGCTAATACTGTTCTTTTATCTACCATTTTTAAGTTTTGTTCATAAAGAAAAATGTTTTGTTAGATGTAATCGTTAGGGAAAAAAACTTTTCAGTTCTATTCTCAAAACGACCACATAAAAGATTTGAGAGATGAAATTGTCCAGATGCATGCAGAAAATGGTGTTACTAATCAACCATTTTTAAATGGTGCCATACTTTAAATTTAAACCATTACTAATGACAAGAGTGCCATAACTTGCCCAGACATATGTGGTCTAGTGGTAAGGGAGAACTGGGGATAGGTTGGAAGGAACTAACCCAAGTTCGATCCACCCTGCAAACAAAAATCACATATGTGTGGGAAGTTTGGGTTTGGGCCTTTGACCCAAACAGTTTACCTGGTAGTCAGTAACAGGCGATCTGGCTACCCCTGGCATTAGTCGGAAAGCATTCTAAACTCGGAACAGACACTGTGGTGGCCCTTCGGGGAGAAGTCCATTCTGAAGCACTTCGGTGCGTTTCTACCGGAGCTGACCAGATCAGCCAATAGGATTTATCAAAAAAAAAAAAAAAGAGTGCCATACCATAAAAAAAAAAATGTATGCTATCATCGAAGAAGATTCATTAGAAACTGTAACTAATATACCAATCAGTTTCCAAATTTCCATAGGTAAACATAAATTCTTTTTTTTTTTTTTTTTTTTTTTTTTTTTGGACAAAAGGTAAACATAAATTCAAGTTCTTGTTTTCGATCGTAACAATCTCGATGCTTTTTCTCACAGCAACCATCGAGAAATGATGAAAGAAAACAAAAAATAATAATAAAATTTTGTATATTTACGAAGAAGAGAAAGAAAAATGGGCCGCCTCTTTGACTGGACCTGAGGCATTGGGATGCTGACGTAATCCCTAGTACTGATAATAGACCTCTCTCTATCTATTTTTTAATCTTTGCACTCTATTATTTGACAAGTATTTAAATGCTCTCTTTTGGGGTTTTATTGGCACCCATATTTATGATGTGATTATGATGCACGAGGACAAGGCTACAAGCAGATCATTAAATAAAGTAACTTGACACAACTACTCTATCTTTAGCTCTGACTGATTTTGTTTTTCCTTTTGTCCATAATTCATTAGCCCATCTTATGCAAATTTACTCTACTCAAGTCTAAAGTACTACTAATAGAGTAGATTACATAGGCTCTTAGTTTCCTCTAAAAAGTGCCTTTGGATAGTTAATTGTACACGATATATTATTTTATCAAAACACTTTTTCTAAAGACCATATTCTGTATTAAAAAAATTATTTTAGTAATCGTAGGAGTTAAAACTTTAAAGCAATTGAAGTAGCATATAATTTTCAATAATAGACAATATACTTAAAACAAATTAAAATTAGTGTGAGTTTTTTTTTGTTTTTTTTTTATGAACTGAAGTTTGATTAGGTTCTTTGTCTTTTAACTTCTCTCTTTTTCTTCTTTTCAAAATCCAAACGAAAAAAATAGTAAAATGCACAAGAAGACGGATTTTGTAAGGTTTTTTTTGTTTGTTTTTAGGGTTACGGAAGAAAAAGAAAAAAGAGATGTGTTTCCTTTCACGTGACAAGGCTTAGGGTCTGTCGTTTTGATTGAACAAATGCATTGGTCCATATCTAACAAAATTTCTACACGTGCGAACTCTGATGTCTGACTTCTCTCTCTGACAAACTAGTTTTGTGATTTACTTTTATTTAAATTAACCCTACCTATAGTAAAGTGAAAATAATATCCCAAAGCTATAAGAGCATCTCCAATGGTAGACATCCATAGAGTGTTTCACCAATATAATATTAATATTTTTATGTTTAATTTATTTAGAGAAACTCACACTAAAATTCTACTTCCATTGGTGAGATATCTCTATGGATGTCTCATCAATATAATATTTATATTTTTATATTAAATTTATTTTTTCAATAATATTTTTAAACATATCAAATTATATCTTAAATATAGTCATTCAAACAAAATAATTATTTTTTCTATAGAAATAAATAATATAATGAATATTAATAATTTTAAAAACACTAATTAATAGTACTATTCATTATAAATAATATTATATTAAAGAGACTATTATTTTTAAAACCACAACTAAACATAAATTGAATTTTAAACAACATATAAAACCATAATAAAGATATATAAATTAAACACAAAATTACATATAAAACCATGATAACATAAATTAAAATGCAAATAAAAACATACAAAACCAAAATAGATAATATATGTTTTACTCTTCACTTGATGATGCGCCAAACTTTTGCCATATATGCTCAATTAAGTCGGCTTTTAGTTGTTGGTGTATATCTCTATCACGAACTCGAATTCGATTGCCGAGAAAATTCAAGAAAACAAAAACTAAAAACCAAAAAGGATAGTCTTGTACATAAAATTAATATTTTAATAAAAAATTTATATTAAATTTTAAACATACCATTTAATTATATTAGAAATTTTGTAAAACAATATGATTAAAATTACACATCATTTTATCAAATAGATTTTAATTATATTGGACATTTTGTAAATAATAACATAAGATAACACATTATTTATCAAAATATCAAAATATTGACAAAATATCAGATTATTCATCTCAGATTTATTTTCTAATATTATAGTATTTTATTAACTAAAAATATTAATTTATATTTATATTAACCTTAACTAATATCAATTAAAAATAATAATAATAAAAATTTAAACTTTTGTATAATGGAGCTTGATATATAGATAATTTTATTTGATGAATTGTAGAAAAATAAAAAATAATAAATAAAAATTTATAAACTATTTAATTGATATTATAAATATTAGAGTAATTGAATTTAAAAAAAAAATTGCTAAACCAATCTAGGAGTGACATGTGTATGAGAGAGAGAGTTTCTCACAATGTCTCAAATGAGAAACGTGTCTCAAAATGTCTCACTTTTTTTGATTAAAAATTTATTTTTTATTTATTTTTGATTTATTTTTATTATGGATGTCTCATGGAGACACTACCATTGGAAGTGCTCTAAGTAAGCTACTACAGTAATAATCATTTTCAAGAATTGTTTTTGGTAGGAAAATTTAAATTTGAGCTTTCGTGTTCACGTGAGCCTGTGATAAGAGCTTTATGACGTGTCTTTGTAGTAGCAGCTCTCTCTATAGAGAGAGAGAGAGAGGACAAAAGGAGCATCGTCATCAAGTGGTGCTGACCGCCTACTACAGAAACAGAACACAACACAACACACACACGAAATCATGACTTCGATGTCTCTCTGCTTACGTGTCTTCTTCTCATTCCATGAACCCTCTTCCTCTCCTCCCACACCTGACCTGACTTCACTTTCGCGCCTCTTTTTTGACTATTTGTTGCTTTCTTATCTCTCTTTTTACAGGCTTACTTTACTTCCATAAATTTTTACGTTTTACCATCAGCTTGCTCTTTTTACTATCACCACGTCAGATTAGTCACTGTGATTCACTATTTCCACTGAGGAAAAAAAAAATACTGGAAAATTTTAGTTTAACGTTAGTGGAGGTTTAGAATAAAAGCATTTTGTTCCAAAAAGAAAAGAAAAAAGGGATAAAAGCAGCAAGTACCAAATGTGTTTCTTGTCTGTTTAGCCATTCTAAACCAGAACATAAATAACAAAATTTGGATTCTTAATCACCAAAATCTTCGAGGTTCATATCTATTAAACAACAAAATTGAACTTTAAGAAAATTGCAAGCTTTCCTTGTAACCCCAAAATCCATAGGAAAGCTTTGTAACGGCTAACACAAATATTCTTCTTTCCTTCTGCAACTTCACCTGGTGACTCTGAAAGCCTAATAACAAACAAAAAACAATAAGCCAAAATAGTTGGAGGAATGTATAAGCAATGGGGTTTGATCAAAATGAGGGGGAACAGTTTCTCATTACCTTGACCTGTTCCAGTAGATTTTTGGCACGCTCGTTGGTTTTAAAATGATCGCGAACAGGCTGAGATATATTGGTAACAATAAGAAGCATATCATTCATATACATAAAATAACGACTAGGACATCAAAATAAAGATTGAAAAGAGACGACTTTCATGTTCCATGATGATTATACTGATGCCAGAAAATTGAGAGAAAAAGACGACTTTTTAACAAGGATTGCTTGCTCATTGTTTGTTGAGGGTATCGTCATTTATAGAAGGAAATGTACTTACTTGCAGAGTTATATTCAATGCTTTCATCAGGGCTTTCTTCAGATCCTCAGGATGCAGCTCGCCGCTCTCGTAGTCGGCAACAATGTCTTCAAAGCTTTTGAAGGTCCTGACAATTTAAAGAATTTCAAAGATCAGTCTGAGATGTGATTATGCAAATACCATATGTGATGCAGAAACCCAAAAGTTGCAAGATTTAGTTCAATCTACTCACTTGTTGCCCCCATTCTTTTCACTTTCAACCTTGAACTCATTGAATCGTGGTAGAACAATGTATTTGACGTATTCGAGACATGGATTGCCTTCCACAGTTTTCGGAGGGCAATACGCTTTGTTGATCTTCTCATTAACATCAGCCTGGAAGACAAAAGATCATTACACATTTCGATACCTACAAAAAACTCTTCTCTGTTTTGCAACCTTTATAGCTACTAGTTTACCTCCTCATCTTCCATAAATATTGCAGATGATGGATCACTTTTAGACATCTTTTCTTGTCCTTGTTGGAGACCAGGAAGCATATCTGCAAAGCCGTTAACAACAGCTAAAGATGATGACGACACTGGAAAAAAAAAAAATGCAAAGAGACATACGGTGGGACAAGATGATGGGTTTATTCTTTCTCTTAATGTCAGCACAGTATTCTCTTGCTAGCATGTTTACTTTTCGCTGATCCATACCGAGCTGGCAAATATCAGCCTACACAGGTCAAACAACGAAGTATCAGTAGCAATCATAGAAGTGAATATAGGGTCCTAGTGAATATATAATCAAAAAATGTATTTTAAAGTACCTCGAGTAAGAAAATATCCGCACACTGCATACACGGGTAAAGAATTTGAGCTGCACTCAGCACCTCGGTCTCACTACGTCCCATAATCTGCCCGCACCTGTAAGGAAAGGTGACATATTTCATTCAGATCCATTGTCGTTGCAACTTGCAATTATACTTTAAACCAAGCATTGGGAATTAGTTACCTCAAGATTCGACGGAGGTTGTTTCTACGAGCAATGTCCATCACAAGAGGCCAATACTTATTCCCCTTGCCATTTATTTCGTCTGATGCCCAAAGAAACGCTACTTTGTCATTGTTCATCCCACCCGCTTGCCAAATTTCCTTGAAGTATTCTCCAACCACTCTAATTCTCTCCAAGTCACCTCCCAACTTGTTGTTCAATTGAGCAAACCAATCTGCAATCCAAATTTTCACTTGGCAACCAGCTGAAGTCAATTTGTTCACATTGGTGACCTTCATCACTCCCTGTTAAGGATATTCGAAAATGAAACAAGTTAGAAGAAAGTTCTCTGACAAAGAAAAATATACAATCAAAACAGCAGAAAGGCTTTCAGTTTTCGCCAGTAATCTTCTTATTCAATAAAACTTGTATATATATATATACAAACACTCATCTGTCCTATTGAACTATCTTATCCTTCAGACTATAAAAATTTTCAAAATAATCACATAGAACGGAATAAACTATTAGAGCTCAACAATTCTCAAGCTGCATCTTCAACCTTGACTAAACATTTCCAAAGAGGCTTAAAATTTGAGAGAATTTCGCATCAATTATGATGGGCCACTCAGAATCTCAAAGCAATATGAAGCAAGCATAACGGAATGATAACCAACCTGGGCGATGTGCATCCTTCCTGATGGTTCAAAACCATCATAGCAGATCGGAGCAGGCTTCTTGGCTAGAAGATTCTTCAGCTCATCCTCTTGTATGCATTCCTCACCAATACTCCTCACAGTCTTGTATTTCATCTCGGCCTCCTCGCTCACCCTGAATTAATAACGTGCTAATCAGCTAAACCACAAGTGCATAATATGATAGGAAAACTCACAAATATTGATAAAAAATCGGAGAAATTGCACTAGAGTCTGTGCCTTGTTTTCCTGAGTCATCTATCTAAAATCACAGGAGGAGACTATTAAGTAAGTAAAGCAAGAAAATCTATCCCCAAGTTTCAGATAGGAGTCATGAAGAAACCAAATTAGATGAGAAAACAAACATTGATTACTCCTAAGTCATTTATCTTATCGGACACTAAGCAACGACAAATGAAAGAAAGTGAATAGGAGATACAGAAGAAAGTCAAGAAACCACTACAAGGTTACTTACTGTAATCCGGTATCCGAAGAAGATGCTGCGCTTGATGTGTTGACGGAAAGATCCTCCTTATCTGTGGATGACGCTGTTGGCATGACTCTGACAGATCAATAAATACAGGATTACATTAGATTTTTGGTTATAAGAAGTTTCATTAATGAGTGAGTATGCTTCTTGCTCCGTAAGTTTTTTACCTGGTGATTTTGTAACCCTACAATAACACATGACAAACCAAAAAGTAGAGAAAAATTCAGAGGTTGTGTTTGAATGTCCAAGCACTAGAACTATAAGCACTAGAACTATAAGTATCTGAAATATGAGTGGAAAGAGACTTTTATTACCTTGACCTGTTTGAGCAGATTCTTGGCGCGGCTGTTGGTTTTGAAATGATCACGAACAGGCTGCAATGTGGGTAAGAAACAGATTAAAACTATCCAAAACCTAAAATTAATGACCTAATTTCCTAAAGGAGGTAATTTTCTATGTTCCACGATGATTCAGTTGAATCCAAAGAAAAAGGTAACATTTAGTTTAATTTTTTGCTAATATTGTAACCATATTGTTGCAACAGAAGGAAATACTCACTTGTAGTATCTTATTCAATGCTTTTGACAGAGCGTCCTTCAGATCCTTAGGGTGCAACTCGCCGCTTTCATAGTCAGCGGCAATGTCTTCAAAGCTTTTGAAGGTCCTGACATTTGGAAAAATGTGATTCCAAAGGTTAGTACTTTGCATTGCTAGATAAACCGACAAAGAGACATGTATACTGAGAAAATCTGACCAAAGGGAATATTTATTGGCAGCCATTAGTTTGAGATTAAACCCGGAAACAGAACAAAAAACACAGAAGGTCTAGAAAAACTGAAAAAACTCACCTGTTACCGCCATACTTGTCATCTCTCTCAACTGTGAACTCACTGAACCAGGGTAAAATGATGTATTTTACGTATTCAAGGCATGGGTTACCTTCCACAATATCCGGAGGGCAATAAGCTTTCTTAATCTTAACATTAACTTCAGCCTGGAAGTCAAAATCATTTCACACGATTCAATAACTATACAACTCCTCTCTGGTTTTAAGCTTAGTGCCGAACAAGCTACTTTTACCTCTTCATCTTCCATGAAGATAGCAGAGGAAGGATCACTCTTAGACATCTTTTTCTGTCCTTGTTGAAGACCAGGAAGCATATCTGCAATCCGTTAGAACTAGAGATTAAAAGAACACTTGGAAGGAGACACAGCAGCACAGTTATCAAACAGAAAAAGTAAAACATACGGTGGGACAAGATGACAGGTTTGTTTCCCCTCTTAACGGCATCACAATAATCTCTTGCTAGCAGATTTACTGTTTGCTGATCCATCCCAAGCTGGCAAATATCAGCCTGCAGAGGTTAAGGAAACGTTTCAACAACAATCATAGAAAAGTCAAAAGGTCTATGGACTTGATATAGACGGATCGGAGCGCCACTAAAAACTGATTTTCAAGGATTCAAACACGATTAATGAGAGCAGGAGAAGACTTATACACGGGAGAAGTTGTTACAATATACATATAAAAGTACCTCGAGGAAGAAAGTATCGGCACATTGCATACATACATACAGAATGTGAGCTGCACTCAGCTCCTCAGTTTCACTCAAACCCATAATAGGCATACACCTGATAAGACCAGAAACATACTCATGAGTCTATCATCACTATTCACATAACTGCATAAATGAAATGTGGCCGGGGGCATACCGTTTTATTTGGGCTAGACTATTTCTGCATGCAATGTCCATCACAAGAGGCCAGTACTCATCTCCCCTAGCATTTATTTCATCGGATGACCAGAGAAACTCTACATTCTCACTGTTCATCCCAGCTGCCTGAAATATCTCCTTATAATATTCTCCAACCACCCTGATTTTCTTCAAATCACCTCCTAACTTGTTGTTCATATATGCAAACCAATCTGCAATCCAAATTTTAACTCGGCAACCAGCAGAAGTCAATTTGTTCACATTCAAGATCTTCATCAGTCCCTGCCAAGGTAATAGCAGAGTTAAACGCGCTAGCAGAAGCTTCTCCTTAAAGAAGAAAGAAAACAAAAGAATTCCAAAGCAAGCTATATGAAACAACCATATGAGAAGTGTAACACACCTGAGCGATATGCATCCTCCCTGACGGTTCAAAACCGTCGTAGCAAACAGGAGCAGCCTTCTTAGCCAGAAGATCCTTCAGCTCATCATCATGTATGCATTGCTCGCCAACACTTTTAACTACATTGTATCTTTTTTCGACCTCCTCGCTTATTCTGAATCAATAAAAGATCTAATCCGGTAAGCTAACAAGTGCAAATATAAACTGGAAGATTCACAAATAAAGTGTCTTTCTTTATTTTCCCAAGGTTTCTCCCGACAAGTGAGAATGCAAAAAGAGAGAATCACAAACCGACAAGTGAGAATGCAAAAAGAGAGAATCACAAACAAATTTCGATGGTGAATTGGAGAATACAAACTTAAGGTCGTGCCTTTATCCCTGAGTTCTTATCTAAAACATGCGGAAGAAACTAGCCAAGAGATCAACTAATATAACACCAATGTTGGTTTCATTCATTTCTTGAATCCTAGGCAACAAAATTGCAGGGGAGATAGAGAAAAGAAACTCACTGTAATCCGGAGGGCAAAGTAGAATCCTTAGTTGGTGAATTGATGGAAAGAGTCTCCATCTCTGATGATGAATCTGTTTCCAAAAATCAAAAAAAAAAAAAAAATGACTTAAAGTTTGAAACTTTATGCAGAAAGAAGTCAGAGAGAAGTAACACCTTATCCTCTCCTCTCTCTGTATCTCTCTATCTATATTATTTCGTTTCCAAGCTCTTGTTTTTTTCTTTGACTTACTTACTCACACTTGTTTTCATTGTCACCAACACATAATCGTTTATGCAAAGTTGGTAGCTTTAGACTAAAGCCTTTAGTATATAATTCGATCTGGGCTTTGTGTTTTGAGATCGATTTCAATCTAGAAACTGACATTGGCTCCTAAATTTCAGAACTCCTAATGAAAAAGCTACAAATGCAACCTAACAGAGAAGAATTCTAGACACAGAAAAGAAACAAAGACAGAAGTAAGAAGACAATTGAACTGACCTCTGCGATTGATTACCGTAAGCGTTTGTCTCCACTCCGTGTAAAGCCTGAACCCTCAAGAAAGAAGAAACAGAGAAGAAACCCTTTGAGGCTTTGACTCAGATTTGGAAAAAAAAAAAAAATCAGAACCGGTTTATTCCGGTTCACTAAATCACCCGGTTTATTGTGGTTCTTTGGCAGAGAACAAGACTTTATTCAAGGCTTTTATGGAAGTTGAAGTTGAAGCTGAAGGGGAGCTTTTTAGCAAAATTCAAGAACCGCCAACTTCCTAACCAACCGCATCAAAACTCCATCAGAAGCATGCTTCTTGGGGACAAAGTCTTGTTTTGTGATCAAATGATTTGGTCTAGCCTCTAAGAGATGTATCCATTGAGTAGTACAACAACTCAACTTTTGGTTGTTTTCACCTAACATGTATGATAAACGTTATTTTTATATTCTAGTATCCTCTAAGCTCCCACCAGACAACAGTAACAAGGGACTAATCCCATAAAAAATAAACAAGAAAAATCGAATTCTATTTCTATGACAACTGGTTTCGCTTCTTGTGATGATTAAAAGAACCCAAGACCATTTACAAATGTATTTCCTCTTGGTCTTCTTCCTGTGGCAAGCAATGTGGTAGACATGATATGAACATTTTGAGCTTGTGGGGTGTTTGGGATTCGTGTTAATGAAAAAAACCCAGAGAAGTTTGAACTTCCGGAGAAGTGAATCACGACAACAAGCTCGGTCCATTTTCGACAGCGGTACGAGCTTGGCCGTGGTTATTGTGCCCGTGCCGTGACATTTGGATGTCATGAGATACATGTGTTCTCTTTTTCGCATAAGGAGCTCCTCTTGCTGCAATATTATACAGTGCAGGCTCATAAAGGTTTTCTTTTAAGACTAAATTCAGATTCTTAGAGCAGAAGACAGATATGAATGTTTTACCTGCAATCTGTTGTGCCCGAAGAATGTTCTGCCGTCGTTTCCACCATATCATTGCACATGCAACGATCAATAGGAATGCTAGACTGACGCCGAATGCAATGCCAATCTTGGCTCCAGAAGAAAGGTGGGGACCACAAGCTGGAAGCCCCGGGATTCCGCAAAGACCTGCATTATCTGTGAAGCTGCAGAGATAGAAAAACATTACCGGGTAAGTGAGTGCTTCTGCCAACAGCATTCTTCACATGCCAAATCCAAATATTTCTTTTAAAGACTTGTCTCTGATTCAATATTCTTACTTGAAGCTTGCTCTGTGCAACAGCATTCCACCTACAGCCGCTGGTACTTTTCCAGACAAAGAGTTCCCGTTGAGATTCCTGCAATACAATAGAAAGTTTTATGTTGCTGATCATATGAACTCCATTGGCCACTGAATTTGACATGGAACAAAGAAAAAAATCTTACAGAATCCGCAGGGATGTTAACTCTCCTAAGGTTGCAGGGATAGATCCATTGAAAGAATTGTACGAGAGGTCCCTGCAAAGAAGCATAA
The DNA here is from genome assembly GCA_905216605.1 of Arabidopsis arenosa. Classification (NCBI taxonomy): domain Eukaryota; kingdom Viridiplantae; phylum Streptophyta; class Magnoliopsida; order Brassicales; family Brassicaceae; genus Arabidopsis; species Arabidopsis arenosa. The sequence goes on along the minus strand of LR999451.1, from coordinate 11,358,936 downwards.
AAATTGAGTTTCAGGGTTCAGAATTGAAAAGTAAACACATAAAGTACTCAATTAATAAACAAACTGATTACTTACAATACTTCCAAGCTCGTAACGCTTCCAAGCGATGCAGGTATTCCTCCACGAATGTTGTTTTCACTCAAGTTTCTGAAATATGGACAAGATATTGATCAAGAAGCTTTCACTGTAAGGAGGATTACACAAATGATGGAAGAAAAGCTAATGACACAAGAAAAATGGACATAATTTCTTCATTAGACAAGTTATTATTCTTGGAGAAGATAACAAAATTGTTCGTTTACATACAATATTTGTAGACACTTGCAGGATGTGCATAATGTATTGACTTACATGCTCTGAAGATGTTTTAGCTTTGATATGTCATTTGGTAGGAAACCTTTCAGACCTTGGTTATCAAGATCACTGCAAGAAAAAACAAAGTTTGTCTATTCAAAAACCTGATTGAAGACCAGAAACTCAAAGAGAGATCCTTTAACTCTAAGCCTCTAAGACTCTAACTAATGAGATCCCTAAACAAAGAAAAAGAGTTCATGTATCTCTGACTTAAATAGATGTATAGACTTCATATTATGTTTGTGATTTCTGTATATGCACAAAAACAAGAGGAACGAGCTATACAGTCCATCAATGAACCATCTGCTGGTATTCTTGTCCAGCTGACAATCCGCTCCGCTCCATGGATGTTGTGGGGGAACACATGGATCCCCATTCCATCCAAACCTTGAAGGAAGTGCTAAAGCTTTTTTCATTTTCTGTAACGCACTGACTGAAACAGAAAACAGCAAGCAAGATATACGATGTTACGTACAATTATAATCCAGTGATACAGAAAGCAATCAACCAGCTTAGTCACTAGACGAATAAACCATGAGTGGCGAGTTTTCTCTAACACCAGAACTATAATCCTATCTAGATTAGCACGAATGCGAATATAAATTCTTTTGAATCACATTACATATAAATCAAATACCATTCTTTCAACAGTAGAAAGACAGCTGACAACAAGAGGCACACATGTCAAGTAACCAAACTTTATGAGAATCTACGCAGGAAAAAGAACAGCGATGAGAGGACAACATTAAAAGTGTCCATGAAAGAATGCGTACCTTCATCCCGTAATGTTTTAAACTCCGCGGTTATGATTTCAAAGACCTCGATGGCATTGACAATAGCATGACCACCTGCCTTGGGCTGTAGAACGACTGTTAAGGTTCTTCCACTCACAGTCACTGTTGCATTGAGAACAAGTGCAGCATAACGGTCACCACTCATCTTTATGATATCAACATCTTCAAAGAAAGTATCGCCATTTATTACAACATCAAACACCCTTTTCCCTTCAGCAGTGATTGTAGCATCAATCTCTGCAAAGTGTAACCATACTGAGTACTTTCTGTTGGGTTCCACATCTATACTGTATGTTAAATCGGGTTGGTCATCAGTACTAACTAACGCTGACTGATACAGTGCTTCAGGATAAAAATTTGGCGACACTGAGGCCTTCTTAATGGTATTCTCAGTTGATCTGGGAGAATCAGCACCCTTACCAAAAGACCTCATGGGATTCCAAAACCTATCACCACCCCAATGATCCCCACTATAATCTTCATCAAACCTCGGTTTCCCAGTACCACAAGTCAACCTCGTGGCAGTTCTTAGTATCACTCCTTGGTCCCAACCTTGACCAAAGTTATAAGCTTTATCATCAACCTGAAGAATCTCAATACTGAGGATCGCAGGATCACCATGTCCAGTACTATGAAAACATATAGTAGCTGTCCCACCCAAAAGAAAGATGAGAGCTTCAGCGAAAACTTGATCATCATGACTGCTCCAACCGGATTTAAGAGAGGAAATCTGAGTGCCTTCAATAGAAATGTCAAAGAGAGGCTCTTTGTCAAGACTAGGCTGAGTAACAAGACCAAAGAAGATCCTGACAGAGTAATGACCCTTAGGAACTCGAACAATGTTGTAGCAATTGTTAGGGCCCTCGGAGATAGGGAAATAACGAAGTGTTTTCAAAGGAGGAGTAATATAACTAGGCGTAGTTGCATTGGCAGGAATGCCTCCTGTATATGCAATATCCTTGAACCAAAGAGCATAAGTTGGCGGGGTTCGAACATTCTTTCGAGCTCCACAACTAATCCTCAAAGCATATGGAGCTGCAAAAATTGAAAGATACATGTTCAAGAAATAGCAACTCTCAAATCTTGAGCAAGAATTGGAGCTGTGTGAATCCAAATTTACAAAGTATTGATCGGAAAAAGTGAAATGCAAGTCAAGATTTACGAATCCGGAATCTGAAGTTGGAGCTATAGAAAAAGGAAAGTTGCCAAAAATGAAAGTAGAGTTGGAAATCTAGAAAACGAACCTGGTCGAGCTAAAGAAGAGGGAAGACCAACAGAGAAAATGAGGAGAGAAGCGAGGATAAATCGAAGCATCATTGATTGATCTTTCAAGAAAAATAATACCAAATTGTATTTGCTCTCACGAATCTATCATATTGCCATTAGAGGAGCACTAAAATAACTTTTATTTGGTTCGTTTGTTTGTGTGAGAGAGTGAGAGAAGAAGAAGACAGGGAAGAGAGAGGACGTGAGTGCAGGTAAAAAAGCTTCTCTACTGAAATAATACTATTTAATTTAATTTAATGCTCCCACCGTTCTTTTTTTTTTTGGATGAAGTATTAATTTAATAGAGAGAGGAATAATCAAATGTTTTGATGCACACTTAAGTTATCGTAGTCAAACTCTAATCCGACAGCTCAAATTTGCTGTAGTGGGATTATGTCATTTTATCTTTAAGACTTTAACCGTTGGATTTGATGATCTTATAGCTTTGGAAATGTCGTCCACAATTTCTTGCATTCGTTTACACTCTCCTTTCATTTGATTGACGGTAACGATTATCGAATCATTAGAAAAAGCTCAAATGAGTGGTCGCATTAAACTTCGCTCAAGCAACAATTTAACTAATTCTAGTAACGGTATAATAGAAACAACTCCAAGTCACTAATACCACAAAATTTATGCAAATTTTTTTTTGAAAATTGGTCAAAATTCGGAGAAGAAAATGGTTTACTAGCAAAACATAATCACGATCACACCGGTCACCGGAATAAGTTACATATGTTTTGAAAACGAGATTGTTCATTGACCAACATTCGGTTCCCTAACTTTAACACATCATGGCGCTAAAACATTAAAGAGAAACGAGAAATATAAATAAATGAAAATTTTACTTCATTCATTCCACTATATATAGAACCTTATTTTTTTTTTTTTTTATGTAAAAGGTTACATTTCACCAAAATTTAGATGATTGTGATAGATTTACCGCAACCCATTATTGAAAAGCTGAGTTTTAAATATTTTTACTGTGATTACACTTAATTATGGTTTAGTCAATGTGAGTTTTAGTCAAAAAGAAATTGATATAGAAAACAAATTTGCATGTGAATGAAAAATCTACTGATTTATGGATGTATAAACTAAAGGAATTGTGGAGTCGGTGGAGTAGTTTTTCTAGTTGTTGCAATCAATAGTTGATTAGAACAAATCAGTGCTTTAATAATAATTAAATAATAAATACGGTTTTGTTTGTAAAATAGTATAATAAGTTAATAACGATAAATGTTGGTGGGAACGACAACGCAAAACCTCCCGTGACGAACATTCCCGGTCTCGGGGTAATCAGAAAAGCTAGCTACTTGCAATTCTAAAAGACAAAAAAAATAGAGTAAATTTGGAAAATTACCCTCTGTATGAGTTATTGTTTGAAAAATACCTTATCCTTATTTAAAAAAAAAATATATATATATATACATTAATATATTAATTTACTAAAATAGTTTCAGTAAATAATAATTAAAAATAATTTACACGTAAAACAAAAATCTATTAATTTAGTTTTAAATTAATATTTGAAGTAACTAACAATTTAAAAATAACTCCTATCTTAAAAATTTCTTTTAAACAATATAAAATAATTGTGAATTCACCTATCAAGTGATTTATGTTCCTACGTTTGATTAAAATTTAATAGTTTATTATTATTTACAAAATCTCTTGACTAGCTAAAATTACTTTTGATTAGATTTCCATTAGTTTTTGGTTACTCTATCTCTAATCAATAACACATGTAAATAAGATAAAAAAATATTATGTTAAATCAATAAGTCGTACATTGATCTAATCAATAACACATGTCTATTACATCATTCTACCGATATTAAATCGTAATCTACGTTAATCTTACAATTGAGACAAACTTTGGAGTTGAAGAATTGACTTGTTACGTTGAGATTTTTTTTGTTTATAAAACATGACAATATCAAGGGATAGACTTTATAATATTTTTTAGATTTGATATTTTTAAATTTAATTTAGAAAATAAATAGATTATCATTATCTCAAAAAATAATTATAATTTTTTTTGGTGGGAAAAAAATAATTATAATTAAGAATAACTAAAATTGTTTCAAATTTATTTTATTTTTTCTCTCAATTTTTTTTTAATTCAGTATTGATTTTACTAAAAATACACCTTTAATTTAAATGTGGACAAAATTATTATTTTACATAAAAAAAATTTGTAATTTTCATTAGAAATAGAAAAGGGATATTTTTCAAAAGAAAACTAAAAAGTAGGATAGTTTTCAAAATGACCCAAAAAAATACCCTCCATTTTATTGGACGGCTGAGAATGGTCGTAATCTATCTAGCTCCGGCTAATTTGACTTTATTGACTTTTATAGCCATTAATTGATGCGCAATCTTTGGTAAGCCACATCAAAAGCATTTCCCACTCTCGAGTCGTTGAACCAAAGAAGAAGTCGTTGGCCAATTTTTCTATTACATCACAAAAGTCCTCATTACAATTGAAAGTATTTCTATATATTTTTTATGCAATTAAAGTTTATCATTTAGTTTATTTAGTATAAAATACGAAAAATTGCTCTATCGTCTCTATTCTCCACAACATCTATCGTTAATTTTCTTGTATTGTTAAATTGTACACTATTCTTCCCTTCTTTCTGTGCGTACAAAGCTTAATATGGATGCTCCCACATCTCAACTACATATATACATATTTAAACATGTCACAAATTAAAGATACACAAGTGTGACACGATACCGCAACTTTTTTTTTTTGCTAAACTGTTAATATCATTAGAAAATGAAACTGTTTGGCTGCTTACAAGGTAGAGCCTTTGGCTTTGAAAACATGGCAAAAAGAATAAAAACATGCTTTCAAGAAAGATAAGTCACTAAGTGAGCTTAGTTTAACCAGAGCTGCATCAAGTCGCGGAACCGCTTCCGATGCCTTCGAGCTGAGATTATGTTACGGACTTCCCTGCTTATCATTGTGAAGATAGTAACCGGTGAGAGAGAGTGCTGGTTGTGAAAAACGTTGTTTCGTTGTTTCCATAAGTGGTAGACCGTGGACTGCATTGCAATCTTCCTTAAAAGAGTAGGCGCTCTGGTTGAGGAGACTCTGACCCAAGATAGCAGCTCGGCCCAGGAGAGGAAAGAGCTTCTGTTCGGATCAACTTTTGCAAGGACTTGTAACCAAATATGAGAGGAGTAGGAGCACGTGAGTAACAGATGATCCCTCGATTCAATTTCCACCGAACAGAAAGTACAATCTGGCGATGGGCTGATGCTCCAGGAGAACAATCTCTGCCTAGTAGGCAGCCTGTTTAAGTGGGAAATCCACATATGAAAAGCATGCTTTGGCACCGCTCCTTTAAACCAAACATCAGAGAACCAACTTGTCTCTTCCTTTCTTGGCCTAACAATATTCCAGGTTCTCGCAGTAGAAAATTTGTTGCTTTTGATCCCATCAACAACCCAGTAATATTCGTCGGAGGTTGCTGTATTATTTGGGACCAGTACGGTGGTAAGGTGCGCATGCAACGCTAAGGCTGCATCAGATCTTGGAGAAGGGATGGTCCAAGAAGATCCATTGCAGGCATCAGCAACCTTTGCCTTTAAAGGAAGACGCAGCAAAGAGGGACCCTCAACACCCAAGCACTTAATCAAAGGCCCCAAAGGTGTCCAAGAATCAAACCAGAAACTGATCTCTGTCCCATTTCCCACAACTGCTTTCAGAAACTGTTCTGCCAGTGGCCTTAAGCGGAGAATAGCTTTCCATGTCCAAGAGTCCCCAGTTGTCTCCCGCAGTTCCCAGAAGCTACTTGCTCTGATGTTGTGATATTTGTGCCATTTAGCCCACAGAGAGTCAATTCCTGAAAATAAAATCCAGACAAATCTTAAACAGAGGGTGGAGTTCCACTCGGTGAATCTTCTCAGCCCCAAACCTCCCTCTTTCTTTGGTAGGCAGACAGTTGACCAAGCCACCTTAGCACCTTTTTTACCATCTATGTCTCCAGCCCACAAGAAACGAGAGCATAACGATTCGATCTTTTTTATACAACCCTTTGGGAGAATGAAAGTTGAAGTCCAGAAGTTTACTACACCATATATGACAGAAGCAATCAATTGTGTCCTTCCTGCAAATGACAGTGATCTTACAGCCCAACTTCTGAACTTCCCTGCGATTTGATCTAATAGAGGATGGTACTCTGAGATTTTTAGTTTTCTATGCATAAGGGGCAGACCCAAATAGCGGATAGGTAGAGAAGCCACCGGGAACCCGTGGCGCACAATGGCAGCAGACTGAATAGGCATGAGACCAGCGTGGAAGAGGTGGGTTTTATCTCTATTCATCAGCAACCCTGACCAAGAGGCGAAATCGTCTAAAGCTTCATTTATGCCGTGTAAAGAAGCCTCAGAACCATCAAAGAAAATCATTACGTCATCCGCAAACATCAAGTGCGTTAGTGATATACCTGATGTTTTGGGATGAAAACTGATGTATCCTTGTTCATATCTGGATTTTAGTAAGCTGGAAAAAACCTCCATAGCCAACAGAAAGAGGTAAGGAGACAGCGGGTCTCCCTGCCTTAACCCCTTGGTACTCTTGAAATAACCACTAGAGTTACCATTTAAACACACTGAGAAAGTTGGAGTGGTTAAGCATTCAGAGATCCAACCCACAAATATCTCAGGAACTCTCAGCGCCCTCAGAGCAGAGAGAATGAAGCTCCAACTGACCGAGTCGAAAGCTTTCTTTATGTCGACTTTTAACATAGCTCTAGGAGAAATTCTTTTTCTGTTGTACCCCTGAACTACCTCAGTTGCTAGTAAGACGTTTTCAGCCAAAAGTCTCCCGGGTAGAAAAGCTGATTGAGAAGAGGAGATGACCTGCGGAAGGAGACTCTTTAATCTTGAACCCAACAGCTTTGATATGACCTTATAGACTGTGTTTAAACAGGAGATAGGCCTGAAATCCGTCACATTTGCAGCGTTTGGAGTTTTGGGAATCAATACCAGTGTAGTAGCGTTCCATTGCTTTAGTAACTTCCCCGATCTAAAAAACTCCAGGACTGCCTCTGTCACCTCAAAACCGATAACACTCCAGCAACCTATGAAGAATTCAGCGGAGTAGCCATCCGGACCACTTGACTTGTTTCTGGGAAGAGAGAAGAAAGCATCTTTTATTTCCTCTTTTGTGAACATCTTGTCAAAGCACTGACGCTGGGACTGAGAGCACCTAAAAGGGAGCAAAAGATCCATATCACTTTGTATTAGACCAGAATTCGAAACCTCACCTCCCAAAAGCTCTGAGAAGTAATCAACACAAAGCCTCCGTATCTCCGATTGAGACTCAATTTTTACACCCGAGGAATCAAACAAATAGTGAATGTGGTTTTGAGCCTTCCTAGATGCCACCATTCTATGGAAGTAGGCAGAATTGCTATCACCCTCCTTTAACCACGAGATACACGACCTTTGCAACAAGAAAGCCTCTTCAGCACGCTGAAGAATATGCCATTTCCTTTCAGCCTCGAGCACCAGCGACGCATTTGCAGTCGTAGGACTTGCAAGAGTTAACTGCTGCAACTGGATAAGTAGATCATGGGCTTCTGAAACACGTTTTTCAAGGTCTGAGTAATTTTCTCTGCTGAAAGATCTTACGATGTTTTTCAAGGTAGAAGATCATTTACAAACTTTTTCATCTTTACCTGCTTGACGTGGGTCTCAATTAGACCACCAAAAAGGGATTGATTACCCTTAAACCATTTCCTAAAACCGCTTCTATGGCTAAATATATTGAAGCCGCGGACGTTCCAACAAAAGAGGTTCGTACACATATCTAGAGTGTGGATTTGAGGCTCTTGCCTCTTTGAACCTTGCGCTGTTTCTTTGACAGCACTTTCTGAAATTTCTCATAAACTTCCTCAGGACTGTCTTCCTCATACTGATCAGAAGATACCGTATCTGAAGAATCTGGCTCAGCTTCAGAGGACGGCGCAGAACTTTTTTCATCACTGTCCTTAGAGTCACCAGCTTTGCTTTGAACTGATAATCCACTAGCTTCTCCCTTCTGAAGACTATGGTTCAGTTGAGGCTGGCTAGTAACCTCCCTAGCAGCTTCCTTGACAGGAACATACTTTGGGGAAACTCTAACATACACCATTTTTGAATCTTTAACTGCGTCCACATTACTAGCTCTCCCATAATGTGGTTGCTTTCTTTGCCGCCTGTGTTTCGTCTCTGAGGTTTTCAGTCTTGGGCAGGATTCAGCAGGATGGACTGTGGAACTGCACCTAGAGCAAGAGACAGGAGCCTTTGAGCATCTTTTCAGCGTATGCCCTATTTCTTTACAATGACTGCAGACCGGAGGCATCCACGGGCTGGAGACAAGGATTCTTGCAATTTCACCTGAGTCAAATTGAACGTTGACCGCCTCCGGGAGCGGCTTTCGCGGGTCAATAATTGTGAACACTTTTGCAACATCAAGGTTGGTTTTGTTTGCTGTCGAGGGATGAAGGAACTTTGGTTCTCCCACGAGCCCTGCAATATGTTCAAGTCCCTGTTCGTGAAAGAATTGCAATGGTACATCTCGTAACTCAAGCCAGATAGGAGCAGAACTTAGCTCGGGCTTCTTGGGAACAACTCCTGGTTCCCACTTCGCAACGAACATGGTTTGGCCTTCTATTTGCCATAGCCTCTGGTTTATGACATGGTTTCTGGTGGAAGCATTTGGGATACGGAAGAGGAAAGCGTTGCCATCCAATTTTGAGACCGAGACATCCCTGTAATACTTGCTCCAGATTCCATTTACTATGTTGTGGAGAGTGCCCTGAGACGGAGGATCGGAGTAGAATTGTCCCAGCACGAAACATTCCCACGACTTGCGATTGTTTTCAATCACCGAATTTGGAATTTTCACACAAATCTCACCAGAAGGTAAGGTGAATGGTGTCCCTTTTCTTTTGAGCTCTCTTGCAGTTCCCTTTACTAATTTGACCCACGAATCGTCGGTGGTCTGGTTTGAAGCTTTTAGGTTTTCAGCTTGAGTTTCAATTTGGGTTTTCTCAACAGATTTGTGAGATTGAGGGGTTGAATCAGAGGGTTCCGAGTCAGCGCCTAAAGCTGGAGGGTTTGAGACAGCGATGGTGGTTACTGCCTTTGAAACATCGGCGAGGGCCAGAGATGGAACGGATTTCAGATCTGAAGGAGGCGCCGTTGCTATGGCCAAGTCTGTTGTTAAAACAGTCGATTGGGCATTTGGAAGAACGATTGATTTGGAGCCCGTGGTCGAGACAGACACCGGAGGGCTATCGGAAGAAGTAGGCGGAGGAGCCGCTGTGGATGCAGGCGGAGAAGCCGCTGTGGTTGCAGGCGGAGAGGCTGACCGAGACTTTGAGGCGGATTTCTTCGAGGGCGAAGCCGATTTGCGCTTCTTTTGCTTCCCCATAAGGAGGGGAGGGCCTTTGAATGGTAACGGAGTGGGATTCCGACGTCTAGAGAGACGCCGGCGAAGAAGTGAAAAGGAACTCACTTTATCGCCCGAGACTTAGAGAGAAAACGTGTTGCTCTGAGTTACTTGTTTTTTAATAACTGGTTGTCTCACCTTGAGATACCGCAACTTATCAAAAGATTTTGCGAGATCGTCTTGTTGTTGTTATTGGTTTTACTGTTCTATGTCTAACCTTGTTGTTGTCATTGTATTCAAAAACAGATGAAAACAATCTACAAGAAGTCACCAATTGATTGATCATCTGCAAAATTCGTATGAAAAAAAAAAGTGAAAACTCAAAACTTGTTAAAGTTTTACGTAAACATGTAAATAACGGAAAGTTTAGTTTAAACTTTAAAGTTTAAAACTATTTAGGTTTATTCAATCAACAAAATTTAACAACAAATGGGCTATTGTGAATATAATAATACTTGGGCTTGGTGAGGGGCATGGATATTTTGGCCTTCATCATTTAAAGCATTAGCTTTCTAAGTCAATGGCTAGCTTCAAGAGTGTAAGCCTAAACATTCTTTGATCACACGATGTGGAAGACTCTCGATCCTTCTCCTATCTTTTCTTGATGCTGCAACGATATCTTATACTATTACTTTTGACTTTTGTAAAGAGGGGAGTGTAAGATTTTATGTGGATCTATGGATAAAAATAAAACTGTAAAAGAGTCATGTGACGGCTAGATCTAACGGCCCATGTGTCGCTGATATCACAATCTTTTCCCATGGTTTTGCACATTTGCGAATGATGATGATATAGCTTTTTATGGTGTAAGAAAAAAGAAGAGATGAAGATTCTTTCTTCTCAGGTTAACACTTTGAATATGTGGAAACGAGATATTGATATAAGGTCTGTTTCTTGACAGAAAGAAAAAGAAAAAAAAGAATTAGGTCCGTTTAGTTGTTTATGCACCATATCTCATATCCAAACTTTAAATGAGAGATTAAAAAAAAATTACAATATATAAACGCAATTTAACAAATTTTATTCTTTATTATAATTTGGTAACAATTCACTAGTACAAACCGTCAGACCATAAATTCCGAACGTATGTTTCATTATATTACAATACAACACTTATTATAAATATGATTTGATTTTTACTGTAAATGCAAAAAAAAAGTAACGGGCATGGAGGTAAATGTATGTGCACTCCTTAGGTGTTTAAGTTTAACAAGGATAATTGCAGTAACAAAACAACGAGTCTGGTTTGTCGTGTGGTCTGTCTCCTGAACGGCAATCACCATATCCTTGATACTTTCGTGCACAATTAGCTTCACATCTTAGGAAAGAACACGTATTATTTTTGTTAAATATACGCTTAAGACATGGTACTTTTCCTTGGACTCCTATTCCTGTAATATTTCAAACATAAAATATCAGTTTCTAGTCGAAGTGTCAATATCTTAATTGGTAAAGACTCTCAGACAAAGTTCAGAGATCGCCGGTTCGAATGACGTTTGAGAAAAAATCATATGTAATATATTCTGGTCTCTGGCCTGAGAGAATATACGGACCTAGGCCCAGAACCTCTTAGTTAGTAAATAATAATCAGTTTTTAAAAAAAAAAATAAAAAAAAAAATAATCAGTTTTTATTTTCAAATTATAAGATTGTTATAATAAACTATAATTTATTTATTTTTTGATCCATTGATTATTCTTGAGAAAATATATATCAGAACTAATTAAAAATAATAAGTATATACATGTAGTTTGAAAACTACATGTCATACCTTTGAAATATCATGGTATTTGTAATACTTTTTATTTAGAACAAATATATGGATTACGTTAAAACGAGTTTAAATGGAAAAACAAACCTAGTATCAAAATGGAGAAGATAAGTAGAACGGCTACCGAAACTTGAGAGAGATTCCTCATCTTAAAAGATATAAATGAATTGATGGTTTTTGAAGATTAAAAAGAAACAAAAACATGTATTTATTTATGTAAAGTTAAAGTTACATGTATCTCACATTCAAATGTGTCTAATTTAAGCAATTAAATTCCGATTTAAAGGGATCATGTTTTACACAATTCCGGAAATGTAATATAGAAGGAAAAGCTTAAAATAGATTTCTAAATAAAGATATATATTTATATTTATTCCAAAAATGGAAGTCAAAAATTTTAAAAAATTAATTTACCATATATCATTTAGCTATGTTATTTAATAGAATTTGAGTTGTACAATATGTTCAATTCAAGTATGAAGAAATAAATATAAAATCAAGTATGAAGACAAACAAATGAGCTTAACCAAGAACTAGTGTTGATACGACATATGGAAACCCATTAGGCTAGTGAAGACATATGGCACAATCATGGAAACTTTTTGTGCGACATATGGAAACCCATTAGGCTAGTGAAGAGGTTGGCCCAAAAATCCGGCTTTGACTCAAAAGAATAAAAGATTAGTTATTGAATTTCAGCTTCGTCAATCAATAAAACTTTAACAATCTATACTATTAATTGGGAAGCATTGGATAATATATAACCTTATAAAGTGTAAATAATTACAAAGGATTGCCATTACAATTTTCTGATTCTACGACTTAAAATAAGAGATCTGCGAGAGGTATAATGGACAAACGTTATCAAACAGGGACGCGGATCTTGGATCATGAAGTCGGATCTCGGGTCTTTATCACCTTTTTTGGAAGGAGGAATAGCAGCCCGATTTGTTTGATGAATGATCCTATTGGGCTTACGAAGAATAATAGGCCCGATCGGGTATACAGTATTTATAGAAAATAATAATCAGATTCAATACATTTATTAAAAATAACCATAACAAGCAAATCTATTATGAGGATTACAATCTCTCTACTCCTATATTTCTATAACAACCTATATGACAAAATCCGTTTATTGAAATAGCCATTTTAGATTCTATAGCTTCAAAAAACATTCCATAACAACTAAAACTATAAATGCGAATTATAATGAAAAAATCACGGAACAATCTATGCAATCTCAATCCCGCATTTTCACAACTGATAACTAATCCTTCGAGATTATATCTCCTTGATTTAGTTTATATTTAAAGTGATAAAATCTTTTCAAATCCACATTAATCAATAAATTCAACCCAAAAAATCATTATCGCATTACAAAAAATCAAATAAAATCAAGCATATACCTTAAATATTCTAATAGATTTAATCCTCTTCCCCGTAATTCTCTGAACCCTAGAAAAATTATAGACGACTTTCATAACTATAAATATAGGGTTTAGAATTCTGAAAAACTCACCTTTCCATTGTTTAAACTGTTCTCTTCACGATCCCTCTAACAAAATGGCAGCTATTGTAGCATTCACCGATCTTGCTGACATCAAGCCTTTCAAAACACAATGGAGAATTCAAGTCAAAATTGTGCATTCGTGGACTCAATACACTCAATACACAGGGGAAACAGTGGAAATGATTCTTGCTTATACATCTCTAAGTAACTTGCTTAGACAAATTTTGCCAGTCATACCACAAGGCACCAGACAAGAAACTGTTATGGCAACAATCAACCGTTCATATTTATGGAATTATTGCTCTATATTCACTCTCGAGAAAAATATGAGGCTGCACCAAGCAGAAAAAGATTTTGCGAAGTGGCTAATAGGTATCGGCGATGGCACAACACCTAAACCAAAAAAATACAGAACCTCAGATGATGAAATTGGCATAGTGGAAATAGACAACAATCTGCTTTTGCAAAACAACGGAGATCCTGTTGAATGCATTGCAAAGTCTACATATCAGGACTTCCAGTTAAGTTTCAAAGACAAAAAATATCTGATTGAACGAGCAATTCTTACTCCAAGAAATGAGACAGTCGACGAAGTGAATAACTACATGTTATCATGCTTAAAAGGAGAGCAAAAAGAGTATTCGAGCTCGGATACCATCGGTGACGACAAAGAAGAAGTGGCAAATCAACATATTCTTTACCCCACAGAATTTTTAAATTCGTTGAAATTTCCTGGTATTCCTAATCACAAACTAGATCTCAAGATAAATGCACCGATCATGCTACTGAGGAATATAAATCAAAGAGAAGGACTCTGCAATGGTACAAAGTTAATAATGACTCGCCTAGGCAAGAGGATTATTGAAGCAGAAATACTCACTGGAACTCATGTGGGAAAACGTGTTCTTATTCCTAGAATAAGTCTCACACCAACAGATGCAAAATGGCCTTTTAAACTAAAAAGACGCCAATTTCCTGTACGAGTTTGCTATGCAATGACTATTAACAAGAGCCAAGGTCAAAGCTTAAACAAGGTTGGTTTATATTTGCCAAGTCCAGTCTTTTCTCACGGACAATTATACGTCGCACTATCAAGAGTCACTACAACTGCAGGACTTCAGATTCTTAAAGTTGGAACAAAACACTATGATAGTAGTGTTCTACAAAATATTGTCTATCAAGAAGTTTTCAACAACATATGATCCTCATAGAGAGATGAAAATCAGAGATTTTACAGTTATATCTACAGTTTTTTCATAATATTATAATTCTTTTAGTTTACAGATTTGTAATTTCGATTGTACATGTTTTCTTTGGGTTTCAGGTTTTAATCATCATCACCTCTAGATTTAAGATTTTCTTAAACATACACTCACTGCATTATGAAAAATTAAGGCAAGTCAAAACGATATGATCCATTGCTAACCTTAGGCACGTCTGTAAAGATGAAAATTCCGTCTCTGCGGTTGGCCTACACATCTCTTCTCATAGATGAACTCCATTGAGAGATCCCTCGAAAACATAGAAGCCAGTTTAATTATATGACTAAAATCTAGACGAGTAGATAGTTCACATCGGATATATGTATGAAAATGAAACAAAAACAAAAAGATTCCACAAACAAAAAACAACTTACGTCGTCAGCCATCTGTGCAATGAGCTATCCTCCTTAACAATTTCTATAACTCTACTTCTGCAGCTATTGTTGCTGATTCATTATGGACGCTGGAGTGCGTAAAATCATTAGAAAACCACTAATAATTAGTAAGAACCTGAAGTAGCTTTTGGATCTCACAGCTACTCAGATCTATAACTTCCCCTTTGTTCCTATCACATAAACTCTAAGTCTCTATAACACCTACAAATAAAAAGAAATTAAGAATATTCAGAGAGAGATGAAAATCAGAGCTTATACAGTTATATCTACAGTTTGTTTTAGTTTCCAGATTTAAAGTTTCGATTATACAATTGTCCATTATTTCTTTTCAAGAACGTTACATGTTTGCCTTGGGTTTCATGTTTTAGTTTTATAACCCAATTTCTTAACTTCAAGCTATTTATCAATAACACATTCTTTGCAATATGAAATAAAATACAATAGGAATAAAACGTTCAGCATAAACTATATGCAATAATAAACCCTGAAGCAGCTTCTGGATCTCACAGCTACTCATACTTTCGACTTCCACTTGATTTCTGATTGGCTACTATCACAAAACTCTAAAGTCTCTAACACTTACAAATAAATATATAAATCCTTTCTTCTATTCAGAACAATCTAATCCGACAAAACCAATACACAAACCAAACCCTATAACAGATAAACTTACAATTCATTCGAGAGTTCCCAACAACACATGAAATTTAAGACAGAACCAGATTAAGAGACTATCCCGTTTTTTGCAAAAAATCATACCAACCGGAGATGTGGGTAAGAGAATAGAACCATCTCCTTCATGATATTCGAGCTAACAAATAACCTGAGATACAAGTAAGAGAATCGGAGGTGATGATGCTCAAATCGGAGCTTCAGGCACCAAATTTTCTTCCTAATTTTAGGACAGCAATTTTCAATTTTAATCACTGAGTCGTCTTCTATCTCTACATCTTCAATTCGTCTTTATTTATTTTTTTCTTGGAAAATCTGTACGAGTTGTTTAATTAACAACATGGGCCTAT
The DNA here is from genome assembly GCA_905216605.1 of Arabidopsis arenosa. Taxonomy (NCBI): domain Eukaryota; kingdom Viridiplantae; phylum Streptophyta; class Magnoliopsida; order Brassicales; family Brassicaceae; genus Arabidopsis; species Arabidopsis arenosa. The sequence continues at coordinate 11,343,107 of LR999451.1, read as the reverse complement.
TGGGCTATTGTCTCTTTCTTTCGTTGCTGTAAATGAGTTATCGAGTTATTAATTGTTTTAAATGAGAATGAACTCTTTTTGATAATCGCTATCAGTTTTTTGAACAGTTTTATATGGTTTCCATAATTCAAATAATACGTTTGAAACTGCATCTTGCCAAAATTTAACTGTATTATCAAAAAATAACTATGCCATAATTGTTTTGAAAAAAAAAATTATTGTTACTTTCTTCTTATATAACATTCAATCTATAAATTTGAAAAGTCTATTCAAAAATTAAAAAATACAAATTTTATGTATAGAAAAAATATTCAATGGACAAAATTTTTTATTCAAAAATTTTAAAAATATAAATTTATGTATAGAAAAAATATTCAATGGACAAAAGTTTTTTATTTATGCTGCATTTTTAAAAAGTAAAAGAAAATGATAATGGAAATATATTTGGAATATGATAATCTATATTTACTAAAAGTTTATTACAACACATTTCTTAAGATATGAAACCCCGCACGTACGTGCGGGTCAAGATCTAGTTTATATTATAGGCCACTGTAAATATAATGACAACAGTTGGTTCATTTTCCTAAAACTTATTGGTGAAATTACATTGCAAACAATATAGTATCTCTTATTTTTTTTTTATCAATATAGTATCTCTTTTCTTAATCCTGTAGACTATAGTATAATTTATTCTTCTATACGGGAACGCGTAAGATTCTGTTTGATCGTGAGATAAAAGAAAAATACTCTTTTTAATCTGTGGGTAAAAGGTAAAAGAGTCATGTTATGGCTGGATCTGACGGCCCACGTGTCGCTCGCAGTCGATCTCTTTTCACTTTTGGTCCCAGTAAGGCTGTCCATACGGAGACATCTTCCCATGCTTTTGGACATTTGTGAAAACAAAATAGTAGTATTATTATTAGAACAATATATTATTACAAGTGTTACTTTCATCTAATTTTACTGTGGTAAGATAAAGTTTTAAATTGACTTGTTGTTCTGATCTTGCTGCAAGTAACCTCCAGTTTTGCCCATTCCATAATTTGGAGAATGTAACTATAACTTCGATCCCCAAAATGTGCCTCCTGTCATGTTGAAATAACTGGCCAGATTTTCAAAAAGTGACCATTTGTCTATCATCCATAATCATCAATCCCTTATTCTATTTCCAATTCTTAAAGTTTTTGTTCTATTGTTGAAACGAGTTAGTTTGATTTGATCATTTGAAATGAATGGGTGAATATGCATGAATTCTAAGAGTTTGTCATGATACTTTACATAAAAATCTACATATATGGTTGAAAAGAAATTAGGTACTCTGGATTTGACGAAATTTCAATAATTACCAATTTGTTACCTTGTGATAATTTCACAGATCTCGAGCCTAGGATACTTTATTTTGTAGGTCCCATTTCAATGACTCATCATCCTTATCTATATCTCTGTCATCTTCCACCTTGCACTTTTTTTTATTTGCACTCCCTCCTCACTCCTTTTCTTTTGTCCTAAAATTAATTTCGAACTTTTTAATTTGGGATCTTCCGATTTCTTAAACTAAACATTGAATGATAAATATTTAAGTACAAATTTAGGATTAATAGTGAAAAACAAACTAATAAATTTATTCAGTAAAAAAAAAAAACAACCGGTAAAATAAAGTCACCAAACTTTTTTAATGGCGTGGCCGGTAGTGCAAAAAAAACAATTAAAATATAAATAAAATCAAGATATTTTGATAAGGTGTCTGTCTATAAAAGTCATATACCACCACCAATAGTGTTTCACTGTCGACAAAATCATTGAAGAGCAACCAAAAAAAAAAAAAGATGGTTCTGCTAGAGAAGCTTTGGGATGATGTTGTGGCTGGACCTCAGCCTGACCGTGGCCTTGGCCGCCTCCGTAAGATCACCACCCAACCCATTAATATCAGAGGTAACTATCTATATTTATACTCAAAACACTTTTAGCTTAATCAAAAACTAGACTTAAATATATTAATTAGTGTGTTTTGTGAATATGGAAAGATATAGGAGAAGGGAGCAGTAAGGTGATGCATAGGTCGTTGACCATGCCGGCGGCAGTTAGCCCCGGAACTCCGACTACTCCGACCACTCCAACGACGCCACGTAAGGATAACGTGTGGAGGAGCGTCTTTAATCCGGGAAGCAACCTCGCCACTAGAGCCATCGGCTCCAACATCTTCGATAAACCCACCCATCCAAATTCTCCATCCGTCTACGACTGGTAACTACAATTTTATGTTATTTATTTCATATAGTACATGATTATAACATAGTCTTAGACTCTTAGATGTTCTAGTATAGAGAGAAAAAGTTATTTGATCGACTTAACCTTTAAGATTTATGACTTATGAAACATAGAACCGGATTAATCTAGGAACGGTTAGGTTGGTTTAGTCCGGTTATTGATTTTTTAACATAATTATCAAATATTTTGGTGTGTGTCAGCGTTGATAATGAAGCTCAAAGGAAGGAACATGTGGCACTGTGTTTAGTGGGCGCTTGGATTAAATGAATATTTTTATTCTGATTTGACCAAATCAACCTTCCTTTTTGTGCATATGGTATAATAATATCATCAACTCTTTAACTTCATAGCCAAAGTTTTAGAGTGCTAATCACAGCCGTTGATTTGTTTCTGAGTATTGAGATTGCTGATCGGATGGTTCAGATCACGAGTTGTTGGTTCACTAATTGACCGCATGTGTGGTGTTCGCAGGTTGTACAGTGGTGAGTCAAGGAGTCAGCACCGTTAGGGATGGTCCGATGGAGTGTGACATGCGGGTGATGTAAATACGGTGACCAGATCTTTCGCCACGTGTCTGTTTAATTACTTTTTACTATTTACCTTAGTTTTGACTGTTTTTGTGTACTTTATCAGAGTGGATAAAGTGACGGGGGATGTTTTTCTTTTGTACATAAAACTGTCTCCCACCTGGCACCTACGCAATGTGTGTTAGTTTCTGTTTTGGGCTGTGTTTTGCAAGTTTTTTATTTTTGTATTTTAGAGTTGTGTAGTGTAGTTGCAAGTGGCGGTTGGGTCTTTCACTATCTTGTTGGATTTTGATGATGGTTGATGCGTTTGCTTTAATGTTCAATAAATAAGCATATTTTTGCTAGTTACCATTGATTGCATCAGTTCACATTTCCTAGTTTTCTTGTACAATATCGTATCAAGAATTCTTGCGGAGGTTGATGAGTGACGTACGTTGTTGTTGAGAGTTTTGTTCTAGCCATGGTCAATTTTTTCTTATTAAGCTAATGCTAGCAGGCTGTCTCAATATATAATGGGGTCTCCGGCAAAACCAAATGAATAACTAAAACTTCTTAGTAAAAAGTTTTTTGTTAAACATTGGGTCTTTTAACCTTGGGATTTTTTTTGAAATTAATATTGAATCCATGACATTTGTCTATTTTACCGAGGGGTAGAGGCCTCGATGCTAGTAATATAATCTCAAATACTTAAACCAAACAGATTGAGTTTGATCGATAGTGGTCTTTGATTCTATGGATGGTAGCTTAGAAACTATGTAATCACTTCCTATAGCTTCACCTAACTCCTATAGCTTCACCTAACTCCTATGCAATCGAAATCGTCACCGCTTCATCTAACTCCTATAGCTTCACCGTTTTGGTTGATTGGATGAACCGAATTCTTGGTATGGATTATGTTTTCATGTTGTAATTTTTTTTTGCCATGAGACCATTTATGTAGGTGTATAATCATCGATTGTAAACCTAAACCGTTTTCATTTTTATGAAATATTTACATTTTTAGCAAAAAAAAACAAAAGTAATCACGATGAACACGATTTAGTGTGTATTACTAATCAAATCACAGATAAAACAACCTCAATCTTAAAAACTTTTTTTAGAAGAAAAAATCTTAGAAACAATTTCTTAAAAAAAACTCTTGAAAACTCTAATACTATTATAGGAAAAATTAGAAAAACAAAAAAATGGAAGTAGGTCTATCCTAAAAATACAAGCTGGATAGCTGTTCAGTAATGCGAAAAGTTTGTTAAATTCTTGAAAGACCTAAAAAACAATACATTTGTCCAAGAAATGGCAAATAACAGAAAGAGAGAAAGTTCTACAATGAAATATATGAAACAATTCATCCTGTCTATAAAATACCAAAGTTATTCTCTTGTCGATAAAAATATTTAAAAAAAACAAACTTAAAAGTCTAGGTGGTTTCTTATTTGTAAATGAGTTGACATCTCCACTGGCCTCCATCACTCAATTTGTTGTTATTACTCTTGGTTATCTAAAGGAGTCTTCATATAGCCAATAATCTGTAGCAAAAACAATATTCCTAGTAAGAAAAAAAATTGTAACTTCGATACATAGAAGGTTTCAAGAAGATCAAAAGACTCACCACATGTCCCTTGTTGAAGTCATACATTCTCATCAATCCACCAACATTGTCTTCTTTCTTCACAATTTGTACTCTGTCTGTGTGGGGATCAATCACTCTCGACTCTGTCACCAACTCGTTAACCACAAACATCTCGATTTCATCAACTTGTGCCTCAACGTAAGGAGCAACGTACATCTAAACATTGATCAATTTATATGAAAAAGTTTTAATTAGACTAATGAAATCAATAAGCATGCATTGTTTTTGTTTTTGGATTAGGTTAAAATTAAACATACCTCACATAGTGACTTCATTGTCACGTTTTGTTTGCAGATTACTTGAGGATTCTGCAAATTTGGTATCACTGACGCATCCATTGAAACAAGCAAGACTTGAATATCCATCTGCATCATGGAAACAACACCGATCAAAATGGAAAAACTATGAACTAAACTTTCACAATGTAGACAATTTTTTTTACCTCATCTTGAGTATTTTTATGTTGTTCAACATGATTTTCTAGCATCTGTCTTTTGAATGTGCCACTACGCATGCTGCGTTTTCCACGTTTTCCCCATTTCAGACTCTCCAAGGGCAATAAGTTGGTCTCCATGAATTCTTCTTCAGAGCCAGTTTCATCACTATCATCCGTGATTTCAGGACCAAAAATTTCATACATTAAACGAGCTTTTTCTCTTTCACGAATGGTAGTTTGATTCTCAGATGGATAAGATGGACTATCTCCATCACCAGAAGAAGAAGCAAGTCCTCTAACTTTGACCTTCGTTGAACGATTAAATTAACAAAAAAAGAGTCATGTTTCAATTAAGTGAATAGAGGAATTAATACTAATCAAAATCATCTTTAAAAAGAGACTTTGGAAGCTAAACATAATCTTTTAATGGCCAAACTAACCTTCTTAATATTAATCTGTTCTATTTCATTGAGCATTAGCTCCTCCGCAACATAAAGGCAAAAATAAGATTTGGTCTAAAGATATATAATATCATCAAGAAAAGACAATAATGGTTTACCTCTTTTTGGTACTGGTTATCATCCAGATCCAGACATGAAATTATTGCATCTACAAGTTTATCATCTTTGAGAGAGTGATGCTTGGGAAAGCAGACACAAGAAGAAGGGCATTGAAGGTCTCTTCAAAAAAAAAAAGAACTAGAAGGGTGAGCACAAAAAAAAATCAACTTATAAAGCAAATAGTATTTAAGAAATAGTCATATACGTATACTTCATGGATGTTTCAATGCATTCTTTACAGAAACGGGTCATGCATTCCACACAAAGTTGAGCTTTCCGAAGGATACCTGAAGAAAGCCCAATAATTGGTATAAACATGTCAGTGTAAAATATTTTCCTGTTGATAGAATAACTCTCAAAATGCCTTTTTAACAAAAAAAAAAAAAAAAAAAAAAAACTCTCAAAATATGCCATCACAATCATATTAAATACTATGATTGAATATTAACATATAGGTCTGTCAATATGAACCAAAAGAGAAGGAAAACCTGGCTCCAAACGAAACTTATATTTTTTCTTAATACATGAATGGCTTTAAGAAATAACTCCCATTAATATTTTTTAATTATAAAAAGTTTTTTGTCACTTCACATTAGCTAAATTTTAAATTTTATCAAAACCGATCAAGGAGGCTTACATATACCTTATTTAGATATGTATGCCACAAACAAATACATGAAAAAGGTTGATTTTTAAGATACCTAGACAGATTGGACATTCCACTTTCTTGAGAAGTCTTGAGAAGTTCACCATGACAAATCTGCAAGCAGCAAAAAATGCAAGAATTTGATAAGTTGTAGCATATAATCATTATTGTAAAGCTCTACTAGTACCAAATAATCAAACCACAAATATAAGAGCACGGTAAAATCAGAACTGAATTTAACATCAGATTTACTTTCTACTAGTGATATCAAAACTAGCAAGTCTATATCTACCTGGGAATTATCCTATAAACTAGTAAACTTAATCAAACATAATAAATGTGAAGGATCGAGCCCAAGATCTAAAGACTTCATCCATATATTGACATATCCAAACCAAATTCAAGCCGCCAAAATATAAAGAACAAAAAAAGCGACACACATTTACACAAAATGCACATTCATTATGTTCAAATTAAAATTTATAATGCGCACCGTAAATTGTATGTAGATCTATTATAACATCGATGTCAATCACAAAGAGGAACATAAAAGACAAGATAAGAAAACACAAAAGAAGAAAACAATCGGCTTACTCCTAAATTTCCGTCTCGTCTCCGGATGGTGAGTTCCGATTGGCAGATATCTGATAAAAAAAATCTACAAAGAAACGAGGATTAAAAAAATAAATAGCATTATTTTAAAGAATTTTTTTTACTCTTAAATTATTTTTTGGTAGAAATTTAGTCAAAAGAGAGAATTAATTATTTACCTTTTTATCCGAATTAATTTTATTACGTGTTTCGTTTTGCACCATATAATTTTTAAAGATATGTTAAAATATCATATCAAATTTTTTACTTAATAATAACTAAAATTTGAATAGCTAATATGGTATGAAATATATAAAATACGAATCACTGCATGCCACGTAATATATGAATTAGTGAGCACGTTGACGGACTTCATTTTTTTTTTTGAATACTAGGAGGTTTTGGGCCAAAGCCCGTAATCCCCCCAGGTCCGAAACCACAACATGTAATATTAGTTTCGTCCCAAACGTCACTCGAACCAGCGACCTCTAAGCTTCGCCTAAGATCTTTACCAGTTGAACTAACGACACTTGGTGACGGATTTTCCTAAGTATCGACGCACTTTCCAAGTCATACATAATAGAGAACCCCGGAAAACATGTCCAATTTATGAAGGTGTGTTAATGAGTGATTTTTTCCTTTCATGTAATTTTGGTTGTCATTTTTATAATTAATGCTAACTATTCTCCTTTTTCTTATAGGACTTTTTGTCACTTATAATGAATATAACTTTTCTAACCTTTTGCTTTTGTCTCTGACTGTCCGTTTTTTCTGCATCTTGTAATCTGACATTCTCGATCTTTCTTTTTTATTGTCTTTCTTCATTTGCGACTTTCTTCTTCTTCTTTTTCTCTTACTTTTTCCTTATTTTTTTTCTCCGATGATCTGAGCTCCATCTTCTTTTGGGATGGACGTATGTTTTTTAGTTTAGTTTCCGTTCAGTTTCTTCGGTTTTATAGAAACGAAAATCGTATAGAAACCATATGTAATTCAATATGGTTACTATTTGTTTTTTCGATTTTATGTTTTATCGATTTCATAAATAATAAACCATATAAAAACCTTATGCAATTCCGTTTAGTTCAGTTTTAGTTATTTTTGGTTTAATTCATGAATAAAAATAATTTTTTAAAATTATCTAGAAATGTAACATCTTTGATTTAGATATATATGAAACTCTAAGTACATTCCAACATATTTCATCACTTAAATGTTAAACATAATATTATTCTGAACTATATCATCTTTCAAAGAGTTTTATTTCCTTTTCTTAATTACATAATCATATAAAAAGACACTATTTAAACCAAAATTTTAGACTCCAATCCGAAAATCCTAATTCGGAGACTTTATTTTCAAACCGAAGAACCGAACCGACCCGAAGACTCCGATTGCCCAATCCTAGCCAAACCGTAGCCGCCATTTCCGTAGCTTATTATCTTCGTTTACCCCGAAAACTAAAAAGATCCAACAAAATCCAAACTTGTGCAATTTTGGTGTCTGCTATACAGAATCCAAATCCACCATATTCCGATTAGAAACCCTTTCTCTTTTGATCATGGATGTGTCGAAAGTTGTCAGCTTTTCCCGGAATTTCGCCGTCTTGGTCAAAGTCGAAGGCCCTGTAAGCCCTTATCTCTCTTTACCCAATTCTTATTTTCAGATTCTATCCATAAATTTATCTACTTTACACATGATCGAGTACAAAGTGTTAATAATCATACTTGGTGTCAATTTTAGGATCCAAAGGGATTGAAGATGAGGAAGCATGCTTTTCATCAATACCAGTGAGCACAAGATGAATTATATATATATATATATATGTTCTTTGACTTGGTTTTTATCTTGGAACTTAATGTGGCTGAAATATTTGTGTGTTTTGAAGTTCTGGCAATGCAACACTTTCAGCTTCTGGGATCTTGTTTCCAAGAAATATCTTGACTGGTGAGGCCGTGGCTAAGGTTCTGTTTGAAGCTGGTCAGGACATGGCCCTGGTTTTGACCGTTGCATCTGTTGTAGAGCCATTCTTAACATTAGGTCACAGAACTAGTAGTAGTATCTCTCAGGTTAGATACACATGATCCAGTTTACTATCAATGATACATGTTTTTTGCTTGATATGCTACTTCTTCAATCTTGATGTCTTTTTTTTTTTTTTTGTAAAGGATCCGGTGAAGCTTATTCCAGGTGCTCGGATTGAGATTATGGTGGAGGTATACAGATAGTGTTTATGAATAGTTTATGTTGAATGGTAAGTTGTTTAGAGTTTTTAAGGTATGATCTAGATACTTACTCTTTCCAGGGTCAGCTAAAGTCAGGAAAGGAAGCTCCTTTTTGGGTTCCTGCGCAACTTCTTTCACTGGTACGGATGAAATTCCTCTTCTTTCTTGCATTTAGAAGTGACAACTGATACCTCCCTGTGGTGATGATTTATGAGGCCACAAGATGGGTGATATGCACTTCTTATGGCATATGTTGTAGCTTCCTTTTTATGGCATATTAACTTCTTTTTGGTTCTGATTAAACTAATATGTTACAAGGTTGATGTCCCTGTATCTTCTGCTGCACTCCAATCTCTTATTGAAGCTTCTTCCGGTTCAAAAGATTCTGGATGGGATGTTGGTTGGTCTTTGGTTTCTGCTGCTAATGGTTCTCAGCCTTCAACCAAGGTAAGTCAAATGCAAACACATAATGCTCTTTGATGGCTCGTTGCAAGGGAAACATTCTGAGCGTTTGAACTTCTACCTGTAATTGCTTGAGTAATTGATGCGTGTTTGTATTTCCTTCTTTGAAATGAAAGAGCTCTGTCTATTTCTGAGATTCAGTTTTCTATTATTTATCTAGATTGAACATTACAGCAAGCCCTTGATGCAACTTGATGAGCCACTCAATGCAAACTTCATGTCCAAATCTGCCACTCGAATGGCTCTTCTAGGAGTCCCCTTAAGTTTACTGGTTAATATTTTCCTGATTTTCCTCCCCGTATATTCTTTATGATTTATGGTTCATCTTAATGTTACTGTACCTTACACTATCTCTAACTATTTTAAACTATGGTTCGTGGTGCAAATGTTTTGTGAAATCAGGGTCAGCCAAACATGAATTTTGCTTCATCAAGTAGCAAGGGTGATACACTTGTAGCACTAGGTTCTCCTTTTGGAATCCTTTCACCTGTCAACTTTTTTAACAGGTGAATTATGGCTACACTAGCGTTACTGCATTTTAAATTTTTAATCGACTAGAGCTCATCATGATTTCCTTTCTATTGATAATGTCAGCATTTAACTCTGGTAATCTAAACTGGTTTGAAACAGTGTATCAACTGGTTCCATTGCAAATTGCTATCCTTCTGGATCCCTAAAGAAGTCACTGATGATAGCTGATGTTCGATGTCTCCCTGGTATGTACAATTCTCAATAGTTCTTATATATGCTTCATTTGTTTCATCTTAAGAGCTAAAACTTGTTCCGTTCCGGTTCAATTTCTTTCAGGAATGGAAGGGGCTCCGGTGTTTGATAAGAATGGGCACTTAATTGGCATTTTGATTAGACCACTAAGGCAAAAGAATAGCGGCGTTGAAATTCAGGTTTGTCAACGCCAGCCTCATTTCCTTTATGTTCATTGAAGTTTTATTGTAATGTTTCATGCAAAACTGTAGCCTTCGGTAGCAGCTGGTGGTTCCATGGGGAGCAATCACAACTGCTTGCAGACACTTGCTGCTTGAGGAACCATCTGAAGCAGGAAAAGCAAGTCAGTGGGGGAGTGAAGCACTAAATGTTAAATCAGATACTAGTATTCCTGCACAAGTGGCTATTGAGAAGGCGATGGAATCAGTTTGTCTTATTACGGTCAATGATGGTGTTTGGGCATCTGGTATTATTCTTAACGAACATGGTCTCATACTAACAAATGCTCACCTGCTTGAGCCGTGGAGGTATGGAAAAGGTGGTGTATATGGTGAAGGAAACGACGCTGGTTTAAAACCCTATGTCTTAGGAGCCGATGAGTTTTCTTCCACGGGAGGTAAAGTTTGGGAACAGAAGAGTCAAACATTGCCACGGAAAGCTCCAGCAAATCTTTATTCGTCTGTTGGAGAGAACATTAGGGAATACAAACACAATTTCCTTCAGACTGGGCATAGAGACATACGTGTACGATTGTGTCACCTAGATTCTTGGACTTGGTGTACTGCAAACGTGGTGTATATTTGCAAGGAACAATTAGATATTGCTTTACTGCAGCTAGAATATGTCCCTGGAAAGCTCCAACCTATTGCTGCCAATTTTTTTTCTCCTCCTTTGGGTACAACAGCGCATGTTGTTGGACATGGACTCTTCGGACCAAGATGTGGTAAAGACTCCATTAATCCTAGAATTATCTTGTTGAATCAGCTTTGTGATTAATTCTTGCTTATGTTGTGCTTCCATAATCTTGCATAGATTTTTTTGCACACCCTGAAACTACATTCACTTGTGCCTTGTATGTGCCAAGTGTCCTTGAATGGAAGAAAGAAAAGATCCTCTCTATTCTTCCGTGATAGTTTTGTTGTCTAACATTTTTGTTTTGTTATTAGGGCTTTCTCCTTCTATTTGTTCTGGAGTTGTAGCAAAGGTAGTTCACGCGAAGAGGAGATTGAATACGCAATCCATTTCGCAAGAAGTCGCAGAGTTCCCCGCTATGCTCGAAACAACAGCTGCTGTGCATCCTGGTGGTAGTGGTGGTGCTGTTCTCAATTCAAGTGGCCATATGATTGGACTTGTTACCAGGTAACAGAAAATCATTCTCAAATACTATATGTAGGTCTTTTAGATCCAAATATAAGATGGGTCATTAGAAACGGACAGAGCTATACAGCATTGAAACGGAAGGTCTTCTTTAATCATGATATGTAGTTGATTGTTCATTGCTATGCTTGTGACAAGATTTTTATGATAAATGTTTGCTATGCTTGCGACAAGATTTTTATGATAGATGTTATGTGCTTGTCTCTAAAGTAGTCTTCTCTTGTTCCAAAGATAAAACGTCGTTTTCTGTATCTGCAGCAACGCAAGACATGGAGCGGGGACTGTTATACCGCATCTCAACTTCAGCATCCCATGTGCAGTCTTGGCACCAATCTTCAAGTTTGCAGAAGGTTTGTCTAATATAGTTGGTTTATTTTACTTATGGAAGCAGAATAAAGAGCAGATGTGACAAAAAGTGTTTGCTTATTATTGTTCCCGTCTTAAAACAGATATGCAAAACATTGAGATCCTTCAAACACTTGATCAACCAAGCGAAGAACTCTCATCCATTTGGGCTTTGACGCCATCACTATCACCAAAGACTGAGCAGTCTCTACCCAATCTGCCTAAGTTACTCAAAGATGATAATAACAAAGAAAAGAAAGGATCTCAGTTTGCCAAGTTCATTGCAGAGACCCAAGACATGTTTGTAAAGCCGACCAAGCTTTCCCGTGATGTGATCCCTAGCAAGTTATGACAAGATTGGCTTCTTTGCAGAGTTTGTGCCTTCTTTTTCCCCTTTTGCTGGAGACTTTTGTATAGATAGAGAGATTACAATGTGTTGCTGCTGTTTCTGGATTCTTCTGCTTGTAACATATGTAAAACCTTATACAGCAGTATGTTGGCAACTGTTTATCAGTCTTCAAACTGTGATTCTGTGTTTCTTTAATAGCTTATTAGCTCGTCGTCTCCTCATTTTTCATGCCATATCTCAGTGATTGCAGGTAATACCAAGCACTAGTACCTTGTAAAGTAACATGTAGACCATACAGATTTTCATGATATACAAATGATCATCTATTCAAACAATATGGAAAATATGAAACCAGTAATAGTGTAGTGCTTCGTCTTTACTGATTGTAGTTGGTTATTACTTCATAATTTAAGTACAATCTATCACTAGTTTGTTCCCTTGACTATTTTTAAGATATTGCGTAGTTTGAATATATTTTTGGGGAACTTTGCGTTATTTGAACTATATATTAAAAGTTTCGTCCCTTTTTTAAAATTATATTGAAAATAATATCCTTGTTTGTTTAATCTTATTACCATGTAAAACTATTCTCAATAACATCATTCCCTTCTTTGTCTTGTATTCGCAAGTTCTTGGATAAAAACAAAATAAAACATTCTTTTTCTTTTTTTGGTATAATAACTGAATATGCTTACTTTAATATTGATTGTGATGCAAAGGAATCGAAATCAACTGCCAATCAAACTGTGAGAACACTATCGAAGAAAACAACAAAATATGAAAAGAAAAAAAACATTAACCTTCTTTGGCAAAAGCAAGTATTCCAAGAAAAAGAGTAATCTGGAGAAGACAAAGTAACATCGAAATTCGAGAAAAATAGAACCAAATTTAGGGGAATAAAAAACAAATTAACAATAATCTGACAAAAATGAATAATAATAAATAAAAAGAGGAGGATTTTTACAGTAATTAATTAGAGAATATAACTTTAGGGAGAAGAGAAAATCCATTGGAGTTATACAAAATTCGTTAGTTTCCCTATGCTAAATGCTTTTGCTTTTCTTTTTCCCAATCTGCCTCCCACATGCATCATCGTAAATATATTGACACATACGTACATACCACATATGCACTAATTAAAAGTATTTGTGTAGACTCTCTTTTTTTTTGGATAAAGTGTAGACTCTTTTAAAAAATGGGTAATATAATGACTTATCTAAGAAGTTCTTTGGTGATTTTTATTTGGTAAATAGAGTTTGCGGTGATGTCTTGAGAAATTTATTACCAAGAAAGAGGAAGATTAGAAGAAGACATATTAAGGAAAACGAAAGTTTGAAGTACATATCTAAAAATCGAGCTAGTCGGGATAGTGAAAGAATGAGGTTTTTTGCGGTTCATGCAAAAATTAGTTGACATATTGCAAAAAGAGAGTTTCATGTACATTTTATCATATGGTCTACCATTACCATATTGGTTGTAATGACACGGCTAACTATTTACAAAAATCAGTTTCATTTGCTGTATAAGATAATTAGGTATAACTGCACTCTTAGTTAATCACATATTAAAAAAAAATTGGTTTTAGATTCGAAACTATAATAAACAATAATCTATATGACTATATCCTAATTGTATAACTATAGTGCTTGCTTTTCTTCTTAATTTTTTTTATGAAGGGTTTGCAACTTCTTAATTGTTTTTGTAACGCTATTCTTTGGCTAAATGATTATGGTTTATGGTCATCTCATGATAAATCAATTGAAATAACTAATTTTTGCAATAGTGTAGTTTAAATGCTATTAAAAAATTGCAAATAGGTAGTAAGATGTGATATGTTTTAGTTTCTATACATAGTCCTAAGATCTAATTATATTATTTTATTAAAAAGTAAGGAAAAGCAAAGATAATGTAAGGAAAGAGACGAGGGAGAATAAAGTAAAGATTGGAAATGTGAACCCATTTGGGGTTGGCAGTGAGTGAGATGGAACATCACATGCACTTGTGCTCTGTTTTGTCCCTTTCCTCTTGGAGCTTTCACTTCTCAAAAACCTTCTTCTAATTTGTTTTTCTTGCAACTCCAATCTAAACCCATTTCTTATTTAATTCTTAAAGATTCTCATTGTTTTTTTCCTATTCATGACTTAGTAATGATGTGATAATTTGATCTACCATGCACATAGTCTCAATTATAATTAGACAATATTGGCTATTTCAGAATATATCGCATGACTTTTCTAAGACCGTCGTAGTCACTAAAAACGCGATTTGATTTTGTGACGTCAATCAATACTAACTACTATACTATAACCTTTGATTTTAAACTTGAATGTCTTGATTTCAAAAGAACATTATTTGTTTACTATTGTATTGTGCATTGCTATCATTCTTGGCTTGGATGTATTAATTATCAATATCTCTAAACATTCTCCAGCTTGCTAAAAATATTGTAAGAAATCTCTTGAATTATTACTAACATCTTAAAAGTTGCAACTAGTATTATTATAGAGGGAGGAGTACGATATAATAATATTCAAACCGACGCGTATAAACTATAGTGAGATTGTATGATAGATATGTGTATATAATATGATTGTTGTAATGTATATAAATTAAAATATAAGAGTTGGAAGTGGGATTGATAGGTGATGTGGGTCTAGGGATTCACTCCAATTCCACAATATGCAAAAGAATGTCACTTATCGTGATGAGTGATGTTCCTCGATCCCTCTGAAAGATTCACCTGTTACATTCTCCTTTATTGTCTCTATCTTTTTTCTTCTTACATTTCCAGTATATATATATACACTTTAATTTAATGTAAGTTATTCGATTAGGGATCTAGATTTAGTTTAAGATACGATTATTTAGGTGTCAAATTAATTAACCCCTTGTTAAGCTAAAATCAGGGCTAGTAATAAGACAAAACTTACGTAAATTATGAAATAGTTACTACTGGCTTTGATTCGCACAAGTATGTAAACTTACTATTTATTTATTTCATCAGCTTAACATCAAATAACCGGACAACAAATCCAAAGCATCAACTACGTCAAGTATTTGGCCTTGTTTTGTTACTCCAAATCGGTTAATAGGTCTTTGAAAAACTATTTAATTCTGTAAATTAGTATTTTTATTAGCTCAACTAAAAGAAATTTATTGTCGAGCCTTTATTTTTTGAAACTTAAAATCAATGAGCTTGGATGGACATTGTTTCTTTACTTAATTATGCTTCTCAATTTAGCGTGCACAAACAAGTAAAAGGATGTACATACTTGGGTACTGTCCAATGGGACTATTATCAAAGTAACTGGATTATATTATTTGAGAAATGAAAAAAGATTTTCTTGAAATAGACTAATATAATTAATCCTACATATAAAAAAGAATCTCTAGCTGATTCATAATGTGCATGGAGCCGATTTTCTTTGAGACTTTAGGCCTATTTTCTGCTGTAATACAATGTTAACTTAATTTAGATTTAACAACCAAAAAGTTTAAAACAGAAACGGCTCAAAACATCATTGTGATATGTCATTTTAGATTAGCCGTGCGTGAAAGTACATAATTGAAAGTCTTAGACCGAATGGAATTTCATATTTCTCTTACTAAATTAAGTTCTATTACCAGTGTGGATTCGAGTCATTCGACATCACTTACGATATATTGGGAGACAATGTACATCCGAGACACATAATTTCTACCTCTATGAATTGTGACCATCAAGTTGTGGGGGACATCAAATATGATGTGCACCCCTAAATACCGATCGATGGTAAAACATGAGTCTGGAAAATGTGATGTGACGTAACATTTAATGACCTAATTAATAACATAGGCGCATATAATTTGATCGGTACGTACAACAAACGATCCATGTCCTATGCATATGTTACATTAGTTAATAGGTACAAGAGAAGGGATCCGGGAGGAAGATGATGTGAAAACCGGAATAAGGAAATGATGATTGCATAATCTGCTTTAATTACTGATTGAGCATCATAATATCGTTGTTCCTAATTTCTGAAGCATAAGGCAATACAATCCGGCAAACAGGCGATGACAAGTTGAGATATTACAGTGGAGGGTGGAGACAATAAGATAAGCAAAGACAACATAACAATCCAGATTGGAGCGGATGCCGAAGAACAAGTGTTAACATTGATTAAAAAAAAAAAAAGTGACGGATAAAATTAAGAAATGCTACTTCTGTTAGTAATTTTTAATATTTATGTTTCAAACTTTCAATCATATTGTATAATTTATACTATTAAAGTTACAGATTTTTGTTTGTTTTTAAGTAAATATAAGAAATTATTAGATAGCCATTCATTGGCTAGCAAAACAATATCTTAGTGTCTAAACTGATTAATCGACGATATTTTTATTTTATCTTCTGAATTAAAAAATAATGAAAACGATTATACTTAAAGTCGGTCAAGGAGACTGATGTTTTTTTTGTCACAGGAAACTGATTTTTTATAATATATTTCAGTAAAATGAGCCGGTGTAATTAAGGACCACTTTTAGAACAAAGGCATTGTGAACATCTCTGTAGTAAATCTTATTTAAAAGCTAGTAGCAAAATTGTTAAGTACAACTAGAGAAAACCCTAGTGCAACACTTACATAATAGAATAATAATGAATAGTGGCACGAATAACAATATTACAAATAATATAAAATAAGGAGCTTAAAAAACCATCTGTCAAGAATCTTTGTGCTTCAATCTTTGAAAGTTAAAACAGTAATAATAGCCAACAGCTCTTTGTCTGGACACTGCTGGTTTCGAAAGGATTCTCTTTTATACAAAGTAAAGAAACAAAGAAAAATTCAAAATCAAGAAAGATATGTTTGGCAATTGTGACCAGAAGAAGAAGATGCCTATCATCAGCTCTCCCAACACCAATCCACTGGTCTCTCTCTCTCTTTCTCTCTCTAAATAATATGACCCATTTATCTTTTGTTTCTTAGCTTTTGGATCCGAATAATATCCTCTTGTCCTCTCTTTGTTCTCTTGCCTTTAGTTAAACCACACGATCTAAAACTCCCTTCTCTCTTTCTTTTCTTTCTCTCCCTCTCTTCTCAGGCGAGTATGCAAAGCAAGAACATGATCGTGGCTTCATCTCATCAGCAGCAACAGCAACAGCAACCGCAGCAGCCACAACCGCAACTTAAATGCCCTCGTTGTGATTCTTCCAACACAAAGTTCTGTTACTACAACAACTACAGCCTCTCTCAGCCACGGCACTTTTGCAAGGCTTGCAAGAGGTACTGGACGAGAGGTGGGACTCTCAGGAACGTTCCCGTAGGCGGTAGCTACCGGAAGAACAAACGGGTAAAGCGGCCATCAACCGCAACCGCAACCGCTGCCTCCACCGTCTCCACAACTACTTCTTCATCCCCTAATAACCCTCATCAGATCTCTCATTTCTCTTCCATGAATCATCATCCCTTGTTCTATGGTTTATCAGATCATATGAGCAGTTGTAATAATCTTCCAATGATTCCAAGCCGTTTCAGTGATTCTTCAAAGACTTCTTCATCAAGTGGTTTAGAGAGTGAGTTTCTCTCATCTGGGTTTAGCAGTCTTAGTGCTCTTGGATTAGGGCATCCTCATCATATGAGTCATGACCACACCATTAATGGTAGCTTCATCAACAACTCCACAACAAACAAACCCTTTCTTCTATCGGGTCTATTCGGATCCTCGATGTCTTCTTCTTCTCCTACTACTCTTCTCCAGCACCCACATAAACCCATGAACAATGGTGGTGACATGTTGGGACAATCCCATCTCCAAACCCTAGCATCACTTCAAGATTTTCATGTTGGAGGTAACAATGAAGATATGAAGTACAAAGAAGGAAAGCTTGATCAGATCTCTGGGAACATCAATGGGTTCATGTCATCATCATCTTTGGATCCTTCAAACTACAACAACATGTGGAATAATGCAAGTGTTGTCAATGGAGCATGGCTTGATCCAACAAATAATAACGTTGGATCCTCCCTCACCTCCTTGATATAAACCAAAACTTTGGTTATATGATCTATAACTAGCTAGGGTTTATCTTTTTTTCCTTTTTGTTTTGAGATGAGAGAAGAAGCTTGGATCAGAGAGATCTAATCAGGGGAAATGTTGATCTTGGCACTATAAAGCTCCCTCGGATCCTCTTCATCTCACCATCTCAATCATCTTCCTTCGCGTAGTTCAAGAAAAAACAAAAGGGGTTCAAGATTGGTTCAAGGTTTACTATGGTCTACTGTTAAGTTTACTCGAGGTAAATGATATGTGTATGTACATAATATGGTCCTGACTTTGATCTTTTTTTCTTTTTCTTTCCCATCTATGTAATTCTAAGGTCCACCACATGGGTTGGTGTTTCTTTTCATTGGGATTAGGAGGGTATATTTGGCTTAATTTGGGTTTCTCATGGGGTCCGAGAACTCAATAGTTTAGTTTCAAGTTTTATATCTTTTTTTTTAGTTTCACATTTCTTTTTTGGTGTGGCTTTCATTGGGTATACAAACAGAGGGAGGGGTGTGGTTTTGTATTGTTATAACTTTGGTTATTCATGTATGAGTTATGTTCTTACGGTGCTTTTGGAAACATGCATGTTTGTGTATATATATTTAATCACGATAGATATGGAACGAAGGTAAATGTGGATGATTTGAATTGGCTGAAAAGAAAATGTCCTTTAGCTAGTGTCAAATAAGAGATCCATAAATACGAGAAAATTACCAGAAACAACGTCAATGGATACAATTATTCGAGACATGTATGCAATATTTAAATGTGTGCGTGTACTTCGACCGACAAAGCGAACAAACCTGGTTAGATATTTATAACGTATATTGCTCATAATTATATCATAGTGATGATTTTGTTCTTTAGCATGTTGGCTATAACTCATGGTTCCACATATGTTACGAGGGAATTATATGCATGAGAACACAAGTTCTGGTCCAGACTCCAGACTTGGAGTTTAGTGTGGTGTTTTTGTAAAGTGGGCACGAGTTCGTTACCAGTTTCTTTATGTCATTTTCTCTGTAATGATTCTTTCCGTGCAAGAGTTGTCTCGAATAAACATTTGAGTCGGTATCGTTTGGACACATCAGTTTTGTGCGGATGATTTACGGATTTAATTTCAAATATCACACGATTGCTCAGAATGTCCTGCTGACTCGTTGATCTTCCTATTATTATTGTGGAAAGAGCCTAACAAGAGGTTCTACTAGAATAGGAATACATATATTCTTCTGTGTATATTAGCTAGTAAGCGTAGTTAATTTCCCCTAACGGCTTTTTTTGTACAATATTTCTTACATAGCCGAGTACGGCGGGGTTGTCAATGCAGTTGCTTAGACTATATGGATATGAAACCTGCTTATCGAACTTCATTACCCTCTTTCGACGTCAACGATCATGTGTTGTGACAATATAACCTCTCCACAAACCCGATACAAAATCACATCGAACTTCATTACCCTCTTTCCACATCAACGATCATGTGTTGTGACGATATAACCTCTCCACAAACCCGATACAAAATCACTTGACAATACATGTTGAGTTGGATATTTTTTGTGTCTGTGAAAGAGTAGCACTCGGCCAGGTTCGTGTCCTACATGTTAGCTAGTGATTTTGTCAACATGGTTCATCAATATGAAGATATCTTCACCAAAGTCCTCCCTACTTCTCTAATCAAAGCATTCAAGTCCAGTCTTCACGTTCACAATCCCCATGGTTCGACTTGGGGAGGTTACTAGAATAGGAATACATATCTTCTTCTGTGCATACTAGGAAGCTTAGTTATAATAGCCCCTAACAACTCTCTTGTACAATATCTCTTATATATTCTCATCAATAGAATGACTCAAATCATCAAATGGATTAACCTAAGTAATCAAACAGGTTCCACGTATATGCGTCGTCGAATCTCATACAGAGCATCATACGTTCATGTGTTTGACCTGATTATTATTCTTGTGGTGGTTTCTTTAACCTTTCTTTTTCTAACATGTTTCAACTCTCTATCTAACTTGTTAAATTCTTGTAATTCCTAACTTTTCTCTATTATGTTTTTTTTTATATGCATGATCAAGAGCCGTTACAATAAGAGATTCTTGAACACCGGTAAACCAAACTGTTTCGGTGTGCTAGCGAATTAGTGATGCAAATCGATCCTTAAACCAACATTTTCTAGTCGCACATGATGTAAGAACATGTCAGCCATCATATAAGTTTAAAAGATTAAGAGAACTATTTTACGCATATCAAAATTTAGTCAACTAATCAATGTGTAGTTTGGTTCTTCTTAAAAACTCTATATATGATCGCTTTCTTAATCGAACCGTAATAAATCCAGATGACATTTTTATTTATTCACACATGTTGAGTCAATCTCATCATATAAGATTGATTTCTTATTCTATAATTCTTCTCTTGTGAATATATCTGATTCTATAATTAATCATAAATTTAAATATTTTACATGTATCACAATCACATTATTCATAGTGGTTACATGTCAATATAATAAGAATCTTTCAGATGGACTATTAATTGTTTTTTCTTAGGATATATAGGGAAATCGACTTTTTCATATCCCACAATTGTATTATGTTAAATTTATACATGAGTTGTATCATTGTGCTAGAACATATTTCATGTACTCATGTTTTGTGCAAAATCATGCATACGCCTTAACTCATGTTAATGTGTTAACAAAAACTTTTTTTTTTTGTTTATGTCTAAATTTCTTTTTTATAGAATTAGGAACTTTTCCATAATTTTCTTTAAGTACTTTAATTAACAAATTTAATTTACTATGTAGTGATATCTAATGTTTTATGTGACACGTGTCACGAGGTTATTATATATACACGTTAACAATTTTGAAAACTAAATTTTATATAATAAGATATCTTATCATATACACGTTATCACACTTAGCATTATACCTCTTGGGGATGTGCCTTTAGTCAAGTGGTTAAATCCACCTGACTCCGCCTTCCCCACCGGCCGGAGTTCGACTCCACTAAGTCGCGTTACCCCGCGTAATAGGGATTGGCTATGGATCGGGCCTTGTCGATCCAAAGATGTCAAAAAAAAGAAGATATCTTATCATATATAAAAACATATATATAAATCACTCATACATGTGAAATATTTATATATTGAAGGGCACATGTCGTAATCTCATTAAGAATAGTTATGCCACTTATTGGATGTTTATGGGCGGATGACCACATAAATTCCTATGGTTTCAACTTTTTGGTGAAGAAAAGATAACCTTAGATTAGCCACAAATCCAAATAGCTGATTTGCTACCTTAATCATTAATAGAAATTTCCTAAAAGTTTGGAGACAAGAAAATGTAAATCCAAAAATAGCAATTTATATATGTATATAAATAATATAGTAAGCACAAAAGAAATATAACAGAAAAAAAATTAAAATCTAAACATCAAAAAGTTGGAAAAAAAAATCTAAACATCTATAAAGAAAAATGAAATATCTCTTAGTGTTTCTATTTGTTTATGCCATGTGCATAATAGGTAATGTATATGGTGGAGAAACAAACACGCTCAATATCTGGAACGATCTCGATCCCAATCACAAGCACACAAGCCTCTTTGTGCACTGTAAATCTGGAAGTTCCGACAAAGGAAAACAAGAAGTTCTGTGGGGAAAGAAATATACATTTCTTATTAGGGATAATTTTTGGAAGACGACACTTTTTTGGTGTACCTTTAGACATGGGCCTCGTTATCAGATTGGCGCAGTATTTGATGTGTATGAATATAAAGCGGGTGTGGCTCAAGGAGGCACATATGAATGGACAGCTAGAGAAGATGGAATATATTTTAGGTTAAATCAAGGTACGATCCATAAAGTGCATAATTGGAAGCCAATGCCATGGTAAGAACTTTTTATCTTGGTATTGATCTTAACGAATATATATTCTATGCCGTCAAAACTTGATTATGAAATAAATTCCGTGAAGTCCAAGATGTGAACGGAAAAATATTCTTTAGATCTCTGATATTATTGTTGTTTAAGTATATTTTCATTTTCTTTTCATTTCTTTACTCTTTGTATATATTTATTCACTGCAAAAGATATAATGCATCGTGAATTTATAATAAGTTAATAACTATGTAACATTTTATTATTATATTTAAGATAACATTTTTGATATTTAAATGAAGATAATGATATATATCTTCTAAGATTTCTTAGGATGCAAATCAATGTTTCTACACTATATTTTGTATGTTGTTTGATGCTCATAGAATGTAAATTATTGATGACTAATGTAGACAAACTTGTCAAATTAACGTAGTTCATATAGAATTCTAACTCAAAACTAATAAACAATTAGTGGACCGATAAACCAGTATATATTACTATATAATCATTTTCACTTCTAATATGGAACATTTAAATAAGAAGATAGTAAGTATAGATATCACCATCAACCATGGATACCTTTTTCCGGAATGGATGATTTTGAGATAAATAATAGTGCTAGCATTCATGAATTCATATGTTTTCTGAAGTAGTATACACATATTCCTACAAATGTGGCAAAATATAGATCAATGAAGGTTTGGGAGATATGTGGAATCCCGTCAAAGATTTGTGAATCAAAACATTTGTAGTCCGCAGACCGCAAACCCGTAGGCAAAATCCATAGTCCGGATGGACTTTTCTGCGAGCATGTTTCTAAACAAATATAATATTTTATGTCTATATCTGTCATGTGGCGGACCGGGCTGAGCTTGGCCTATGGGCTTAGGCCCATTTGACACATCTAAGTTTGATGAGGGAACTTTATTGGTTGGCATGGCATAATCCAACTTAAACTTATAATTATGTATAATGTCATCTTAAAATATTATATATATATGAGCAATGAAAGAATTCGTTGCCAATCAAATCTTTGTAATATGCCGATTAGGAAGACCGCCGTTCCTACAATAGTAATACCCGCTAGGACAGAGTTATCAACTGCAATACTATCGAAGAGGTGGCCTAATTGGTGTATCTCAAATTACAATAAACACAAGTTAACCGGAGCCTCTAGCTCTGGTGGTAAAGGACCCTCAGCTGAGATATCCGCCATCACGAGTTCGAGCCCCGGCCACTGCGGTATTCACATGCGGGCTGCAGCGTCCAGGAGCCGACACGTGGAGTGCCATTTGGCCAACCACGTGGCTAGTCTGATGTGAACCGATAGTCTAACACGTGGACCCCTGCTCTGTCGGGTATCCGATAGCTAACACGTGGATCCCTGCCCTGTCGGGAAGCGTTGGGATACCTAGGTTATCAAAAGAAATAAAAAAATAAACACAACTTAATCCGTTGATCCGGAAAGATAATGACACAAGACAAAATCCTCTTCATTCGAGAACAATGTTTAACGTGTTGTCTTCTTGTATTTCGTTGGAACCCTCGAAGGGATATCGAAACAAGGAACTTAGAAAAAAATCTCTTTGATTATAACTCAACCAAAGCCAATGAAAAAAGAACGTGAAGCAAAGCTACATATACTACTAAAGATAAGACCAAGATATACTTGGAGATAAGCAACCTCCTTACCCAGACGCAAATTTCTCAAAGCAAAAGTCAAAAAACCCTAAGACAACAAATAGAGAGAAAGCCCAACAAATAAGAAAACATAGATGACGCTACATCACTAATCCCCCTAGCTCCTTAGTGTCGCTAGGAGTTACGAGTCACGAGCCTCTTGGAATATTTTCCATAGTTAACTGAGTGGGATCCTTATGCCCATCAGCCCATGCATCTTCAATATTTTTTACTTATGCACCATTTCCTTCCATTGTTCATGATATGTTTAACCAAATATAGCTATACAAAACTAGATTTCAAGCTTATAATAAGTTATAACGAACAAGAAAACGAGTTTTTCAAAATTTCCGAGTTTATGGCCGAGAATAAACACGAGCTCGGCGGCCGCGTTTTAGAACAAGATTTGTGACCATTTCCTCGCCGAATGTAAGTTTCTAATAATGCCAAAATTTTGGATTGGGACGAAAAGGTAACCAATAAGATGATAGAACTTATCGGTGGCTAGAGGTGCTTTTAGGGCAAGAGTTGAACATGTTATCAAACCTAATTTACGTATCCATGGTTAGAAATTTGGTGACAATTACTGATTAAGCTTATCCTATTTTTGATAACTTGGTTTCTAATTGTTTCATTATTAGTGTAGAAAGATCTTTGTGGGACCTTTTAATATATACTCCCTCTGTATTCGTTTTGTTGTCGTTCTACACATTTTTTCTTGTTAATTATTAGATGTCGTTTACACATCCCAATTCAACTTTTACCTAAAACTTCCTAAATTAACCTCAATTAATTGAGTCAAAAGAAAATCATTAACGTATTACCAAGACTGAATTACAAGTATGAATAGTCAAAACAATTAATTGGTCAACACAGCAAAAATCCCAGAGTCATCGATCTCTTCCTCCACCGCCGCAACATCAACGGAATCAGATGTATACGGAGCCTCCTCCGCCGATCCATCGCTCCCAACTTTTTCCTCGTTCCCTACTTTTCTCTTCGAAAGCACATCTTGGAGATTCGAAACAAGCGCGGCAGACAAACCACTGTTCTTCGAGGTCATCGTAGACAAAGAGAGAAGAAACGCAGATTGATTTGGGTTTGTGTTGAATAGTCGGAGCTCCGGTTTAACAATTCCGGCGACTTCAAAGATCCTTCTCTCTCTCTCACTCCTCAGCTCTTCGAGCTTCCCAAAAGTGAAAAAAAAAAGTGAGAAGATAAAGATTCAAAAAGAAGAAGAAGAAGAAGAAGATAAAGTAAGAATCAAAACGAATCGAAAACAGATGACAAATCTATGGTCAACATTTTTTCTAGCTCTCTACGGAACCAAAGACAAAACTTTAATTTATGTCGGCAAAATAAAAAATTAAAGGAGTAGTTGTTTAGTTGAGGTTAAATAAGACATTTTACATTTTTTCTTAATATGTGTGATTATAGTTAGAACGACAACAAAACGAATACAGAGGGAGTACTAAATAAAATTATTTCGACAAAAAATAGCTAGTATAGAAAAAGTAGATTTTTTTTTGGAATACGGGGAGGTTGTGGACCAAAGCCCGTAATCCCCCCAGGCCTGAAACCACAACATGTAATATAGTTTAGTCCCAAGTCCAATACCAATGTCCAATAGTTTAAAATCAATAAATGAATTGAGTTCGCAAAATATAGCATGCTACTCATACCATTCCTAAGACTATAATTTGGTATCTATTTTATTCAGTGTTTTAATTCCAATAAATTCTAGTGCATAGTAAATTTTCTCAAGAAGTAATTTTTCCCAAAATATGTTGAAAGTATTTTCTTAAAAAAGTACTACTAGCGATTAGTTGAGTTTCTACAAAATACGAATAAGGGCTGACTGATTTTTTTCAAAATTTATTATGCCAAATATCACATCATTTCTTCTAGATTGGGTTACCAATCACGGAGTGACTTTTTAATTAACGTGTTTTTGCCAATAAAATTTTTTATTGGGTTTTCCCTCCCTCTTAATAAATCAATCAAAATATAACATCATTTCTAAAATTAAATGGATTTGTCTTTTTCAATGTTTGAATACGAAAAATTTCTATAATAAAATTATCTTAATAGATAACCGCATTTTCAAAATATGTAAAAACGACAAAAAATATAATGACAAAGAAATTTAGTTTTGACAAAACACGAATTGCTACTAACTGAGTTTCGCAAAATATTTAATGCTATATATCATACCATTTCTAAAACTATAATTCAATAATTATTTTATTCAACTTTTTAATTCTAATAAATTCTAGTGCATAATAACTTTTTCTCAAAAAAATAAACTTTTTCCAAAATATGTTAAATGTGTTTTTATTATAAAAGTACTAATGGCGATTAATTGAGTTTCTACGAAATACGAATAACGACTAAAGTAGTTTTGGAAAATTTTATTATGTTTAATATTATATCATTTCTAAAATTATATGGATTTGTTGTATTTGAATACGAAAATTTTATGTGTTAAGGTTATTTTATTAAAATAACCGCTTTTTCAAAATATGCAAAAACGACAAAAATATATTAATTACAAAGAAATTTAGTTTATAGAAAATATGAATGGCTATTAATTGAGTTTTCTCTAAATTTATTATGCTAACCCATTTCAAAAAGTACAAAGATTCGTTTTTTCAATGTTTGAACTCCATATTAAGGTATATATAGATTTGACTATATATAGTCATTAGGAAGAGAGCCAAGGTTCCAAAATAAAATAAAGAGCCTTCTCTCTCTCTCCCTCTGAGAAAAAACACATATAGCCAATGACCTTCTCGTGGTCTTCTGTGCCATAAAAACCATTATATACATTCAAACACAATCTGGCGCCACATATACATATGTACTAGTGTATGTATATGTCTTAACCTCTATATATTCATATCTCTCTCCTTGTGTGAGTGGTGCGATGGGTATCCCCATAAGCTGCAACATTGAACCATCTGCAACATTTTGACTCGTTTTCTTTTGTGTTTTTCCAACATCTGTCTCTTCTTCACTCGCTCTCTCCTAATCAATCTCCCCAACGACCTCTCTTTTTTTTTTTTTTTTTCATTCATATCTCTCTTCATCTCTCTCTCTGCCCGGGAAAAATGGATAACTTCTTGCCCTTTTCCTCTTCTAACGCAAACTCTGTCCAAGAACTCTCTATGGATCTTAACAACAATCGTTCGCACTTCACAACGGTCCCTACTTATGATCATCAGGCTCAGCCTCATCACTTGATGCCGCCGTATTCATACCCGGTGGAGCAGATGATGAATCCGCAGCCGGTTTACTTCTCGGAGGGTTATCCTCAGATCCCGGTTACGCAAACCGGAAGTGAATTCGGTTCTCTGGTTGGTAATCCTTGTTTGAGGCAAGAGAGAGGTGGTTTTCTTGATCCGCGTATGACGAAGATGGCAAGGATCAACAGGAAGAACGCGATGATCAGATCAAGAAACAACTCTAGCCCTAATTCCAGTCCAAGTGAGTTGGTTGATTCAAAGAGACAGGTGATGATGCTTAACTTGAAAAATAACGTGCAGATCTCCGACAAAAAAGATAGCTACCAACAGTCCACATTTGATAACAAGGTTTGTTTTTTTGTTGGTCCCAATTTTTTAATATGTACGATTTTGTTTTGTTTTGTTTTTTGGTTTTCATGTTAATATATGAATATATACGATTTTAGTTATATATAATTTTATGATGCAATTTTAAATTGTTTTTACATTGTTTGGTTGTTGGTTGTAGAAGCTTAGGGTTTTGTGTGAGAAGGAATTGAAGAACAGCGATGTTGGGTCACTTGGGAGGATAGTTATACCAAAGGTATGTGAATTCTTAAAATTCCTTTTAATTTCTCTAACACATACCTGGTAAATATTTCAGTTCGTTTTCAGTATTTTCTTATTTTTCTGTTATTGTATAATGGTAAATGGAATGCAATGATGAAATAAATAATCATCAATCAGGTACGTCGTAGTTTAAATTTAAAAACACAATTCCATGGAAAAATTCTTAGAAAAATAAAGTTATTTCACCAGGATTAGATTTACATTATTTTATAAAAGAGATTTGTGGAACACAAGCACAAAAATCATTGCGGCCACAGATTCTCGCATTATTCAATTTCACAGAGTATTTATTACACTGTTTTATAAGTATGTTTATCTAAAGTTTTGTTATGTGTACTTATTAAAATGAAAAGTTTTATATGCCTTAAATGGTTTTGGTACCAATTGGGTTGAAGAAAATGGACAGTCGTTTATATGCCTTTCCTATTTAATTGTCCCTTAAATGGTTTACCTCGAAACCATTATGGGATAGTAAACAAATCAAAAATCATTATGAAAAAGATTCTACATATTTTGGGTTTTTATCAAACTTTTAATCAATTTTATTTTAGTGGTATCGTTCTTATTTTTCTTAGTAAGAATGTAATACGTGAATCATGGCTTTGGAATGCAGAGAGATGCAGAAGCAAATCTTCCGAAGTTATCTGATAAAGAAGGAATCGTTTTAGAGATGAGAGATGTTTTCTCTATGCAGTCTTGGTCTTTCAAATACAAGTAAATAAGTTGCAATTTCTAATCCATTTTTCATTGTTCAATTAACAACCTTAATTTCATGCTCAACTTTTAGTGGCTTTTTTGGTTACCGGTTTTCATACTTATTTTAAAATTTTGATTTTTTATCAATTGGGAAGAGTAAACTAGAAGACTCAATGCTTGTATTAATTAATGAAATAGGTTTTGGTCCAATAACAAGAGCAGAATGTATGTCCTCGAGAACACAGGTAAATTAAGGAGCTCCAATAGTATTTCAAAAGTACAAAATCTTCTGTAAAACTACTTTTAATTATGATTTACTTTTTCATTTTTTTTGTGGTGATAACTAAAGGAGAATTTGTGAAGCAAAATGGAGCAGAGATGGGAGACTTTTTAACAATATACGAGGACGAAAGCAAGAATCTCGTGAGCTCTCTTATTAACTTCATTTCTCTATTTGATTTTATAAAAAAAAAAAAAAAAAAAGACAAAAAGAAGTTAATTAATGATTAATTAGTAGTCCAAACTTGGAAATTTAAAAAGTGGTCATGATATTGAGTTTGTTAAGCATCCAGACAAAACTTTATTGCCTTTTTGACCTTTTTCTGTCAATGATAACTGTTCTTATATGGTAAGGTATAAAATCTTGTAAAAACTGGATTGTTAAAGAACGAAATATAGTGAAAGAAAATGTGATGAGTGTATACATGTTATATATATAAACATATTTAAGTTATATAGAGTTTATAATAAAAGATGGTTAATTTAGAGTTTATAATTATGGTTTGATTTGGTTGCTAAAAAATAATTATGGTTTGATTTGGTTTGGTTAGGACTTATGACTTATGTGTGTGTGTGTGTAATCGCTTGTTCTTATTACAGTACTTCGCCATTAATGGAAATTCGAGCAAACAAAATGAAGGAAGAGAAAATGAGTCGAGGGAAAGAAATCACTACGAAGACACAATGCTTGATTACATATCAAGAGACGAAGAGGAAGCTTCCATTGCAATGCTCATCGGAAATCTAAATGATCACTATCCCATCCCTAACGATCTCATGGACCTCACCACTGATCTTCATCAGCACCATCAAGCCACGTCGTCAGTGCCATCTGAGGATCACGCGTACGTGGGTTCGTCCGATGATCAAGTGAGCTTTAACGACTTTGAGTGGTGGTGATAGTATATTTAGATACCCCCTTATGAAAATAGACCTTAAGAATATACAAGAGAGATTAAAAGAAAAAGAGAGTATATTTCGTCGTATCAGAGATATTCAACATGAGATTCATATCTATAATTGTTTTATAGAGTGTTTTTATTAATTATCAATGTATTAAAGTTTTTAATTAAGAAAAATGATCATTTGTCTTCAGTATTACTTTTTTATTACAAAAAAAATTCATTATGAGTTTTATTACAAAAAATTTCATTATGAGTTTTATTACCCGGAAGAGATTATCGACATCTTGTTAGTAATTAAAACAGTATAAAGATTTTTATATAGTAACTATAGATATGGATTTTTGGGATTATATACCAATTAGTTGAATTCCGTGACAAGTTAATCGCCAGGGAACGACATAGGTGCTGGATTGGTTATAACGTCCAAATAATTTCTTCATAGCTAACTTGTAAGAATTGTCGAAAACTTTTGAAATTTGTCAAAAGAGAAAAAGAAAATTAAATAGTGTTTATAACATGTTACTAATGTGAAATTATATTGTATAAATTCATTTTTATTGTTCCTGGATATATCTTCTTTTTCTTAAAAAAATCATTTTGCTTCTATTTACAAATTTAACCATAACTTGGAAACATTGCCTTGCCTTACACGCGATAAACAGTATCGCCTACAAGTTTTCTTTTCATTTGTTTTTTGGTCGGCACCTACAAGTTTTTTAAAAAGGATGATGCATAGTCGGTAATACTATAGCTTTTCTATCAGGCAAAAAAAAATTGATTTTATTATCTTATTTTCTAATTAGAAAATCAAGGTAAGTTATGAGGCCTTGATGCCCTAAACCCTAGCCCAGATTTTGTAATTCCAATCCTCTAAGCCTAGCCTAGATTATAATCCAAGCCCAAAACTATTACTAATGTATTCTGTAAATATACCGAGCTCTTATAAGTTATAACCATAGCCCATACTCTGTAAGTATATAGCCCAACAGAGTTACTTAATAGTTAATACACTTCAAAACCTAAATAGTCAAAGTGTCTAACCCTTACCTGGGACACTACACTGAACCTCCGAAAATAATAGAGCTAAAAATTTCATGCAACACGTAGGTTTAATTTACAAATTACAATCCGCTATTTCAAATAGTTTTCAATCGTTTTTGTGAAAGAAAAAACATGTAAGTTTATGAAATTCAACCTCTTATCATAACCTAGTCAATTTGATATGTAGATACTTATCTGGGCTATAAATAACAGAATTCACTTCAAAATGAATCTACAAGATTAATCATCTTCGGAAAATGATATACATTGAGCTGTGGTCCTGTGGAACCAAATTTCTTAGGAGTTATTCTTTGATCTGACTATCCGATCGAAAGTTTATCCAAATGAACGTCAAATTGACAATTTATCTGTAAATTTGACACTAAAAATATCTATATGGAGTCTTAGTACATTAACATGTTTCAAACTTTTAACAAAAACAAAAAATGTTCCAAACCACAATCAAATTGTATATGCATATTTTATGACATTACATGTTTGATATCCAATTGATTTTGAGTAAATACAAACCCGATTTTTTTTTATAAAATTATAATAAGTAATATATTAGATTAAAACGTAAATCTAGTGATTTTATTTATTCTGGATTTACGCTATCGATTTTAAACATAACACGATCGCACCAAAATATAGAATCCCGTATATATCATTATAAAATTAGATCTGGGAAATAAATGTAAAATATCCAAATTTAATAATCTTGCTGTTCTCCAGAATATGCTCCTGGCTTTGCTCCGAAGGATGATTGCAGAATTTCACGTGAATACACGAGCAGATGAGCTAGTTTCGCTATTAGTAATAGATAAGGATTCTCCTCTCGCTCTCTCAGATATACTGGATTAGTGGATTATGATTTTCTCATCTATGCCTAAGTAAC
This sequence comes from Arabidopsis arenosa, assembly GCA_905216605.1. NCBI lineage: Eukaryota > Viridiplantae > Streptophyta > Magnoliopsida > Brassicales > Brassicaceae > Arabidopsis > Arabidopsis arenosa. The sequence goes on along the minus strand of LR999451.1, from coordinate 11,311,700 downwards.
CTATAATAAACTATTAAAAAGCTAGTTGACTTAAAGTTATTCGGTCATAACTCATAATAGTTGACATCAAGATCTAGGCACAACAAAATCATAAAACAATTCTACATTTTGGCGTTGGATATGAATACAACAAAACATTTTTTGGTTATTACTTAAAAATTAAGATAAAATAAAAATTTCTAAGATCTTAACTTTAATCAGCTCAAAAAAATTACACATCTGAATAAAATACTATGACAATATATAACAACACAATAAAAAAAAATGCAGGAGTAATTGAATTTGAAGTCAAAAATGAAAACTGAAATTTGCTAGAACTACTGACACTAAAAAATGAATTTGAAAACAAAATATTATTTAAAATAAAAAAATATTGATTGAATGATTATTAATATTTGTAATAATTATTATGCCCCCAAAAATATTAATTTTATACAGTAGAAGTTTTGCTGTAGATGTATAGTTTTAAAATTTAAAGTAATCCGAGTAAGTGAATTTACTGACAATAACATTTAAAAAATTCCTTAAAACAGTTATAACCCATTTTTTAAATCATAGTTTCATTAAACTATAACGGATTCCAATTCCCAAGTACTTAAAATTCCTAAATAAAAAACGTAGGAAGCGTGGGATTCAATTTGGACATTAAATGTCATCATGTGATATATATGTCATATGTGGACTATGAAACTATGTATGAACGTTCAAGTGTGTGTAACATGTAAAGGTAAAAGTTGTATATATAAAGGTAGCAAAACGTCACTAAGTATTAAATCCAAACATTTCACCAAGGTATTATAAAGACAATTGGTCATGATTAGTTCTAACTTCTAAGAGATTGTTTTGTTGTGGAACTTAAATTTGTTGTTGATGTGAAGATCCGACAACTATAGGTCTAATATCGGACAATAACAAAACCTAATATCGTTCATATCGACTTGGGAACAGGAACATGAATTAAATAGGATAAGATGAAACATATAATTAAAACTTAAAAGTGTTAACTACGGGTATTTGTATATTTCATGTATGTATTCGTTTTTCTAAGAGTTTATTTCTTAATTATATATTATCGTTTTCGTTTACAGTATATCAGAAAAGAAAATGTTAATACTTTTTATTCATAATAATCCATAACGGCAAAACATTATACGTATTCTCACGTTGAAGATGAAATATATACACAATTTATAACCTTCAGAGATTGGGGAAACAAAGTACCAAATTTTAAATTTGCAACAATGGTATTATCCTATTACTAATGAAGATTTATATACACACAAATGTAAGGACAAAGACTAGCACGAAAGTAGCCATATTTCTTGGAGGGAAATGTGGTAAGTTGACGATGCATAATTTTTGGGCGTATTTATTATTTTTACTAGGACTCAGGACCCCCGCGATGTCGCGGGGGAATATATTTCAAAAATCATTTAAAAAAATATCAAACGAAAAAATTATAATGAATTGTAATAATTTTGAATTTTTTTAATAACAAATCAATACATATTTTACAAAAATTATGATAAAGAAAACCCTCACAAGCATTTATTAAGTATATTGATATTAGAAAACAATAATTTGTAACTAAAAAACTATTCTCAAGTGCAAAAAGCATAAACTAATAAACCAAATATTACAATGGTTTGATAAATAAGCCAAAACGTTCAACGTCAAATAAACCAAATGCTATTGTGTTAAATTAAACGGTAACAACAATTCATTTAAATATATATATTTTTTTTTAATATTTTTTAAAAATATGACGAACTTATCCGAGAAACGCAACCGTAGATATCAAATATTCCAAAAACTGCAACGGTTCGTCAATTATACCAAATGTTGCAATAGTTCATCAAATATACTAAAGATAACAATGGTTCGTAACACAAAACCAAAAGTTTCAATAATTCGTCAAATAATCCAAATGTTGAAACAGTTCAATTAAATAGTTACAATCTCATTTAAATACATTTTAGTAATTGAAAATTAAGAATTAAAATAATAATTTATGAAAAGTTACACCGAGAGACGCGGCGGTAGATAATTAAATGTTATGGCTATTTATAAAATAAACCAAAAATTGCAATTGTTCGTGAAATAAACTAAATATATAAACCAAAGGTTGCAATTGTTCGTAAAATAAACTAAATATTGCAATGATTCGAATAAGCGGTTTCAACTGTTTATGAAGAGTTACAATAAAAAACGCAACCGTAGAAAACATTCAGAATGTAATTTATAAAATAAAACATAACCGTAAAATATATATTTTAATTAATAAAAACATTAACGAAAAGTTGCGATAAAAAGACGCAACCGTACAGATGTGCAAATGGTATTTATTAGATTGAAATATATATTTTAATTAATAAAAACATTAACGAAAAGTTGCGATAAAAAGATGCAACCGTTCAGATGTGCAAATGGTATTTATTAGATTGAAATATATATTTTAATTAATAAAAACATTAACGAAAAGTTGCGATAAAAAGACGCAACCGTTCAGATGTGCAAATGGTATTTATTAGATTGCTATTATATATAGATTAAATTCAGTAAAACGTAAAAGCAAAGAGAATCATTCCAACGACAAGAATGATTAGTCTACTATGTAAATGTAATGATACATCATCGCGTTATCGGATTTAAACTTTTAAACAATTATGGCCCATAATTGTGTTATATCTCTAGGGAGATGTTAGACCAAAGCATCCAAAGATAGGTTTAATTTGAAGAAAAAAAAAATGATAGGGGGTGGGTCCTATATTGGCTCTATCATTTTTCCCATACTTTTGCAGGTAACACGAAAATGTAACATGACATGTCTCTCTCCGGACAAAAATATATCTCCCGCAACGGTAATAATTTAAGTTACCCGTTCGTGAATATTACTGATCATGTAGAACTGTAGAAGTGGTGGGGTAAGACCTACTCGTGAATCGATTTAGAAGTTTTAAAATTAATTTAACACAGAAAAAACAAAAACCATGCAGACCAATAACAAGAAAATATCTAAAGCGTAATTTGTTTAACTATTTGAAGAACAGTAATCTCAATAATGATGGATTCAAATTTGAATATGGTGGCTTGTTAAGAGATGAGTGATTTTTGTATTGTAGAGTTGCTTATGTATTATCATGTTATTCCGATCAAAGTTTAATGTAATTTGAAAATAAATATTTGTAAGCAATAGAGCAACATGTGCTATGTAACCCAGCAATTACGCTCAGAGTCTCCAAAAGATGTCATCAGTGATATATTGTGAGAAAATAGTGGAAAATCACATCAGCTTTACATAAAATGTGGTTTCCATTCATCACAATGTATCAAATGAAAGTTTTGTTTGCTCTTGATATAACTAATGCCAAACTCACTTAGACTCTCTACTTAGTATATAGAAAATTGAAAACTACATGTTTAGTAGGACAATTGTTGAAATACCTTTTTAGAATGGTAGACCTGTGTCACAATGCTCTCCAATCAAAATGTTTTACTACTTTTTTTCTTTTTTTGAACAAACAATGTTTTACTACTTTCAAAACACAATTGTTTGACATAATCCAAAAAATTCAATCAATTATGCAAACCATTTTTTGCAATTTATAACTTCGGATTACATTCCACATCAATACCATTCTCCTCATCAGTCGAAGGCGCTATTGATCATGAATCAGTTGCTTAGACACGAGCTTGACTATATCGAATTTTTTTACTATTTCATATGTGAATCATGGTACTAAATTCCTTTAAATAAATTAAAAGCTTGATATTACGTACCGACACTTATGATTTTTCTAAATACATATATATAAACTAGATCATAACCCATGCTATAGCACGGGTGTGAATTTTTTTTTATAAAATTAAATTATAAATTTTGTATTAAAAAGCAAATAATATAATAGAGCCAAATTTAGGATAGACCACGTTAGATCTTATTGTTTATGATATCTTCTTAAACCCATTTTAAAACCCATTGACCCGCGTTTATTGAAATGGATAGTGTGCTAATTGTCTTTAATAACCTTAATGAAGTGAATGAAATTTGTTCTAAAAGAAGATTTTTGTAATGACATTCTTAAGTAAATTCTTACAAAGGGGAAGGTTAATTAAGGGTAATTGTAAAATGTACTCCCCAAATAATAGTGTAGGATTATCAAAAACTTTTGCATGTTTCCGTGGATGCAAAAACAAAAGTGCATTCTTTGATATCATGTCAAAACAAAAAGTTCACAAAACAAATTATAATGACAATTCAAATTAACATTACCATTACTCATGCTATAAAACAATTTCCTAAAGTTTATATTATCCCAATATATTTCTTTTGTTAAAGTATTTACTAATGTTCAGTTTAGATGGATCACCAGTGATAATATCTTGATTATTCAACAATTCTTTTTTGATAAAAATACACCAACTTGACATATTTTAGACGATCTAAAATACAGCAACTAATTAATAGGCGATCTAAATCTTACACCTATTATTTATAATTTTATTATCATATATTAAAAAAATCTTACAGTTATTAGTCCATTCTTGATATTTTAGACGCCAAATGTTTACTAGATGGGTTAAGATCTTTTTAACATTGGTTCACCAGGGAGCTGACTTTTTTTTTGTTGCAATAGTAGAAAGTTTGCATATCACATTTTTTTCGGAAAAACGGTCTATTTCCCCACGAAAACTATGACATCATAACAGATAGAGCCCAATCTATGACCACGTGCTAGATATCCCCGAAAAAATATTTCGCAACCTATATCGCCATAAATTCATAGTTGGAATCCTATTACTCCCTAAAATAAAAGTTCTCATCTAATTTACCCACAAACATTGGTTCTATTCGGTTTACTGTTTGCTTACCAAACTAACAAAAACACTAAACCGGATTAAACCAATTCTAACCCAATTACAACTAACTGAACCTGACCAAGCAAACCCACCATTCTTCTTCACCCGTAACATACCTATGTATCCAGTTGAATCAACCACTAAAACGTTTCCATCCTTAGCGCTTTTGTTCTTGAAGGATGATGATGTAGCGATTTCTGTAATTCCTGAGTCTAGAATTGAAATTGGTTTGACTCTCACTCTCCTAAACCTAAGATTTCAGGATTCATGGGTTTCGAATGTTGAAACTAAAGGTGACGACTTAATCTAAAATTTTGAAATGGATTTGGAATCTTTAAAGATGGTTTTGGTGAGTAGGAGTGTAAAGTCAACCCACTTCATCTTCTCCACGCATCAAAATTAAGTGTGAAGATTATTGTATTTTTTGGATTCAATTAGTTGACGAAAACGGGTTTGGCCGAGAAAGTTTTGAGATTGACGAGGTGTCATTGTCGTTCGTGTGATGGAAATTAGGATTTGTAGAGATCTAAAAGCTTTCATTTCGGCAACAATGGCAAAGTAGCAATCTCGTACAAGTTCATATTTGAAAGATTTCAATTTCAATGGGACAATCAATTTCAATGTAGCGGAGATTGGGAGAGATTAGTGGGTCGGGTCAATTTTTTTTTTTTTTTTTTGGGCAAACGTGGGTCGGGTCAGGCTTTAATTTGGTTAGATAGTGAGTTTAGTGGTTTGGTATCCGGTTTAGGACTTAAACCGATTAAACCTAAATTTACGGGGAATTAGATGAAAACTATGGATTCGGGGAGATATAGGTTGCGAAATATTTTTTCGGGGATATCTAGCACGTGGTCATAGATTGGGCTCTATCTGTTATGATGTCATAGTTCTCGTGGAGAAATAGACCGTTTATAATGTTATTGTATAACTAAAGTTTTCCATCTTAAATATCTATCAGGAAAAAAAAAAAAAAAGAGTAACCAAAAAAGAGTAACTAAATGGTAGTACTAGTAGTAGTAACTAATAACGGAGTAAGTCATGTCGATCGATTTTTATTTATTATTTACAAATAATAGGGAGTTATTTCATGACACTCGAAGCGTGAACCTTCCTCCTATAAATACACCCATTTCATAATCTCAAAACATATCACTAACCAAAAAACAAAACAAAAAATGGGTTTCATTGGTAAGAGTGTATTAGTGAGTCTCGTAGCACTTTGGTGCTTCACTTCCTCTGTCTTCACTGAAGAAGTGAACCATGTGACTCAAACCCCTTCTCTAGCTCCTGCTCCTGCTCCTTACCACCACGGCCACCACCACCCACACCCTCCTCATCACCACCACCCTCACCCTCACCCTCACCCCCACCCACCGGCCAAATCTCCGGTTAAACCCCCGGTTAAGGCACCAGTGTATCCACCAGCCAAAGCTCCGGTTAAGCCTCCGGTTTACCCACCGACCAAAGCCCCGGTTAAGCCCCCAACTAAACCCCCGGTCAAGCCACCTGTTTCCCCACCAGCCAAACCTCCAGTCAAGCCACCGGTTTACCCTCCAACAAAAGCCCCAGTTAAGCCCCCAACTAAACCCCCGGTCAAGCCACCAGTTTACCCTCCAACCAAAGCTCCGGTTAAGCCCCCAACTAAACCCCCGGTCAAGCCACCAGTTTCCCCACCAGCCAAACCTCCAGTTAAGCCCCCGGTTTACCCTCCGACCAAAGCTCCGGTTAAGCCTCCGGTTTCTCCTCCGACGAAGCCACCAGTTACGCCACCGGTTTACCCGCCTAAGTTCAACCGTAGTCTAGTCGCCGTTCGTGGTACGGTTTACTGCAAAAGCTGTAAATACGCTGCTTTCAACACACTCTTAGGCGCTAAACCCATCGAAGGTTTGAACTATTTTCTTAATTTATTACTAGTACTTCTTTCACTTTCATTATTTATTTTATACACTCATAAATACCTCAGTAATAATCTCTGAAACAACTCAACTTGGCTCTGCATTCGCATTTACTTAACATTGTATACGTATATCTATAAAATAATACGTATTTCATATCAAACCTTCAAAAAATCATGACGCATACTTCGAAAAATAATTCAAATTTTAAAACGTTACAAGTGGGACCTTTGGTACGTATTTAGTCAATGTTTCGAAAATAGGTAAAAAAATAAAGAGAGTGACTATGTACACTTCTGCACTCATCAGTCACTGTTTTTTACAGTCTGGCCCATAAATTTCACTACTTCCCAAAAAGATAATTAAAAAACACATAACTATTTCCATTAGTCCAAAACAACAGTTAAAAGCACATAACTATATCCATTTGTCCAAAAACAAATCTAACGAATATTAATTAATATTTCTTTATGGGTTTGTTCAGGTGCTACTGTGAAACTAGTGTGTAAGAGCAAGAAGAACATAACATCGGAGACGACGACAGACAAGAACGGATACTTCTTGTTGTTGGCTCCTAAGACGGTGACGAACTTCGGTTTCAGAGGATGTCGTGTGTATTTGGTGAAATCAAAGGACTACAAATGCAGCAAAGTCTCAAAGCTCTTTGGTGGAGATGTCGGTGCTGAACTCAAGCCGGAGAGAAGGCCGGGAAAAGGTACGGTGGTCGTCAACACGCTCACATACGGTCTCTTTAACGTTGGACCATTTGCCTTTAACCCGACTTGCCCCAAATGAAGATGATTTGATGCTCTAGTTACTTTCTTGATTTCGTCATGTTCAAAAGATTGAGACTTGAGAGAGTGTGTTATTGTGCGTTGGAATTTTAATTAATGTTAGCTAGTCTTTAAGTTAAATGCTTGGGGTTTATGTGATGTATCTCTTTTAAGTGACGTTGTTTAAGTTTCGTTTGAATAAAAATAGCAGCTTTCAAGAAGATTTATTTTTGAATTTATTTAAGGTTCAAATTATGAAAATGAGATGGTTCCATTACATAACAAATCGAATGACCAAAAAGAAATGTTAAAAAATAAAAACCATAAATCGAATGAATAACTTGTAATTTTTTATTTCTCAACTTGAATTTCTTGATGTGTTTGATAAAAATGATAAATATAATTACGCTGCAGACAAAAAAATATGATTACAATTACAAAAAACGGTGAAAAGCTCGATGGGAAGGAGGAATCATCGAATAGGGTTTCTAGTCGGTTCTTGAATACGGAGAAAAATCAGCTGCGTAATTGTCGGCCACGGGGCTGACATTATTTCCCATCACAATCTCAAAGTTATAAAGGACAAATAATAATTCAAGATACTAATTTTTATAAAAAAGTTAATCGACTCGTTTGAAATAACAAAAAGTGATTAACAAGAAAGGTTTATGGGTTGTGGCGGAGCGATTAAGTTAGGATCTAAGAACATGATTATCCATAGTGTCTTAGAAATAAATCTTAGAAATATTTAAGTAATATATTTGTAAAATATGGATTTTAACTATGTTTTTGTTGCTTAGCTAAGAAATTCTCTTAGCAATAATAGCTTAATTGAGATTTAATTTTAATCATTTATTGCTAAGATCCAGCTTAAGATTTTCTTAAGAACCTGCCATTAATCATGGTATAAGTGATGATACCTTTTTTTTTGTAATATATTTATGTGGTGTCATGGAACAAGATTCGACTTTGCTCATAACTTGAGCTTCTCACGTGCTCGGCATATGGTTCTCTTGAAAAATGTCAACCGGGTTTGTTATATGCAATTATGCATTGGTTAGGACTCTACATTTTGGTTCAACAGAATCTATGTTGTTGCTTTAAATCAATTCATGGTCTATTGGTCTTGTAACTCAATCCGCTTAGTCTCATCTCATGAATGAACTTACTATTTTTTCCGAGTCGTTGATCACCAGTTTGATAATCGAACTCGAAGGTGTTAATCTTTCTAAGTTCACTCTTTACTTTCTTCTTTGAACAGACGCGAGATCAAATATCTATCCATGAGAGGTTCATAAGGTTGATCATTTCTACTATTGAGTATATGGATAAAAGCATTTCACCAAAATCGCAACACGATAATCCGAATAACACGTTCCGAAAACAAAAAAGACTGAAAAGGAAGGAAGTTTCGAATCTCAAGTCTAAATTCTAGCATCAATATTCAAACATGTGACCAAAATTTAGAAAACTGTTTTACCAAAAAATAAAATAAAATTTAGAAAACTGTTGTATATGTCATTGATACTACATAGTTTGATAACACCAAGGTAAATTATAAACTATATGATACATGGCCCAAATACATGCACACTAACAGGGCTGGGTTTCTTAACCCACACCGAACCCGTTTGCAAACAAGCAAAGCAACAACCTAAGTACACAAGAATTTTCAATAAATATGAGGCCCAAATTATTAAAGCCCAACTTCTCTCCACAATAACGAGCCTAATATGTTAATTTACTTTAGTCAAACGACTCAAATCCAATGATTAGATTACTTCCAAGAAAAGCATTTCTTGGTTGAATATATATAGCACGACGACACGTAGATAAATCAACTTACCATAAAATCATTTCGAGTAGTATTAATTATATTGACCAAAAGGTCACATAAACGTCCTAGTCATCTAAACCATCATTGGATATTGAGTTCAACAATTTCCTCTAAGGTAATTCAATGTTCTTTGTGTAAATATCGTTGTTAAGACTTGGTCTCTACCTCTATCATCTATTGGCAAGACTAAAACCAAATAGAGCACATTTTTCCCCCCACTTTCAACGACGGCGCGTGACACCACTCGCTACATCAGCGCGTGAGCAAAGACCTAAAAAACTAGAAAAAGACTAAAGAGCCAATAGCGCCCACCGAAAACATTTTCTTACCGAACCAAAACACAAAAGCTTAAACTCAAAAACAAAACACAATTTTTATCTCTCTCTCTCTATCTCTAAAAGCTCTCTTCTACAATGGAGAATTCGCCGAGATATAGAGAAGCGACGAATCTGATTCCATCGCCGAGATGTCACAATACCAACAGTTGCAGCATGAGCAGTAGCAGTGAAACTAACAAACCACCAACAACTCCGACCCGACACGTAACCACAAGATCCGAATCCGGAAACCCGTACCCGACAACATTCGTTCAAGCAGATACTTCATCCTTCAAACAAGTCGTTCAGATGCTAACCGGATCCTCCGAGAGACCCAAACACGGTTCATCTCTTAAACCAAATCCGACCCATCAACCCGACCCAAGATCCACTCCTTCTTCTTTCTCAATCCCACCAATCAAAGCCGTACCAAACAAGAAACAGTCTTCTTCTTCTTCCTCAGGGTTTCGTCTCTACGAGCGTCGTAATTCAATGAAGAATCTCAAAATCAATCCTTTAAACCCGGTTTTTAACCCGGTTAATTCAGCTTTCTCTCCCCGGAAACCGGAGATCCTCTCTCCGAGCATCCTCGATTTCCCATCTCTCGTTCTTAGCCCGGTTACGCCTCTTATACCCGACCCGTTTGATCGATCCGGGTCATCAAATCAAAGCCCCAACGAGCTTGCGGCGGAGGAGAAAGCGATGAAAGAGAGAGGCTTTTATTTGCATCCATCTCCGGCAACAACTCCGATGGATCCAGAGCCTCGACTTCTTCCTCTATTCCCGGTGACTTCTCCTCGAGTCTCAGGTTCTTCATCAGCTTCTACTTCTTGAAAAAACCCTAATTTTTATTTTTTTACTCAAATTTTTATTATCCTTTTGTGATCTTAATTATATATTATAATTGGGAATTGAGATAAATCCTGTTGAGAATTATACGAGAAAAAATTGTAATGTTGAGATGTTTGCCAAATCCAATTCGCGATTTTAAATCATCGCCTTCAATTGTATTTTAAATCTCTCCCTATGGTTTTATATTGATGAGTTTATTCTGCCGATTTTGATAAATTAGATTAGTTAGTAGTACTCATTAATTCAGTGAGTTGTACAATTTTTAGTGAAATGATCAAATTGTTTTTTGTTTCTATTCTATTTTATTTCCATAAACACACAATTAGTTGCATTCTACATTTGTTTTTTTTCAGTAAACAAATGGTGAAGAGATTGGTCTTTAGAGAGAACCAAATTGGTCCAACCTTTTTTAGCTAAGGATTGATGAAATAAAGAAAGAGTAAACAAAAGAAAAAGGAGTGTGGAAAAAATAAAGAGATTTTTTTTTTTGTTATTATTGTTTCATCTTTTGTCCTTAGAAAAAGGAGAATACAAAATTGAAAAAAGAAAGAAAAGAGTAAATTGGATAGAAGGAAGAGAAAAGAGTGGGGCTTAGCTGTCTAAAAGAGAGAGTATTAATTAAGGGGTAAGGAATCTTTTGACTATTTTTTCTTTGGATTCATGATTTGATGATAGGTTTTTTTTGAGATTTGACCTCTATTACCTATATTTTCAGCCTAATGAATGATACTGATATTGTTTGTTTTTAACCGTAAGAAGAACAAAATTGTTGTTTGGAAACATTAGAGTACAAGTTTTGGTTGTGGTCACTGTTGGGTCTAATAATATCTTGGGGTCGAAAATCATATTGAGTGTTTCACTTTAAAATATAGTTGAAGGTGGACTTAGTGGCATATGGATTGAGGTAATGGGCATTTGCTAAATGGCCCCATATGATTTCTTTAGTTTTTTTTTTATTTTAAGATCTTTTGAATATTTCTTGGTCAAAGGTTTTTGTTTAGAGGAAAATTAGGCTTGTTGGAAACTTTCGTAAATTAGGTGTTTTAATTGGTTGCACAAAAGGGACGTGGGCTACAGAAATAATTAACACTTTAATTATTTATGTATTTATCATTAAATGGTCTTCGAAGACTAAAAAAAAATTAAATTAAACTTGACTCAATCTTCTCATGGTGGACCGGATCTATTATTATCTATTTCCCTCTCTAGAATTTTTATTTTTTTTTGAAAATTTCATGTGAAGAGAGTTGAAGTTGTGGGCCTACTTCGACTATTAGTGGTGCTACTGAAAGCGATTGCGGTTGACTCATTTTATAAATTTTCTCTTTCAAAAAATTTAAATCCTACAAAAAAAGATTTTTTCTTTCACTCATTTGTGAAAATAATTTTGTTGATGTATTCTATAGGTAAATCTTACCCACTAGAATTCAATCCCTATGTTTTGATGATGTACCTAAATTCCTTGAATATATATCAAGATTCAGATGAGAAATGCTTCTTCTTTTACAAGTTACTACAACAAAGAATATTATTCCAACAACAAAAAATGAGATAAGCCTATTTGTAAAATCTCATTTACTAGTATATTAAAAAAGTTATTTTGTTTCTGGCATTCTCATTTGGTTTTAGATTTCGTTATCAGTTACGGTTATGATTGTTGTAATCGATTGTAAGGCTTAGTTTTCGGAGAGATAGAATGTTATCCGTCGACTTAGTTTCTAGGGTTTTCTCGTTAACCGCTTGTATTATCCCAAATTTTTTTATATAATTCAGCAGACAAAAAAAAAAGAAAAAAAAAGGTTATTTTGTGTGGTTTTGAAAAATAAAGAAAAGTCAAAAAGTAATGGAGATGTGGTGTGAATAGCAATAATGTTTCAAAGTTAGGTTCTCATCTCACTTCAAAGTCTTCTTTGGCTCTCTCTTTATTTTATTTTTAAATGACTTCTTGGAAAAAGACCATACAGTGCTGAATGAAGTAGTAGTGCAGGTGGGTCTTGTGACCATGAAACTACTAAACATTTCCTCAGACAAACAAACAAACAAGTAAAAAAAAGCAGCAAGCAAATGAGTCAGAACACAGGATGGGCCTAAGTGAAGAACATTAGACCTTTTCTTAGGGATCTCTTTATTGCCCCATGAACTTGAAGCTGTTTCGAGTACGACCGGATAAATACCATCAACTCTATAAGTTTTTTTGGTCAAAATTTTAATAATGCGTTCTAGTGTCGACCGTCTACATACTAAACTAGAAGTGACTATTAATGCCAGCCAACCAAATTATGTTGTCACCCATTTCAGTTCCAAATTATCATCCATAGACATTCTTAGTCTTTAGTTATGGAAACTCTTCGATTTATTTATAAGAAGTTGAATTCCAAAACACTTTTCCTAAACGTGAAGGTTGCGGGTGATTTGGGCTCGGACTTGGGCTTTTCCAATCCAAAATGAAGTCTTACATTGAGACCCCAAAACACTTCTTCTTCATTTCAGTTTCACTATCTTTTCTAATTTTATTATTTTCTTTGATAATTCACATTTGTCATTATTGTCAAGTCATTCCGTCAAAAACTCGTGTTCTGATATGTAACCGTAGAAATGTCATCATAATTCATAAATATCCCGTAACTGACTTGAAAAAAACGATGTGCTGTGAATCATGTGATTATGAATTCAAAGCCATAGTTTCATGTGGATACATCCCACAATCTTACTCGGAAATTTAAGCAAGAAACGTAAATGATTTCTCATTTGTTTATAGATTTTTTGCGAACGTTTTTTGATAAATTAAAAAAGTATTCAATATCTTAGTCTGATCGGGTTAGATCCATCATTAACAATCTCAACTATAAGTAACCAAAGCTTAATTCGCCGTGTTTGTTTCGATATAAGAAATCCAAAAGGAGATATAAAAGAAGAAATAGGTCCAATTTGGCCCTTCGTCTTAAAACAAAATGCTTAGTCGTAAAATACTAAAACATCATGATGTATATAATAGACAAAACGGAACTTAATTATATGAACGAAACGAAATAAAAAAGGACAACAACAAAGGAAAAGAAGTGATATACCAATGAATCAAAAGCTTATATGCATCATGATGATTAAATAAAGAACAAAAAAAGAATATATATAGATCATACGTATAACATAGGATACGTTAAGAAAGAATGAAAAAAAAAAGGTGGAAGTATTAAAATATTAACGATCAAGAATGAAGAATGAAGATCGAACGTACGTTGTTGAATCAAATCTTCCTCTCTATCATTTAGCGTGCGTACCTATAGCAATGCGTGATGGCACTGCATCCACGCCTATAAGGATTATTCCTTCTTCTCTTCTTGCAATCGTAGTAAGATCGGCCACGTCTACTGCAAGGCACATTGTTCTTTTTGAGAGCATCATAGCCAATGTAACGGCGTCCTCTTGCGAGTTGACGACGGTTTGTCTCTGAATCCATTAGAGATTCGAGCTCATCATCTTCCCCGATGCAACCTTGCCCGTTGATGCAAGATTTGGTCAATGGGTAGGTTGCATTGACGGATTTAGCTACCATGGCTAAGATCAAGAGACCAAAGATTAGTAACATCTTGACACCCATTTTGTTTTTTTTTTCGGTTTTGTTTTTTTAAATGAGTTATTATTACTCTTTTGTTTAGGTTTTGGTTTCTTCTACGCCCTTTCCTTGTGACAAGGAGAGGGAGAAATAGAAGTGTGTGAGAGATTATGCAGAAGAACAAATGAGAGATTGGTTTTGTTGAGGATAAAAAAAGGCTTAAGACAGATTGCGATTTTTTGCTTGTTATTATTTTGTGGTCGTTAATTCTGTTACTTTGAAATTGGGGTTTTAACCTCTTTTTTAGGTCTATTTTTCTCCATTTCTTCCGCTTGGTGGTTAGATCTAAATTTGCTATAAGTTATTTATGGCTCTGCTTTTTGATCGGCTAACTAATTTTTTTTTCTTCTGAAAAATATTCAAATGCTCAATTTTAGCATGTATAAGTCTATTATGAGTTTTGTAACCAATTTCGAAAGAACTTAAGAGTGAGTAGGATCATAGGATCATAGGATCATAGGATCTAATAATATTTTGAAGTTCTTTTTATCTGTAAATTCAAAAACTCTGCATCAGTTTTTTAGCATCTTCTAGAAAGGCAGTTAGCCAAGTATAGATTGTATGGATCTCATTAGCACATATTTCAGATACTTTAGATCATTGCATTGTATATTATTGATTGATCTAATGTTTTTTATTGATTGTTATTTTTTCATCGGTTTCCATTAATTAAAATAAATTCTTCAATGATATTTAAAATTTCTTTTACTGAAATTATATCTTAACCAATATTCCGAAAACAAATGTGGACATGTTTGTATTCGCTCTATTTCAAAAGGTAGAAAATGTTTTATTACATCCTAAAATTGACTTTGTAATACTATTAGTTAATAGGGGAAAATGAGATATTTCGTTAAAAATTACATTGAAATGATGAAATCATAAAAACAAAATGTAAAAAGGGAGTTTAAAACAATGCTGTATTTAGTTTAAAACGAAGAAAAGAGTTAAAGATGGTGCCGGTGAAGTAGTATTAATTACAACACAATGAAGGAGCACATTAATACATCTCACGTTAACCACATAAATATAATCATGATATGCCTCCAGGACGATAGACTATGTTCTCATCACCACTCACTAGTAACCTCTAGTGTTACTCGGTTAGATTTTTATTGGTCGAACATATGGAGGTGATCCTAGAGATGTTTTCATTACAAATATGCAGAAGATGATGGCTTCTCTTAAAATCTCATTATTTTTGGATGCTATTGATTTAATATCCAAACTCAAATGTTTATGTGGACATAATAAACAACATCCGGATAAGAAAACGAACATTCACCAAAGATAGAAAAACAACAATTTCACATATTTATGTGGGAATCTTTGCATGAGCTGAATGTCTTAGCTAAACAGTCAATATGTACTAACCTAATTTAGGAGCTACTTCTAACAGGACACATGCGTGTTTAACATAACAAATGAAAATTTCTGATCCAATATAATTTAATGTTGGCCCTTTACAATAACTATTTTGTTTTTGACGTCGCCTTTTACAAATCTTTTTCTTTCTTTTTTTTACAAATTTTTGTTTATTGATATGTAAATGGTTAATAAGTTAAACGATTATTAGTTTTTTTGTAAGTTGTAAGAAAGTCTTTGTATATTGATATGTTAATTTACATCGATTAGGATGGATATGAATAGAATATTAGTTAACAGTTATTAATCAATATTCAATCATATAGTTGAAAAATTCTGCAAGGTATTAATAAATTATAAACATATCTTTTTTTGAGATGTAAATTAAACAATTTTTTTTTGTTTTTTTTTTAATTTAATGATAATTCATATTCGGTAACATTATACTGTACTTATATATAAACTTAGGACCACATTTTTTAATCTCATTTCAGTTATATATGTACCAAGCCAGACCATCTACGGATTGTCAATTAATTTTTAAGTTGATTTTTATTATTCACATAGTATAAAAATCAGATTATATATTGATCTAAAATAGTAGGAGAAATAGAGAATGAAGCGGATTTAAGAATGATGCAGATTTAAAGTTAAATCTGGTCGAAATATAGTAGACTAGACAATTCACCGGAAAAAATGATGGAAAATGCTAATATATAAATAAGAGAGATGAACCAATATATTAATGATACATCTCAATATATTTATTATCAGTTTAGTTTAAAATTATAAGTACATTATCTATCAAAAAAACATTTCAGTCAAACCATTTATAATCTCATTGAAAAACTCCATTATTGAATGTACAATGCGATGTGGTACTCCATAAAATGCCAGGAAGAACAAAGACGAGAGCTGCAGTTAGTAAAATAGTGTAAGATGTCGGTCAATAAATTTCGTAAAATATATTTTCATAATGATAACAATGATAAGAACATAAAGAGATGCCAAAAAAATGAGAGAAATGGGTCAAATCATGTAGCGAACAACTACTACAACGTTCGTTGCCCGCGTTTAATTGGTTCAAATGTCTATTGTCATTAAGAAGTTAATCATACAATTATTCTATAATTAGATATAGAAAAAGTCAATACCAAAACCACTATTCTAGTCTCGTACTTATCGTCGCAAATCGCAATCTATTAGTATAAAGTATAATTGTATAAACAGTCTTGAAGAAGAGATTACATATTAGAACGCAAATACAGTTTCCAACTGCCGTTTTGAAATGTCTTTTTGATAGTGTCGAAGGCTTACTTCGTAGTTTATACATAGACACCATCACGGGATGCTTTTGAATATAATTCCCAACAATAACGTTTTTTTTATATAAGAAAGTCAGTAAAACATAACGCATGTGTATCTATCATCAAATATCGACATCAATCATCAAAGATATTTCCTCTCTTTAGTTATTTATTTTAAATGATAAATATGAAGAAAGTTGTGTTGGTAAATTTCCATTCAATTACGTGCATTGTTTGTCTTTGTTTTTAATACGAATGGGTCCATCCATAACCAAAAAGACAAGTCATCTTTTGAGGTGATGTCAAGTGACAAACAATTGTAGCTAATCTGTGATTTGTGGGAATATCAATTTCTTAATTAAACTAGTTTTATTTAAAATTATGATTATGGTGCAGATTTCTTGGAACTTTTGAACTTTTATCATCTTTTTGTACCTAATAGTTTAGATTATCATATATGTGAGTATATGAGTATATCAATAAACACACACATACAAAAAAAAACAATTTGTTGTGGAAATCTTTCCAGCAAATCATGGAGTTACGCAATCCATCAATCTATAAAAATATTATGGGCCATAATATATACACAAAGTGTATGTGTTTGAAGTTGAACCAGAGTCTATTCTCAATAAATGTTTTGTTTCAGTTTATTGCATATTTAATAAGATTATTTTTATATATAACGAGTTGGAAGGCGATGGTGTATGCATGGATAAAATTTGTAGAACCAGATAAATTCTAAAGTTAACACTTTTATAAGGAATAAATTTAACACTTGAATTTCATACTAATTGTATAAAACACTTGCGTAATCAAGATATACTTATTTACGATTTTTTCCACATCCTTTTTACAAATGCTCTTCAAGATATTTTCTGTTTTGTTTTTATAACTTTTTTGGGTCTACGAACAAACTGTTTTTTAAGATTAGGTTCAGTGGTTGATGAAATTATTTATTTTTCAATCGCAATGTATTCAAATTCTGGTCAGACAAAATTTTCTTTTATTATCGAGTCTGACAAATTCAACGGGTGTTTTATTTTGAAAGCTCACTATAAAGCTCATAGTGATGGTTTTATAAATCTTATTACATAAATGAATTCGCATATGATTACTATATCTCTAAAGTCTTGACATAGTTAGGATAAAGAAGGTTTAGCTTAAACGTCAAGGAATAAATATTTAAAAGTGGTTACCTTTTGTTTCCTCTAAACTCCTTTTTAAATAGGGTTACTTACTATATGCATTACATAGTCTAATTTTAGAGCATTTATAAAAATGATGTGGTAGCAAAATTTTAAATAAGCATATATTAATTATACGATTGTTTTCTATGAATAGTATGAAATTAAAGTGTGTTTTACAAAATTAATTTGATAACACACTGTATTTTATATGGTATTAAGAAAAAAATACACCCAAAATTATGATTCACTTGTTTATTATTTTGTTATACTTTTTTTTATATTTACATATATTTGAACATTCAAAACGACAACTTAACTCCATTCATTATTTGAAAATATATCAAATGATTCAATGAAAATTTTAAAAATTAATTTAGAGGAGAAACAAATCAATAGTTGAGCGCACTTAGGAGAAGATGAAGTGAGATAATGGATTAGATATGTATCCACCACATTTGCATCTCCATTTCTTCATCATGATCATCATCATCATTAATTCATCAACATCATCATCAGCCACCTTTGCAATTTGTCCGTTTCACAACTGAGCAATCTCTCTCTTCCATGTGACACATTTCCTTTGGCTTCTTCTTCCCCCTTTGTTGTTCCAATCTCCGTACGTCAAGGTTTCTTCTGGAAAAGTCTCTCTTCCTCTTTGTCTTTTCGTTTTCCGTCTAAAGAAAGATTCAACTCTCTCCTCCGATTTTCTTCTTCCCCTCTCTACTCTGCTTCTCTGATTGTGATATCTCTTGTGGGTTCTTCTTCTTTCTCTGTTTTTTTCCATTGTTGCTTTTGTCTCTGTACTTCTTGAATTTCATCATCTGGGTTTCATTGGTTTCACACAAAGCTTGTGACTTTGAGCTTATTCAGTTTTCTTGTAGACCAAGCACTCTGCTTTGTAATTGCTACAGTGTCTGGTCCTGAATCTTTGCTTTTGCCATCAATAAAATGCTCATCTTCTTCCTTTTCTACTGTTTATGAGAAAATCCTGAATCTTTGTTAGTTTTTCCAATGTTTCTCAGGATACTTTTGTGTTCTGTCTTCAAATTTCGAACACTTGTCTAAGATTTATTTGTCTGATTCCAAACATCATGGAAGCTAATTTAGCTGATCAGAAACAAAAACCTAAATTTCTTGTTGAGGTAAAGCTTGTAGCTTTTGCTTAAAAGAATCTTACTGTTTTTGTATATGAACACACAATTGAATGATGTTATTATTCTCAGGTTAACAACATTGAGAAACAGCTATGGACATTAATCCATTCAAAGGGTATATTGCATCCCGATGTTTCAGAACTATACGTGAAAGCTGGTTCGACATACGAGCAAATCTTTAAAAGCAATCTCCAACAAGAAGAGCTTCAAGAAGTAGAGTTCTGCCTCTGGAAACTCCATTATAAGCATATCGATGAGTTTCGTAAAGGCCTTAAAACAGATGATCAAATCAAGCATATGAAAGCATTCAAGTTGTTTCTGTCAAAAGCGGCCGAGTTTTACCAGAGTCTGATTTCCAAAGTCAGACTCTCCGAGGAATGTGGAGAGCAAAAAAGCAGATTCTTGTGCCATCGTTTCTATATTTGTCTTGGAGATCTTGAAAGGTATCAAGAACAATATCTGAAAACACATGAGCATCCTAATTGGTCAACTGCAGCTACTTACTATCTTGAAGCTGCAAAATCTTGGCCTGATAGTGGAAATCCTCATAACCAGGTAACTTATCTTCTTCCATTACTTTTTTTTGTCATTTGCCATTTCTGAGTGATTTTCTTACATTTGTGTAGTTAGCTGTATTGGCGACATATGTTGGTGATGAGTTCTTGGCTCTGTACCATTGTGTAAGAAGCTTAGCTGTGAAAGAACCTTTTCCTGGTGCTTCGAACAATCTTCTTTTGTTGTTTGAGAAGGTGATTGATTTACTGATACTTATCTGTTATCTGCAATGGATTTGTGTTTGCCTTTGCTCAAAATGCTTGTTTTAACTACTGCAGAACAGGTCTTCTCCTTTGAAATCTCTGTCTACTGATGCACAGTTTAACTTCTCAAACCCATCGGAGAGAAATATTACTGTGAAAAATGTCAGAGAGGACCGCAATTTAATAGCTGGAGTTGATTTATGGCCCCTGGTAGTGCGAACAACAAGCTTCTTTTTCCTTAAATCCAGGTATGAATTATGAGTAACATTTGAATGAAGTACAACATTTTCTCTTCTTTTAGCTCAAGTTCTTGATGACCCTTTCTCCAAAACTGTTCTTTAACTCTTTCCGGTTTGTTTCAGTTTTAATGAGTTTGGGTGTGCATTTGCATCAACTATAAGAGAACTGGATGCAGCATTTGCAGAAGATGATAGAAATCTAGAAGCCATGTTGGAGTCTTATCAATTTATGGACACGGAAAGAAAGGGACCTTATAAAATTCTCCAACTTGTTGCGGTTTTCATCTTCATCTTCCACAATTTAGCCGAGGTTAATGGGTCAGACAACGTGAAAAAGGAAGTTAAGCTAACAAATTTAGCATCAACTATGGTGTTCATTGTCATGGGGCGAGTTGTTGAGAGATGTTTGAAGACAAGTCCCTTGGATTCTTGCCCTCTCTTACCTGCTCTACTTGTATTTCTAGACTACTTGCCGTTTCTGCTTCACAAAGTAGAAGAAGAAGAATGCAGGTTTGATGAGAAGAGCGAGAGTGCAATATCTTACTTCTTTGGCAAACTCGTTGATTTCTTGAACCAGTTAAAGGTGCAAGGCAAAAACTGCTCTGCTAAATCGTTGGTAGCTCTCTGGGAAGATCATGAACTGAAGTCTTTGGCTCCTCTGGCTCCCATACATGTACTTTTGGATTTTTCAAGTCATATGGATCTAAGAGAGAGTTTTAATAGAGGGAAGGAGCTCCGTCTTCAACGGATTATTAATTCCGCAATTGAGATCACAAGTAGGCAGAAGAAGGATTCTCAAAAGTGGCTATTCTTTGACAAGCAACGGACTTATTTCTACACTACTTCGGGTGAATTGCAATGCAAAGAAGAGCTCTTTCATGGAAATGGAGAGGGTAGTAACAGAAAATGTGTTACTATAGGACCGGTTGAAATCATTCCATGTGAGAATGAAAGATCTGTGCTTGCAGAAGAGGAAGAAGTCATTCTCCTCAAGCCGCTCGTAAGGTGTCAATCTGCTCCAATCTATTCTTCTGGCATTGCAACAAAGCCACTCAGCTCTGATAGCACAACTTCAGGAAATCAAACAACTACATCCGATGAAAGCCTAAGACGTACCTTATCACTCATTGTGAACCATAGCTCACAGGATACTGAGTCTGAAAGTTTCAGCTTTACGCAAGGTCTTAAGGACACGGATCCACAACATTTGCATCTAGAAGAGGGCACTGTCTCACGAAAACCGCCATCGCTGAGTGCTTGGGTGGTTGACAAGAATAAAGAGAATGGACGACTAGGTTTAAGTAAACCAAACGGGTTGGGCCCTATTGATGAAACAGGTCCTGTCTCATCCTTTGATAGTCTCTCCATCAGTAACAGCACTGAGCATCCTGCGTCTTCATATTCACCTCCAACTCCGTCTGCTCCTCTACTGCCTGAAGACGCTTCTTGGTTTCATAATGACGCTAGTACTAACAAAACAGAGAGCTTCTATGACCACAGAAGATATATGGAACTCTCTGGTTTCATGAAGCCATACACAAACCCACCAGTTGTTGGGATTTCTTCTTCTGAATGGTTACGTCGGTACAGAGAAAGCCGGAATCTTGGACCAGCCTATTCGTATCAAGCTCAGGGGACAAACGATTTGAGAAACTTTATGGCTCATGGGTCTTCCAAGGTCAGTCTTTTAGCTAGGTACGGGACACCAAACGAACAACCGATGATCTCTTCTGAAAACTCAACGTTTTACCCTCAGCTCTACATGGAAGACCATGAATCTAGAGGAGAGAAGCTCTGCAACGGTGAACAATGCACAACAAATGCTTATGGCTTCAGTGATGATCCCGGACCGTTTCTTAGATTTTTGAGAGAGAAAGACTGGCTGAATGAGAATGGTCAGAGGTTAAGAGGACCTTCTCCTGCATATATGAAAAACTAAAGATGGACGAGTGAGTGAGTGAGTGAGTGAGTTTACAAGAAACTGTCTCAAGTTGGCAAGTTGTGATAATTTGGGTTATTGTCTTGTCTCCTAGTGTTTGTTGCTCAATTTTTCACAATAATGAAAACCCATATAAAGAGAAGGTTTGATTGTTGTACATATACAAACAAAGAAAGGAAACTTCAAAGGTTCGTATGTTTCTTAGGGAATGATTTGAGTTAGATTAGCCATTATACCACTCCACTATAAACAAGAATATGTATGGAACCATCATTTCTTACATGGGACGAACAAACTTAGTCTGGAATAGCTTCTCAGAAGCAGTTACAAATAAAGGAAACCAAAATAAGAGGAACTAATGTTGGAGAATTGAGCAAATCAAATCCTGATCATGATGAAGTTTCTTGTTTCAGTTCCCTTGCTGTTTCCCCAAGCCAAAGAAAGAAAACAAAACAAAAAGATAGAACTAAGGAAAGAGTAATGAGAAAGCAAATGCTATGTACCAACAATAGTAACTGGATCTTCTCGTTGTACCAATTCAGTCCTCCTATTTGCTTTGCTTGATATATCTGTTGTTAAATCTTCTGTTACACATGTGTCTTCCTCTACCAATGTGTCCATGATCACTTGGTTTTATCATTCGGTGCCAAATTCAGCTCCTGCATTTGTGTCTCCACTTGTACTAAGCCTGTCTGAGCAAGAAACCTACAGTACAAAGGCATTGTAAGCAACAAGCGAAGGCTAATATGCTCTGCAAGATGCATATGTTCCAGAACAAAACGGGTCACAATAAGATAACGCAAAGATGAGATCTTTTGTAAGGAAACACAAAACTAGAGAACTGAGAACCCTTATCTAATGTCTAATGTCAAATTCACAATGACCAAGGTGACACCTTCAGCTCCTAGATAACAGCAATGCAGAGAAATATGTTTAAACCCTTACATAGAACAACTCAAGAATTGATTAGTGACAATAAGACATTGGAGAAAGCTTTGGATCAAGATCTAACAAGAATCAACTAATAAGCCTAAATTTTTGGATAAGAGAAGCAAAAATTGGGGACATACCAATTGAGGAGGATAAAGAGAGTAGAGGCGATAACAATGAGAAAGCCAACATGAACAAGCAACATTGATTGGCCACTGGTGAAAGCTACAGAGAGCATGAAAGCTAGACAAAGACCCAGTAGTAGAAACGCGAATCTCAGTGTGTTCCATGTTGGACCCTGTCAAAATCACGATCCAAATTAGGGTTTTAAGTAACCAAGCATCGAATTAGAAGAGAAATTAGTACGGACATTGACGCCTGGAGCTAGAGCTCCAAGAAAAACAGCTTCCGTTGACGAAATTTGAGATTTCTTCTCCATCTTTCTTCTTCTTCTTCTTCTTCTTCTTCTTCACAGAGACTTCTTCTGGGACGAATCTGGGTTTTTTTTTTTGTCCGAGGAAAATAGTATCAATCAAAACCGATTATGTAAACCGGTTCTTCCGGTATATTCCGGTTTCGGTAATTTGCATGTGTTGACTATTATTATCAGACTTTTGGTTTTGAGGTCGAAATGTCAATCCCATGTTTATGTAGTTGACCATTGACTTTTACGACATACTCACCAAATACGCAAATACAGATCAGAATAAGCTATGCACGTACACATCAAACCTAACGTGCTAAACCTACTTAGAACGATTTTGAAACGAGATGAAATTAAAAAACCTACAAGTAGAAGCAATATAGTGTCATGTTTGATTCTACTTTAAACTCTTTTAGTACTAGTGGATCAATCGATCGAATATGGTATCACATTTTAGTTTCATAAAACAAGTCACGTGAACAAAAAATACAAACAAATGTCTTAAAGACTTTGCACTAAAAAAATAAACATGTCTTAAAGACTACCAAAGACTTGATTATACATGAAAACATCTTGGAATGTTTCTCGACGAACTGATTGACGTGTGATGATAATGCTAACCAGTAAAGACTTGGATAAGGTTAAGAGATTTTTTCTTAATTATACTTTTCAGAACACGATATACATTCTATTTGAGGAGAGAAAAATAACAGATGATATGGCGAACTACCTTCTACAACGGAAAAACTGACAAAACTGATAGACAAAAACGTTTGAAATCGAATATCCACGATCACAAGAAGAGGAGACCTCGATGGCAGCATCCAAATGTTGTTTGCAACAAAGCAACAATAAAGTTAAACTCTTTTTACAAGTTAATTTTTTTGCATTAAATTGTATAAACATTTATTTATTTTTAATGTAATTTATCATTAAATTCAAAAAAAAAAACATCTTGGAACCAAACTGAACAATTTTTTTTTTTTTTTTTTTTTAAACTGAACAATTTTATGACTATGAGACTACAACCATAAGCAATGACCATATTAATGCGAGCAATCATGAAAAATGTCTTAGTCAACCGATGTAACTTTTTCCCTTCTAATAATTCTTATAGTTTTTAGTTTGCTTAATTACATCATTTTTCTATATGCCAAGTAGAGATGGGATGAATCCATCAACTTCTCTTATCATAAGGCACGATCTTTGGCTCTGTATATGGATTTGTAGCTCACTTTGCCCAATTATATCCGTTTACCTAATCGTATTTAAATAGTTCTAAAGCCCAACCCCTTTTCTCTCTATATGTTAGTTTATTTTATTTTTTTCTTTTATAATTTATATTTGTTATAATATATCTAATGTTTTATATATGATGAGATTCATTTTTCCCATTTTGTTATAAAAAATAAAGCTTTAATTAAGTTACGTGCAGTGTATGTAATGATCTTTACAACACGAGAAATAATAAGCAAAATGTATGAAAAAATAAGAGCTCTGACAAAAAAAAATGTAAGAAAAAATGAAGAGAGATATAAACACTATTGGCTTGACGAGAAAAATACTCACGTATGTTTTAATGTTGTAATTGAACATTTTTTAGTTTTCATATTTTTAAAGAATACATTTACCTTTTTTTACCAAACATCTGTAGATCCATTCCATATAGAAATTTTCCATAATGAATAGTATAATAATTTTCTATTTTAAATAAAACTTTATGTATCCTACTTGATACAATTTTAGTATGCCTGTGTAGTCAATACTAAATGAAACATAATGGCAGATCAGAGTTAATTACTTGAAAAAAATAACATCAATACTATTAAGAAAATATCTTTTAATGTCAAAATTAGATAAAGACTAAATTATGTGCAAGAAAATGAAGAACACATTAAAACTATAATGAAACGAATGTATTAAACCAAAAAACTAAACGATAGTAGTACTATAATTTATAGCGACAGATAACGACTAATAATGACATGATTCATAAGTGGCTGCGACGTAGTGATTAATTAAACAAATGTTTTTGTTTCATTTAATTTTAAAATCTTAGTTGTCACAAACTCTATAATGATACTTACATGAGTGTTTGGACAAATAATAATAGCCTCCTTAATTTTCTATACTTCTTAATTATTATATGTTAAAGATTCCCCGCCCATCAGTAACAAATCGCCAAGTGTCATTTGTATTAGTACAAGATAAGCTTAATATAATTACACAGAAAAACAGAGAACAACATTTTATTTTTCTAATAATCAAATGTATAATGTGCTTAAATTTTCGTAAATTTGTAAACTAATAGCCACTAATCAGATTTGACCCAATTTTTTTATACACATACACACAAAAAAAAATATATATATATATCTTACTTTTTTTTTACGGACAATGTTTTTAATTAAGGTTTATTACATATATTAACAATTAATGAATGAAGATATAAAGAAATAGAGACAGACAAAAAAATAAAATAGAAATAGACAAATTGGATAAAAGATTTATCAAATTGCATTTTTTTATTTTTAATAGAGAGTATTTATTTCATCGTCCAATTTTGACAGTATTTTTGTTTGTTAGAGAGGCGAGAGAGTGACTTTTTTGTTGCCCTTTGTTAATGGCTTTGTGTGTGAGATTCATTGATTTTTGAAAATTCTGTGGAATCAAAACCCTATCTACCAATCACAAACCCTAGATTTTGATTCTTCTTCATCTGAATTTCTCTTGATCTGTGTCTCCTTCCTTGTGATTTCTCCCATTTCATTCATTGATTCTTTTTGATTCGATTCAATTCGAGCTCAATTTCGTAGATCAGAACCCAGAATCGAATTCGTGGTCACTTGAACAATATCGTGTGGTATTAAGCTTAAACTTGTTGATCTGAATTGGAGTGAAGAAGACATCGAATTCGAGTTTGGTGGAGATTTTGATGGAGTGATGATTTAGAGGAGGAAGACAAAAGGGAACGATGACTGGATTGGGTGTTCGATCCAGTAGCTATGGTTCCTTGGAGAAGACGGGACTTAACGGCGTCGTTTTGCCTATTCAGATCACTACGACGACGACGCGTACCAAACCATCTAAGATGCAGAAAGATAGAGAAGGTATTGTACATTGGATCTGCAAATTCGCTGGTCGTAAGAAGGTTGGCATGTGGCTTCTTTTCTTAATCTCCGCCGTCGTCTTCCTTCGCGTCCTTTACGTCGGAAAAGGTAATCAATTTTCGACGATTTTCGGTACTCTAATGTTATAGTAATTGTTTAGCTTGTGAATTTAGTTTCTAAGTTGGGATAAGTATTGATTCATATTGGTTCAGCTGAACAATTTTAGTATGCTTGTGTTTTGGCTTAGAATTGATGAGTTTTGTGGCCAAATGTTGTGTAGAGTAGTGGTGATAGTAATGCTAAGATTTTGTAATGCAATTCATGGCTTAGAATTGTGGAACCAAATGTTGTGTAGAGTGGTGATCATAATGCTACTTAAGAGCTAGAATGTAACTGGTTGGATTTTGATTTGAAGTTATGAACAATCAGACTTGAAATGGTTGTGAATGTTCTTTTGGTTTTTGTAATTAGGTGAAGATGGTCAAGGTCCTCCGAGTCTTCATTTCAATGGCACTTCAGGGGTAAATTATTCAAATATGTTACAAACAAATGAAGATCAAAACATGAATATTGGAAATATATCGTTTAAGGCAAAAGAAGTTATTGTGTTCCCTCCTCCTCCTATGCATTTTCTTGGCTATTCGCTTCCTCAAGGTCATCCTTGTAACAGTTTCACCTTACCTCCCCCACCAGCTGACAGAAAAAGAACAGGACCACGCCGTAAGTTATTTAGTCGTGGTCTCTTTCCAATTTTCTTTTTCTTTTCTGAGATCACTACAAGAATTTTGTTGTGATGGTTAAAAAGATCTGAGATTTACTGTTGTAGAGACGTTTTGTAAGAGTATTGGTTTGTCTGCCTGGTTTTGATTTCAGCATGCCCCGTATGTTACCTTCCAGTAGAAGAAGCAGTTGCCTTGATGCCAAATGCCCCGTCATTTTCCCCTGTTCTTAAGAACTTAACGTACATATGTGAAGAACCGTTAAACAGAGAGACAGAGTTTGGAGGGTCAGATTTTGGTGGTTATCCTACATTGAAAGATAGGAATGATTCTTTTGACATTAAAGAAACAATGAGTGTACATTGTGGGTAAGTCTCTTTGTGGTCTTGTTTATTTCCCTTGTCTTCTTTGTTTGTCTCATCTTTTTCAAATTTTTATTGATGATTGTTCAATCAGGTTTGTTAAAGGACCTCAACCTGGTCGAAATACAGGATTTGACATTGATGAGGCAGATCTTCTTGAAATGAAGCAGTGTCGTGGGATAGTTGTTGCTTCAGCAGTATTTGGTAGTGTTTTGCATGATCCTTTTCTGTTCTGTAGTCAATTGTTCCAGTCCCATTTTTGTGTGTTTCTAATATTAGAATCTCTCTATTATTTTTCCAGATGCTTTTGATGATGTAAAAGCCCCACAAAATATCAGTAAATATGCGGAGGAAACAGTTTGCTTCTACATTTTTGTTGATGAAGAAACTGAATCAATTTTGAAGAGAGAACGAGGCCTTGATGGCAACAAGAAAGTAGGGATATGGAGAGTTGTTGTTGTTCATAATCTCCCCTATTCTGATGGAAGGCGCAATGGAAAGGTAGATACACCTCTCTTATCTTTCGAATAAGAAATTTTATGGAAGATATTATGCATGAAGTTAGTCCAAACTGAAACATGAACTTAATGACATGCTAGATATTTCCCCTTATTATTAGTCTGTCTCCAAAAGTACTGTAGTACTACCCACACTACTGTAACAACATCCTTTTGCTTTAGATCAGGCTCGAAGTTGTTACTACTAATTGGAGAGCAAAAAGTTCTTCTTAGAAACCCAAGAAACTCAGATTTGAATTTACAACATAGATCTCACTGGACATGGCTGATTCCAAAATGGACAGAGTAAAGAGAGAGAATATAAATGCCATTGATATGCTGATGCCTTGTTCTCTTGTAGGTGCCCAAGCTTCTTGTCCATAGGATGTTTCCAAATGCTCGCTATTCTTTATGGATTGACGGAAAACTTGAGCTTGTCGTCGATCCATATCAAATTCTTGAAAGGTGAGGCCTATCATATTTTTTCTCGTATGAGATCAATCCCAGGAAATCTCTAGTGATATGCTGTATGTAGTGTTCCTAAACACCAAACATTCCTCTAATCATATTAGGAATCTGCTAGTTCCACCCCTTTTTCTTCTTAGATGAATTTCCTTAATCAGCTTGCTATCTGTTCTTAACATTCAAGTACGTTAAAAATATTCAATTGCTTCAAATAAGTTTACAGTTTGAGTTTAGAAGGCCTTAGGCTTGGTGATTATGTTTCTGGGCTGCAGCAATTTAACTGACATCTCTTCTCATCAGGTTCTTGTGGAGGAAAAATGCTACTTTTGCAATTTCTAGACATTACAAACGATTTGATGTCTTAGTAGAAGCCGAAGCAAATAAAGCTGCTGGTAAATATGATAACGCTTCTATCGACTTTCAAGTGGATTTTTACAAGAATGAAGGGTTAACCCCTTATTCTGTCGCAAAGCTCCCAATCACAAGCGGTATGTCTCTTTAGCTTATTCTTTCTAAAATTCCCTTTTCAGGATCAAACACTAGTTACATAGACGACTACATGTTTGGGCTATGCAGACGTACCCGAGGGCTGTGTCATTTTAAGAGAGCATGTTCCCATAAGCAACCTCTTCACTTGTCTTTGGTTCAACGAAGTTGACCGATTCACTTCAAGAGATCAAATCAGTTTCTCAACCGTAAGAGATAAGATTGCAGCAAAAACAAACTGGACAGTAAGCATGTTCCTTGATTGTGAAAGACGCAATTTTGTAGTTCAGGTGATTTCTTCATCTCCTGCTGACTTAGCCTAAACGTAAAGGTTGTAAAAAGATCCTGACTTTATCGAACTCTCAAATGCAGAGATATCACCGAGCAGAACAAGAAAGATTTGCAAGGCAACGAGCTCTGGTGCCTAATTTTCCTCCTCCACCGCCTTCACCGCCTCCACCAGTTTTAATCAGCACCGATTTGCCTAGAAAAATGTCAAGTGGAAGAGCGGTTAGCACAACGCCGCCTAGAAGACGTGGAAGAGACAGACGGTCTGGTCAAAGGGGTCACAGGAAAGCTAATTTGCCTGTAAGATTACCAGATTCAGCTTAAGAGTTTGGCGTCTTCTACTTCTTCAGGGTCACCCTCATCACCAACCTCACATTCCAATTTTACCACAGTATGTTTATTTTTTGTTTCTCTATTTGATTCTAAGGATTCAAAATCAATTTTTTAATGTATATATATATATATACACGAACATTTTGTACTTGGATAATAAATTATAGTTTCGAATTTTTGATGTTCAAAATCTACAAAAGAGACCATCCGAGTCTTCTGAAAAATTATCATTTTTTTTTTTGGGTCATAAAAATGTAAAAGAATTTATTTGGATAATTTATACCTCAGTGTTCAATTTACTTCTTTAAAGAAATTAATATTCAAAATTTATGGTCATGTGGCTCATGTGCGTATGCTGCACCAATTATGTGTTGTCGTAGACGATCTTGAATTTATGGTATTTGCTTGAATGCATTATGCATATGTCTACCACTATGTCAATTCATTACAATTAATTGAATGTATCTTTTTGGGCCATGATTAGAGGTTCTATCATAAAGAGAAATCGACTTGTTGGTGGTAATCAATAACGACCATTTTTTTTTTTGTTAATAAATAATATAAATTTTCTTTTGTTATTTACGTACCAATGTGTCTCACAGAACATCGGGTCAAAATTAATGTCGTCAGTGTTTTCAAGTCTCGAATAAAGTGAGCCTGGAATTCACATCAATTTGGAGAGGAAAAATGTTATCCCATAAGTCACTTTTATTTTGGCTTATTATGAACTAACACCACCAACTTGACTTGGTCTTAAAGCTATAATATAATACTTTAATCACTAAAAAGTAAAAACAAAACAATAAATATTGAAAGATAAACCGTAACAAAGTTTGTCACAAAGAGTTGTAGAAAGTAAAAAGATGGTCTAGAACCACCACCGCTAAAGTCGCAAAATAAAATATATATCTAGCAAAAAAATTTAATCTGATGGTCTCAACAATATACTTCTATTTCAGACCAAGAATTTCTTACATACAACGATCCAACTAAAATGTGTTCCCTCTTATACTCTACTTGGTGAATGATGACGAGGCTCAGGTCACTCGGTTCATAAAAAAATCTATCATTTAAAAACCAAAAACGAATATATAATTAATGAGAAAAAGTCCAAAATATCTTCAACTGTGCAAAAGTGTTAAAAAAAAATCCTCAACTTTGATTTCAATAAAATATATAATCAATTTTTGTTGATTTTTCAATTAAATTGTAAACTTTTGTTAACTTATTATTTTAATCGTAAAATTGATTTTATCAAAATAGCCACGTCATTAAGTTTGACTGATAGAATAAATTAACGATGTTAGGATGTTAACTCATAAAACAAAATTTTAACGAAGACTTAACTCTATTAAATGTATTGGAGTATAAAACATAAATTGAATCACTTATTTCAAGCCAACGACTACTCGAATTCAACAATGGAGGTAAGAAACAACTAGTTGCGATCAAGTCTACAAACAAAATAGCTTAAGTCAGCATTCCATGTATTAATGTATGGCAAATTGATTGACTAAATATTCCACAAAAGAAGATAAATGGATGCTAAAGATAAATTTCTAATCAAGTTTACTTTTCTACAACAATATCATCATCTAAAGATAAAACCAAGTATAACGATATTTCACTTAAATCACGTCCTGTCTTTTCTTGTAGAAATTTTGTTTTCTTGCTTTTCATACACACAAGTACACAACCATCTCTTCTAACAACAAACAAAATTTAACGTAACACATAAGAGTGAAGAATTGTTTTTTTTCCTATTTCAACAATTCAACTCTTTGTTTTCTCATACTTAATGTGTGTAGAGCAGAAAATTACACGTCTCTTTTTTTTTTTTTATCATGATAAAATAAAGGACCATTCTTAGTTGGAAATTAAAACCCTAGAATAGCGTTTTGAAATCGCAAACGCGCCCGCTATGTTATGTCCCACCGTTTTAATTTCCCCAACTTCCTTGATAATGTATCACACGATCCAAAACCACAAACAAACAAAACACACCAAATAAAAAAACATATAATTGCTCATTGACCCTCTTGAGCTGATGAGAAATATCATCAAAAAGGCCAAAACAGAGGACAACAAAAACAGCAAGCTAGCAAGAAGAAGAAGAAGATGAAGAATGGTTTGATAATCATAAACTGTATATTCCTCACTGTAGGAACATGTGGAGGTCCTTTGTTAACTCGTCTCTACTTCACCAATGGCGGAAAACGTATCTGGTTCATGAGCTTCCTACAAACCGCTGGTTGTCCAATCATCCTCATTCCTCTCTTGGTCTCCTTCCTCAGCCGTCGCCGCAGCAACCACAACCCTAACAACGCGGAAAACAAGGCGAAAACAAAGCTTTTCCTAATGGAAACTCCTCTGTTCATCGCCTCCATCGTCATCGGATTGCTCACAGGACTTGACAACTACTTATACTCTTACGGATTAGCGTATCTGCCAGTTTCAACTTCATCTCTCATAATAGGAACTCAACTAGCTTTCAACGCTCTCTTCGCTTTCTTGTTAGTCAAGCAAAAGTTCACTCCTTTCTCCATAAACGCCGTCGTTTTATTGACGGTTGGTATCGGGATCCTTGCGTTACACAGCAATGGAGACAAACCGGCTAACGAGAGCCATAAACAGTATGTGATAGGGTTCTTGATGACTGTGGTTGCAGCTGTTCTCTATGCTTTTATATTACCGCTCGTTGAGCTAACTTACAAGAAAGCTCGACAAGAAATCACTTTCCCACTTGTACTCGAGATTCAGATGGTCATGTGCGTTGCTGCTACTTTGTTCTGTGTCGTTGGGATGTTCATCGTTGGAGATTTCAAGGTAAAAGAATTTGATTTTTAATGGTATGTTTTTAGCATAAGGGTATCTTTGGATGGATCTTGATCAAAAAAAATATTATGCAGATTTTGATGAAGACTTTAATAGCTGAGTTTTTGGATTCCGTATTTTTTAAATTTTCTAAATACTATAGTTTTTTTTTTCATTTTATGATATTTATCCAATATTTAGTACGGATTCCCAAGAAATGAGGAATACTAAGATTTGTTCTCTTGTATTATTAATTGAGAAAATCCATTAAAAACAATTAAATATATAAAAAGTATTTCAAAATCATTGGTAGTCAACCAAAATTTATTGGGATGTGTATTTTAACATTTTCTAAACCATTTGGGTATTTTAAAATATTTAACATAAATTTCCAAACATAAGGTTTTGTGTAATATTTGTCTTCCTTATCTTTAATTAGAAACATTATTTAAATATTGTTCAAACCTTTTTATCTTGTGTTTCAATAAATTAGTACTAATTGTTTAACAACTTGTATTTTCAATCATGGTTGAATAAATACAAAATTCTGATTTGGATTTCCAATCAATCAAATCAAGCCCCAAAACTTTCATTTCTATTTAAAATAATAATCGAATAAAAAAAAAAAAAAAAAAAAAAAAAAAAAAAAAAAAAAAAAAAAAAAAATTATGATTAAACTTGAGAATCAACTAATAATATCATCATCATATTATGTAGGTGATAGCAAAAGAAGCAAGAGAGTTCAAGATTGGAGGATCAGTGTTTTACTATGCATTGATAGTGATCACAGGAATAGTATGGCAAGGTTTCTTCTTAGGAGCCATAGGGATTGTGTTTTGTGCGTCATCACTAGCTTCTGGTGTTCTCATCAGTGTTCTGCTTCCGGTGACTGAAGTTTTGGCCGTCGTTTGTTTCCGGGAGAAGTTTCAGGCAGAGAAAGGTGTCTCTCTACTTCTATCTCTCTGGGGCTTCGTCTCTTACTTCTACGGCGAGATTAAATCCGGCAAGAAAGTTCTTGATAAACCTCAGCCGCCGGAGACAGAACTGCCTATTCTTCCAGTTAGTGATTCTGTTGCTTAAAAGGTCTATAAAAGAGCATTACTGTCATGTTTTGTTTTTAATATTATGTCTGATTCTTGTGTGTTTTGTTATTGTTCTTGTGCAGATGAATAAATTTTAAAGATATTTGATAAATGAAAAATTTAATACACTTGAAGTAAAAATAGAATGATAGTGATGACTGATGACAACAAAAAGATATGATATTGGATAAAATCATAACATATTGATCAATTATATATTTTAAAAAAAAACATCTCACACTTATAAGATTAATGAGTTTTGTATTTATTTTTATTATTGTCCAGGAAATAAAATTTGTATATTAGATCAAAGAACCTAATAGAACCTAGAAGGAACCAAAAAAAAAAAAAAAAGAGATAAGTCAAAGAAACAATTAACTCTCCTTTAAATCTTCCAATTATAGAGAGAATGATGAACTGAAAATTCTTAAATGTAATTGCACTAAATTTAGAAAGAAATAAATCCAAGAATCAAAACTGTAGAATTGGATGGAAACGTAAATTAATATTAGAGATATGGATATTATCTGGTCTATATAAGATAATTACTACGATTTAATACCAAATTAAACTGTTAGCATAATTTGTGGGTATAAAATAGGAAAAACAATGTTATAGCCATTGAAGCCTCGCTAGATCAAAACAAACACAAAGATCTATCAAGACAGAATCTAAAACCAGACCCATTTTGTTCCAAAAGACAGCAACACCAACCCTTATAACTACTAACTCCTGCGAGCACCAACCCCTAAAGTTTCATTACCCACAAGAAATCAGACAAGAATGGTGAAGGTTCTTGTGATCATAAACTGCATAATTCTAGCCATAGGAAACTGTGGAGGTCCTCTGATTATGCGTCTCTACTTCAACAATGGTGGTAAAAGGATTTGGTTCTCTACTTTTCTTGAAACTGCTGGCTTTCCAGTTATCTTCATCCCATTGCTCTTCTCTTACATTGCCCGGCGCAGAAGCAACAATGTGGGTGATGATACAAGTTTCTTTCTTATCAAACCGCGTCTTCTTATCGTGGCTGTTTTCATAGGCATTCTTTCAGGCTTTGATAACTACTTGTATGCATTTGGTATAGCTTATCTCCCAGTTTCAACAGCTGCTCTCATCATTGCTTCACAGTTAGCTTTCATAGCTATCTTCTCATTCTTCATGGTTAAACATAAGTTCACTCCTTTTACCATTAATGCTGTTGTGTTGTTGACTGTTGGAGCTGCGGTTTTGGGAATGCATACCGAAACTGATAAGCCAGTTCATGAGACTCATAAGCAGTACATTACTGGGTTCTTGATGACTGTAGCTGCAGCTGTTATGTATGCTTTTATCTTGCCATTAGTGGAACTTGCTTACCAGAAAGCTAAGCAACCCATGAGCTATACTCTCGTGCTAGAGTTCCAGTTGATTTTGTGTTTCCTTGCATCTATTGTCAGCGTCATCGGTATGTTCATAGCTGGTGATTTCAAGGTTAGTCACTCTTTTGAATCTTAAAAACCTGCAAAAGAGTTTCAACAGAGACTTGAATCCTTCACTCTTTTTTTCCAGGCCTTACCAAAAGAAGCAAGAGAGTTCAAGCTTGGAGAGGCATTGTTCTATGTGGTGGCTGTGTTTTCAGCCATCATATGGCAAGGCTTCTTCTTGGGAGCCATTGGATTAATCTTCTGCACATCATCTCTCGTCTCGGGTATTATGATATCAGTGCTTTTGCCAATCACAGAGGTTTTAGCTGTTATATTCTACCATGAAAAGTTTCAAGCAGAGAAGGGACTTTCTCTAGCTCTCTCCCTTTGGGGTTTTGTCTCTTACTTTTATGGTGAGATAAAGTCTGGCAATGATAAAAAGAGAATTCAGCAGGAGGTGGAGACTCCGGAGACAGAACAATCTTCTTTGTCAAGTGAGTGTTAAAACTAAACGAAGCATAGTTTTTTGTTTAAAGACATCATAGCACTCACTTCAGCAATGTAGATTAGAAGATGTTTAACAAACTTGTGGAACTATGCCAAAAACGCAACTCTTATGGAGTTCTTTTCTTTTTCTTTATTTCAGCTTAACTTGTTTGATGTCTCTTATTATTCACATCAAATGAGTTTGTAATAGAATATGAGGTCAAATCATGACCCTTTCTCTTATGCTGTTGAACTCTTTGTTTTACCAGCAATAAATGAAATTAGTCTTGTGTTATCTTCTGCTGAATGCTTTTATCTTTCATCTCTCGTGG
The DNA here is from genome assembly GCA_905216605.1 of Arabidopsis arenosa. Taxonomy (NCBI): domain Eukaryota; kingdom Viridiplantae; phylum Streptophyta; class Magnoliopsida; order Brassicales; family Brassicaceae; genus Arabidopsis; species Arabidopsis arenosa. Next base: position 11,275,867 of record LR999451.1, on the reverse strand, counting down.
TGGCTTCATCCCATTAACTTGTTCAACAATAGCGCCACCAGCACCATTAACGAGAAATCGCGTATGATCTGAGGACCCGTTAGATTCCACCTGTAAGTTCAACCAGTAGAGAGCTTCTGGTAAATCCTGTTTGGTTCATTTTCATGATTCTTCATTACTATAAGGAACAATCACTAGTGAGAGGAAATAACATTCATTTGAATCAAAATGTAAAGAAAAAACCCTTACACTGTTTCCCCTAGAACTTCTAGTTATTTGAATCTACATATCCACTTTCTAATTCTTATTTCTAGGCAGGCCTAGAAAATCCACCAGTAACGTATATGCATCATCACTAATTCTTCTATTGTGATCAACTACATTTCTCTGAGGTGAATTATACCAGATATCCATTTAGGTCTAACAATCAGATATTACCCACATTATGCTGATATCAATACAGTAGTAAAAACAAAATTTACTTACCAACTTCCTTCAGCAGAGCCGCTCAATTCATTGTTGATTTCTTCTTTTGCAAACTCTTCCAATATAGCACGCTGACGTTCATTCACTTCACTGGAGAAGACAAGGAAAAAAGTACACCGCATAAGCATATACCAGAAATCTATCAACATTAGCTCTTGACGGAAATGACAAGAAGAGAACCCAACTCATCTACATGCCAACAGAACATCAAGAAGCTGATCATATCAACGTGAACTTATATAATCAGATTTAATAATCGGACACAAAATAACAGACGGCAGGGAAACCAAAACAAACTACCGGGGAAATTAATTAAAAAACCTCAACTTATAGAGAAACTAAGTGTCTTGTCCATTCCAAACACCAGTAGAGTTTTTAGCATTGCATAATGTGGGTGTCTCCAGCAAATTTATTACTTGAACTCCAAGTAGAAGAAATCTTACGTAGGAAAGTTAACGCGGAAGCGGACATACTGATCTCCATGATCTACAAAAAAGCCTTGTTTCGGTAGTCCTGCAGGAACTAACCTATTATAAAGAATACACACAAATACACAAATTTTTTTACATATAGGCTGATAATTATATGTACCTTTGCCTCTTAAAACAAGAAGTTGACCAGGCTGAGTCCCCTCTGGTATCTGCAACAATTACAATAAGGCACCTCTATTATCTCCAAAGGCTTGAGATCTAAACCTTTCTCTTGGTCAGAGGATGAACACCAACTTGACTCAGTTGAAAATGGAAAATGCCAAATTGTAAACAAACAAAATATTATATCGATCTCACTGGGAGACGAATCTTACATCTAGCTGTATCTTGCCTGAAAGTGTTGGCACCACAACTTTGCCTCCCAAAATGGCCTGTCAAATAAGTTTTCTAAGACATGTCCAGTATGGCTCAAGGGAAAAATAGTAGAAACAACGTGAACCATAAGAGATGAAAGGATGCACTATAAAAGAAAAATACTGCAGCCGAGGTACTATGGCTGGGTGGCAAAATAATGCAGCAGCATGCACTTGAGTTTTATGACTGTGTGCCATCAAATTGAGTTGGAACCGATATGCAACATTATCTAGTTAAGAGGACAAGCACATCATATACATAATGACAAAGATGCTACTAGCTAATATTATTAAACCTAGTAGTTTAGTAAACTTTTGGCACATAAACTAGTTGAATAAGACCAAACTCATTAATTTTCAGCTAGACTCCAGATAACTTTTATCTAGTATATGTCCTCTAGAGGTTTTATTTTGTCATAGGACATGCCCAAATTATGTTACTGCAGAGCTTTATCAGCTAGCAGTTAAGGCTTTTGAGTTTTGACCACAAAGTGTCACCATGCAGGAAAAACATAAGTTTCGAAGGTACTGCTCTCCTTATAACCCACAATTCAGGAATCACCAGTGTGCTTACTTGTGTAAAGCTAATATTAGCATCCACATATATATCTGAGCCATCCCTAGTGAAAGTTGAATCATTAGCAACCTGTGAGCAGAAGAAGATTAGATACGTGTCATTAAGGGAAAATGCAGCATGCAGTAAGACCTTAAATGAGGCAAGAATGATGATAGAATTAAAGAATACTTAATAATCTTACAAGAGAGCATAAACAATTGATTCGCTGAATGTAATAAGTCTTCATTATATAGTGACACAACAAACACAGTAGAGTAGCCATCACATATAAATCTGTGAACATTGGTGTAGATCATTTTTGAAATGAATTCATTCAAAGTCAATATATGACTTATAAGTTATAACATAACTTTGACACTTATATTAACTGTTTTATCTCTTAGGCTAAATTGATCAATGGACTTGTATGGTAGATCAATCATCAATGTCAAGGGTGAGTTCGATTCAAACTTCTCTAGGCACGTCTCAGAAAATATACAAGTACAAATTTGAAGAAAATACAGATGCTTTTAACAAACCTTTAGTTTGATATGCAAGTTCCCAGGTTGACTTGTTCTTGATCTTACATTACCAGCACCTCCGATTGTGATCGTAGCTTCAGACTCCACCCCTGTGGTCAAGTACAGAGAGAAGAAAGCAAATTAAAGTTTGACAGAATATAGTCATCAAAAACCTAATTCACTATCTGGTCCAACAAACTCATGTAAGATGATAATCGGAAATCACAGTCCCAAATTCTTTGTTTCATCTTTGCCCCAAAATACCAAGCGCAGAATTAACCAGATCATGAAAATTGCCAAGCATAATCTTAGAAAAGAAAAAAAAAAAGCCAGTCAAACAATAAGTGTGACCGATATCTAAATTGGATTACATCTAAACCACACAAATACTCAAAGAAAGGAACGTAACAGAGTGAATGAAATCTTGCCACTCGTTTCATAGCAGAACTGACATGTTTGGAATCAAAACCAAGTTAAAGCATGAAGATTTCAGACCAACCTCCAGGGATCACAAGTTCAACTGTCTTTGTGGCTTCCACAATACCGGATCCTCTACAAGACATGCAGTATTCCTGAAGAAATAGACAACATATATACTCGTAAACAGTGCCAGAGAGATAACTACTGAAGCATCAATAAAAGAGCTCTTTTTCTCAAACCTTAATAATGTGTCCCGTCCCCTTGCACGTCTGGCATGATGCTGTAAAAGGAGGAATAGTTACCTGTTAAAGAGACAGACGGCATGTACGTAAATAGAAATTGTATAATTTATTAACCCTCCAAAGAAAACAAAGATTATATCCTCTAGTTGGCACTTACTCGTCCAACCCCCCTGCATGTTGGACAAACGCTCATGGCAGCATCACGAGGGTGGCCAAGCCCATCTGTAAAATGATAAATAATGAGAGATTGGGATTCATGGTTTTGCAACAATATTACTTTCACCCAACTGAGTTACTCGTCCTCTCACAGTTGGCTGAATCAGCAACTTTTCAAAGACAAAAGGCTGTAAATGTTACCAGAAATCAAAAAAACAAAAGAGAGACAACAAACTGTAGATTACATGTACATTAACATCGATTGATCACAGAGCCATTTCCAGAAGACTATTCTTCTTTAAGAATTTTATTTTACCATTTTGAGCAACTGAATAATAATGTAGCATGACGAGTAACTCCTCATTTAAAGTGTCTATACTCTCAAGTATCTTTACAGGAAATCTTGTGAACCATGACTGGCTTGTCAATATTAGTAAATGCAAAAGAGACAATATAAGAAAATTCTGTGGCCACTCACCACAGGAATCACAAAAGACATATGCATCAAAAGACAAACGTTTTGTGCACCCTTCTGCAGCTTCGGAAAAAGAAAGCGACAGTTCCACCTATTCAATTTTTAACAACATAAACATGTGTATTACTGAAGAGCCCTACACAACAAGATTTACATAAGTCAACCAGCTTCCAATTGTATAAATTAAAGAGAGAATCAGAGAAACTGACCCGAATATCAGATTTTATCTGATTGTTCTCGAATATCTGAATAAAGTGTACTAATGTTAGAGATTTGACTAATCACATAAACAGATGAGCAAACGGGAAACATAATACTGATGTACCTCAGAAAAAATCTTGTGGAAAGAATCCGAGAAATTGGACTGGTATGCACGTCTGAACCTCTCTCCATCACCACCGTCATTATTTACATAATCCGAATTCTGATAGCGTAGCTGGATTGTGTGATAACAGCAAAAAATCTATTTAGTGATCTCACCACTAGATAAATAAGAATAAAAACAACAAAAGCGTACCTTATCATATTCTTCTCTTCTTTCCGAATTTCCCAGGGTCTGAAGTTTTTCAATCCAACACAAAAGTATATCAGAAGATACATTCAAAATACACAGATGGTGGCAGATGGAAGAAAAAATACCTCATAAGCCTCTCTTATTTCCTGGAATTTCCTTTTTGCTGACGGATTATTTCTATTTGTATCAGGGTGGAATTTTTTCGCAAGCTGCACAATTGTGCATTCACTCATCAATTTTGAGCAGACAATTTTTACTAATAGTTTTTGCTTGATGTAAAATTATGTTAAAAGCTAAAGAACAGTCCACTAACAATGTGCCAGAAGGCTCACCTCATGGAATGACTTTTTAATCTCCTCCCTTGTAGCTTTTGGAGAAACGCCAAGAACATCATAGTAATTACGAGCACTGGAGCTGTATATTCCTGAGAAGTATTATCCAAAGCAAAAAGCATTTAATGAATAAAAATGATAACAAAACACATTGTCTCCATCAAGAAAAAAAAAGTAAAAGCAAAAAAACAAGACCTGTAGCGTGAATGTAACGCTCGAACAACGGCTTCTGAGACCCTGCAAAGAGTCAAGACGTCCAAGTAATGAATGAGTTTTCCTATAGATAAACCCAAAAATCAACTGGAAATTTTCCTAGTGTCCCTAATGTTAGCTACCACTACATCCTCAAAGCATCAGAAGGGTATAACTACCCCGGACTCCTCCAGATTCATTTCAATTCTCTAAAATCAACTCTTGAGTTACCTCTAATGGTGCCCAATACTTTGATCCCCCTTCTTTATAAACCCTATAACCCCATTTCAGCTAAAAATTATCACTACATTAGAGATTCTAATAAACCCAAAAAAACTGACATTGTCGTTGCTGTGTTGCATATACACCTAAATCAGCTCAGAGAAGGACATAAACCTCGAACAGCATATGTATGTCATTTTCTGATTCCTCTTGGAAACAAGCACAAATCATGATTCTCTGACGAAATCAATAACCCTAATCTAAAAAACTTATACATTACCTTGACGCAAACCAATCGGGGAATCAAATGTTCTTCGTGCTTGTACATGCCGCAGAACCTACGATAAACATAAATTACAAATGATTTCAGCTCTCTCGAGGAATCAATTTCAAAAATTGAGAGGACGAAAAAAACGAAGAAGCGAAATCTAGAGAGGGATGAAGAAACAAACCCAGTTGAATCTTCGCATGACTCTTGTGGATTCAAAGCAGAACCAGAAAAAAAAAAAACGGAGAGGTTTTTGATTTTACAGAGTTAAACCCTACGCATATCCCGACGAGACGAGAGAAGAAGAGACGTTCGCTAAATCTTTGCTTTCTCGCCACTTCGTTCAAAGTCTCTACCTGGTTCAGAAGATTCGAGATGGGTTAAAAACGTTGTACATTATCTTCTCTGTAATTTACTTACTCAGCGGAACGGTAAAAACAAAATGGTAAGTCATTTTGAAAAAACATGAAAGAAATGAAGCAATGATCTCTCGGACCAGTCGACCAGAGACTATAGTACACTAATGAGAGATTCTTCCACTTACATGTCTGTTTTTGTGTGGTCAAACATTTTTTGAATTTTTTAGGCGATGGAGATGCTCTAAGAAACTCAAAAAAGTGATTATTCGTTTAATATCATCTAAAAGAATGTGAATTGATGGCAATTAGTTTCTCGGTGTGATCACTTTGTTTTTAATACGGCAAAATTTCATCGTCGGATGCCTAATTACACAAAAAGGATAAAGACTCGACTCGGAAACTCGATGGAACATCAATAGCCATTACAATCTGACTCGTTTTGTTGTTGTTAATATGTCAAACATGAACCAAGAAATTGAAGAATTGAACAAGATATTTCCAATAAAAAAAAAAAACTTCGAATAAAATCTCGCTTCCATCAAAAAACAAATAAAGTGATCAGAACTAGGAAGGTCTGAATTTGTCGAGGAAGAAAAACTGGTGAGAATGATAGATGGATTATATATGTTCTAGAGGAAAGGGATAATTCAGCACCTAATTCGTTACAGAAGCTAATTGCATTTAAGTTTCGTATAGTATAAAGGAATTCCTAGTATAAAAGAGACCTCACGATATATGTTAGACCGACTTTGCGGAAAGAGACTACTTAAGATTATTTTTAAAAACGATTAATAAAATGCCAACGTAACGCGGCCAGATATTTTATTTCAATTTATTAATTGTTGATTTGTTGCCTTATTTCTTTACTAAAACTCAAAAAAAAAAATCATTTCGAAAGAAGAGAAGAATCGCGAAGAAAATCAAATCAAATCAAATCAAAATCATGAGTGGGCAAGAGAATCATGATGATGGTCGGATCTCTTCTTCAACTCCCGCCGCCGCGTCGGAGCCTTCCAAGGCGGCTTCTCACTCCTCTGACTACGCTCCTTACCCTAAGCTCGACCCTACCGACGTCACTCCTCCTCCTCCTCAGCCTATTCCCACCGGTGCCGCCGCAACCACCATGCCGTCGGAATCCAATCCTTACGTCTCTCCTTCCCCTGCCCCAAGGAGTGAGTTCTTCTTCTCTCTACCCGATCTCGCATCCTAATCCAATTTCTGCGTTTGATTGATTGATCTTGGTTTGGGGACAGATACGATGGACTCGGTGAAGGATACGCTAGGGAAATGGGGGAAAATGGCTGCCGACGCCACTAAGAAGGCAGAGGATCTCGCCGGAAACGTCTGGCAGCACTGTAAGCGTCTCTCTTCTTCTTCTTCTTCCTCTCCGATCAGATGAATTGCGAATTAATAGTTTACTGAGAGTTTCGGTTATCTCTTCTGGTAAAGTTATCATTCATCAATTTATGCTTCTTCCTCGTTTTACTTCACGTTTAACCACCGACACATAATCCGGCCAACAATTGTTATGTTTTTGCTCTTCCTTTTGAGTTTAAAGCTTATTAGTTCACATTAGAATTCAAAATTGCTGAAACTTTCCTTCATTCATAAGTTCTCTCTGTCTCTAGTTTATTGCTTTTGGACTCTTGAATCTTCTCTAGTATAGGTTGTTTTGACTGGAAATCAAGTTCGTTTCTTGCTTTTATGAGGAATTAGTATTATATACATATGGTTGTTATTTTATTTGAATTGAGAGTATATGTATTTTATCTTTTCGCAGTGAAAACAGGCCCTAGTGTAGCCGATGCTGCTGTCTCACGAATTGCTCAGGGGACAAAAATACTTGCGGAAGGTGGATATGAAAAGGTCTTCAAGCAAACATTTGACTGCCTTCCTGATGAGAAACTTCTCAAGACCTATGCTTGCTACTTGTCTACATCTGCTGGTCCTGTGATGGGAGTTATGTATCTTTCGACTCACAAACTTGCCTTCTGTAGTGACAATCCTCTTTCCTACAAAGAAGGTGAACAGACCCAGTGGAGCTATTACAAGGTATACTCGCTATCCTATGGTTACATTTTTCTTTCTAACTCTTTATTTGATATCTATTTACATTTGAGAAAACAATTTCAGAACACAATACTTGATTTTGATGATAAGATGTTAAAGGGTTTAGTGACTTAGTCATTTCCAATCATCTATTACAGAGATTCACTGACTATTCTAGTTATTGACATATAGAACGTAGTGTTTGTACGCTTAATCTAATTGGAAACTACATAATCCTTCTTAAGGAATTGGGTATCCAGCTAGTTGCATGTTTTTTCCTGAGTAGAAAATTAGGATATTAGTGGTTTGCCTAAGAGAACAAGCTAAGTCTTATAGGATTCCTGATAAAACTAGAGGAACCATTGAATATTTGCTAGTTTGAGAGTTTCGTCTGGTTCTAGTTTAATGCTTAAGAGGAGTGTTAAACCCCAAACACGAGCTGAAATCCAATTCAACCAAGTGGAAAACGTCTTGACAAAATGATCTCTCTATTATTGAGAACCTTAAAGTCTATTTTGATGTCATATTACTTTGTAGAGTCTGTGATTGATGATTTTGATCTGATGATCAGGTGGTACTTCCGGTGAACCAGCTGAAGGCAGTGAACCCATCAACAAGCAGAGTGAACACATCTGAGAAATACATACAAGTGATTTCCATCGACAACCACGAGTTCTGGTTTATGGGGTTTGTGACTTATGAAAGCGCTGTGAAGAGCCTTCAAGAAGCGGTGCAGTCACATGGTCCATAAAGGTCCACTGGTATAAGTGCAGCTCTTAGTGGTATTGTGCATTAATATATGGAACAGTGTGTTTTAGTATTTGATACCATTTCAATATGTGTTGTAGATTTCGTCCTCTTGGCATTTGCTCATAAACATTGCTTTTGTTCATTTGCATTTGTATGAAATTAATTTTTTTTTATTTAACAAACAACCCCATTTGAATCTAATCTTGTTCCACTTAGATCCAGAGATATTTGTCCCACCATGATTCTTGATGGTTCTTGCTATTAGGCAATGGTGCAAGAACAAGAAAACCTCACTGTCATTTGTCAATGGCATCAGTAAATAATGCAAGATATTACAGGTTAATTCGAAATCTCTGAAGTTTCTTCAACTTCAGGGTCCAAGTTTGGGCTACAAAGGCATCAAATTTTTAATCTTTGCATTACAAAGTTCAGATTCTTGGACCCTTTTGTAAATAATAAATTACGGAATATAAATCTTTAAAGCAGTTAAAATTTGGAGGACTTATATTTAATTTATCAATACTTTCCAGAGACGAGTTAGGTCTTTTATAAAAGCCGCCGCTTCCATAGCTCAGCCATTAACCATCAATCTGCGTTTTCTGAGAAATTAGGGTTCTCTGTTTTTCGATTCTCGATTTTATGTTTTCGGTTTTCTTATTGATACATCTCAAGTTCCCGATGATCGAATAACCTTTATATATAGTTTCAGCCTTGTCTGAATATATCAATGTAGAAGAAAATTCAATTTTTCTGAGGGAACTGAATTTGTGTCTCTATTTCTTTGCATCGTTTGAGTTATTTAGTTACAAAATTTTGTGATTTGTTATGTGTCCCCAATGATGATTCAAGAATATCTATATATAAGTTTCAGCCTTGTCTGAGATTAATCAGTGTTGATAAGCTCTTCGATTCTGAGGGAACCTCATCTTTTCTTAGTTCTTCTTTGTTTTGTGAGAACAAATATATAGTACATAAAAATATATATATATATATATATATATATATATAATCAAAAAGCAAGCGTGTAAATTGTATTGTATGGTTTGTTTTGTTACACAATCTGTAAAACTATACAAACAAAACATCTAGTGTACGGTCCCTCTAGATCTAACATTCATGATTTGTATTCGTTTTCTAAATTGATTTCGGTCTTTTATTTTGATGTAGGCTAGATAGTTTTTTATAGGTAATGATTGGGTTCTAGTTCTTTTTCTTATGTATTCGAACGTTTCTATTAATCATGTAAGAAAACCTAACAAATAAAACTTACAAGTTACAACCATAGGTGCATTAAATTTGTAGAGGTAAAGAAGAACTTGAGTTTTTATCATCTCTTTTTTCCGACAGGTGATCAAGTAAAACCTAGACTAACGAATTTTCTAGCCCGACAAAAATACCAACAAGACTCATACAAGAGGTCAAACCAACCTAAAAGAGCAAAATCAGTATTTGGACTGCCCGAAACATCTCCAATGGGCCTTTTTATAATAGCCCATATACAGATAAGCATGCATGAGAAGGAGACACGGGCTGAATAACAAACATGAATTGTTTCTGAATGAATATTGTGGTGAAGAAACGAAGATTAACACTTTCATCATTGATAATCCTATGTTTTATGTATTTTAAACAAAGTCTAGTATGAGTTTTTGAACAAATGGAAATAACTCCAAATGGTGGGGTTGTGCAATCTCCTAAATTGTTTTTTTACTTGTATTGGTTATATGCAAATATCTAAATGATATTAAATATTTTAAGCTTTATTGTATCATTCTTATGAAGTGATCAGTTTTTAGAAGTTAGCGAATTGTCGGTCACTAAGATTTGAACTTACTCGATCAAAGCCTATTATTGCACGTTGTCGTCTTATCTTTTGCTCACCATTCACCAACCAGCTACGCAGAGCCGTGCCTCTACCTTTAAAAAATAGGCAATTGCCTAAGGCCACATCAAAATGGGAAAATAAAAGGCCACATTTTATTCCAAAATAAGCTATTTATTTAGATTGATATTTATGTATTTGAAGTTCTCTGTTTAAGAAAATGAATGCAGCTAAAATTATGTTGTGAAAGAGAGGTTAAATAGTTTGATTTTCATATTTATAGTAAATAAATTGGTTCAAATATTTGATTTGGTGAGTTTTGTGAATGAAAATAAAAGAAGAGACATATATTAATGTTTAGAATTTCTATATAATAAATTTCCACTTATTAACCTTTAGTACATTTTAAAGATAATACTAAAAAAAAAAATTTAAGAAGGCCACAATTTTTAAAACTGCCTTAAGCCTCTATACCTCTGGGCACGGCACTGCAGCTACGTCGTCTGAATTTCTTATTCAAGTTGTTAGCATATAAACTATGACTAGTGCCCATCAAATTTTAAGATTTAGCATTTGGACTCTTCTTGTGTCAAATGAACATGGTCAGTCTTACAATATCTATATATTTGATGGTTATTGAATGATTATGTTACGGAATTTTATTATAGTTGAACAATATACATCCGTTTAAACAACAGCAAAAAAATAAGCAATATATTTTCTTATTTTATGTTGTTCCACATCGTAAGTGGTTAATTTTATGCTACTAACACACGAACAAACATATAGGAAGATAAATCTATTAGAAACTTCTAGCTCTGAACTATCTTTGTAAGAGTATTTGGAGACTAAACAGAAACCACCCTATACTATATATGTCGAACCGATTTCTCGATTATTCTAATAAGATGGCATACCAGGTGTTATATGTGTTTGTGTGTACACAAAACAAAGATAATGTAAAATTTATATTTTTTGTATGAATATTAAATTTACTTGCCAAAAAAACTTTGGTTACAATAAATGCATCCTTAGTCTTAGCGGATTAAATCCACAGTTTAAATGTTAAATTTCATACACAAAACGAAAGCTAACCCACATAAGAAAGAAGCTACTTCTCATGAGCAGAGCAGGAGTTCTCTTCGGACGTTTTCCCGCACCTTGTGAAAGTGAGTTTCCCTCCCCATAAAACTATCTAAATTTGCTAGTGGACCAAATATAGAAGTTTAGTAAAACCAATCTCCGGTTTCCACCTTAATTTACCACTAATCCAAGCCATAAAAAAATACAAGTTATATCACTAGTATTCTTATAAAAGTTTATGATAAATTTTGAAGTAAAGGAGATATATGGAAATCATGCAAAATAAAAAAGATGGCGAAAAGGAAAAGAAAGTAAGGCGGGAGTGGCAATTCAAAACAAAATAAAGAAAGGAAGAAGCGAGTCAAAGCAAGGCAACATAATTACGTACACTATTTGATGAGTCAAACTTACATCTTTCTATGACCAAAACTATAAGAGGTTGGCTACTTCTCTTAGAATTTGCAACTTAAAAAAAATATGTTTCGTATCTAATCTAAAACTAGGATGTTGATATGTTTTGTTGAATAATAATATATCTAATTAACATCAGTATTGGATTTTATTTTCATATTGAAAAGTATCTCCTTGATTAGTTGACAACAACAAAAATTAATTAATACTTATATCATAATCTCAGGAGGATCATTGCTCAACTAAGTAGGGATTGGGTCTATCACCGGTTAAAAGAAGAAGAAAAAGGTGAAATGATTATTATAGCTAGAGTTTTCCGTAATGTGTGGCTATTAAATTACTTAAGAAGACAAAGAACATAATGTCATAATCCATTAAAGTTGAAATACCTTAAAACCAAGATTGAAATGTCTAAAAAGAACACTCGATACTTCCTTTTCCACCGGTCTAAGTCAATATTTGTAGTATCATAGAGTTTTAACATAATGCCGTCACGCACGTTAAACATAGTCAAATTCTTTATTCATTATTATTATTCTAGTCGCTTCTTAATCACAGGTAATTAACACCACAACTTGGACCAAACCTAGTCCATCCATATCCCAACTTTTAAAACATGGATGTTTGATAACATAGATAACGGTTTATACTTTACAATTCATTTATTCACATGTAATACATTAAAACCAAAAAAAAACAAATCACATAATACATGCACATGTCCAATGATTTAATATATTGGGGTCAGTCATGTTCTTCATATTAAGTGATGTTTTACTTAATGCACATACAATAAATAAAAGTATATAAATATGTAAAAACAGTATTAACTATCTAAACTACAATACATAACTAATCGTTTATATTGTAAGAATAATAAGGAAATAAATAATATCAGTCATATTCGTACCGAACCGCATCATATCACTTATGTAAACAACATTCCCCAGAAATGGCTCTTTTGAGCATCTATTTTATTTAAGCTGTTGACAAAAAAAAAAAAAAATATATCAGTCATGAAAATGCAAAATATTACTAAACGTATGGAATAATAAAATTTCCGTATAACAAATTTCCAAAATGAGGATGCCTATTAGTAAGAACTGAAAATAACGAAAAAGATAAAGTGAAAAATAGAAAGAAAAAAAATTCAAATATAAGAGGAAAGCCGAAATTACTTAAAAACGAAAACATTATTTATTTGGGCCCCTATTTGTTTACCAAATAAAATGAAATAAAGGAGAACTTATATATTATGAAAACAAAAATATTTTAGAAGCCTTTTGTATGTAAAATATTCTGAGTGTTATATATATACAAACCAAAACTTCGTCTCATTCGTTCACATTGAAACCACAAAACTCTCTCTCTCTCTCTCCGCACCAATTTCTTCATGACCTTCTTCTTCTAGCAGAGAAGATTAATTAAAAAAACCCTAAATTCTTAAACCCTGAATCCAGTTATATCAAATGGGTCACGATAACATCACAAAACTTGCGAGTCTACTCGTAAAGCTACACAAAGCTCCTTCAAGTTGGCTCTGTCTCCATCCCCGACCAGACCGAACCAGCAACGGCGGCGGACGAATCAAGCTCGTCAGATCCGACGGTTCTTTAGAAGTCTACGATCGTCCCGTAGTAGTCTCAGAGCTCACAAGAGACTTCCCAAAACACAAAATCTGTAGATCAGACTTACTCTACATCGGACAAAAAACCCCTGTTCTGTCTGAAACCGAAACACTTAAGCTAGGTCTCAACTACTTCCTCCTCCCATCAGATTTCTTCAAGAACGACCTCTCTTTCCTTACCATCGCCACCCTAAAAACCCCTCAAAACGGCAGCGTTCTGGTGAAGAAGACTCAACAACAACCTCAGCCTTTTCTTATACAAAAGGGAGAAAAAGGAGAGCGTTTAAGGATCCGTGTGTCTGAAGATTTCGTGTCGGAACTGATGATGGAAGGAAAGAAAAACAGAGTAAACAAAGAGGAAGAAGAAGAAGGAGAAGGTAGAGTTTGTACTACGGTGAAGTTGAAGAAAGATTATGTTCAATTGGTTGGTTTACGTAAATGGAAGCCAAAGCTTGAGACCATAACAGAGACTAAGGCGATGAAAGCAGCAACGATGGAGAAGACGAAGAAGAAGAGAAAGAGGTTTACTGTGATGAAGAAGAAGTCTCAGACTGATTCAAGTTCGAAGCGTAAGCTTCAATCCAAATTCAAGTCCAAAACTAAGAAAACTGTTCTTCGAAAGATAGATTAATTTTTGTTTTTAATTAGTTAGCAGATTTGTGTGTTGATACATAGAAATTGTTGAAATTTGATGTAAAGAAACTGAGATTAATTAACCAAAGGGGATAGTAATTGTTTCCGAAATTGTTGGATTCTTCAGATTTTGTGTTATATGAATTAACGAATCAAACACTAAACTATTTTGTTTGTAACCTACTAATTGTTGTTGAACGCCAACTACTTTTAAATGTTGTTTTTGCATGAAAATAACAAGTTGCTTTTGTTCTTCTAGAGAAAAAAAAACAGTTGCCTTCGTACATAAACGTTGGTATCTTTCGAATAATGTTAAATAACCATTCAAATAAACTGTAGTTTGAACGACTTATATTATTTATAAACTATCTGAATTCCCTTTTTCCGAAATAAGGAGTTTTCGTTTTTTTCCTTTTTCCTTCTATTTTGGCAACTTGGTTTTATTGGGTTTTAAGTTTTTATTTTTATAAAATATATTAAGAGATTAAACATTTTGTCTTTAGTTTGAATGAGAAATGATTTTTTTTGTCTGAAAATATATTTCTGGAAATGAAATTTGATTTTGTCAGTTTATGTCGAGTTTTGGCGGTTTCTGGCACAAAATTGAATAGGTTAAAATTATTAATATAGGAGCTAAACATATAAAAAAAATTCGATGGTATATAGGTTAACATTTCTATTCATGAAAAGAATAAAATAACGGAAAAAAATTTCAATGATAATATGTTATCTTTATATAAATAAAAGTGATTTGTAAGAACAACGGAATAAAAAAAAAAGAACAACGGAATTAACGAAACTGATTTTAGTTTCATCATTTTAGTCATTTTCTCATATTTGATAAATCTTTGAATGCAAAAAAAAAGAAAGAAGCAAAACTGGTCGTAATATGTGATAAATGTTTGAATGGAAAATTATAGGGAAGAGGGAGGGAGTGATAGAGAAGACACGTGGTTGTAGGTGTTTTGTGTCACTGTGTCAGTCTCGTTATTTGATTATTTGTTCACAAAAGTGTGAAAAAGAGACAAAAGAGGAGTCAAAGAAAGTCACCTAAAGACATCTCTCTTTTCTTTCTTTAGCAGCTATTTCAAAATAGAATAGTAGCCTTCAATTTACGACGATGACAACCCCAATAGTTTATTTATATAGTAATATAAATATATTAGGTTTACTGTAACAAAAACATATCTCTAGATTGGAATATTGGATATACCAATTATCTTCTGGAATGTGAGTGGATTGAGACGCATTGACTCCATGATCCTGCCTATCTTCTTGGAGACTTTTTTTTTTTTTGGTTGGAATTCTAAAATTTGTGATCTCTATTATTTTTGCTCGTTTTTATTAATTAGATCCAAACACAACACTCGTTGTTTCCCTTCTATTTATCGAAATGTGATAGGTTACAGATCATTCAAAATAAAATTAAAGTAAAATTAAGAAGACATTTAAGATAGCTTTTTTTTTTGGGGTAGGGAACATTTAGGATAGCTGTACTTAGACCATCTTTATTGGGAGGTGCTTAACTTGGTTCTTAGCTCAAAAGATCTTAAAATTAAAGGTGTAATTGATGATTTTGCTAAGGAATGACTCTTAGCTAAGAGTCAAAAATTGGGCTAAGAACCAAAAAATTTACTAAGAACCAAAACTAAGCACCTCCCAATAATGTTGCTCTTAGGGTTCAGATTTTAATTTTATTTTTATTTTTAATTCAGAATTGTAAAAAAATCCATTAAATACATTGATCACTACAATTTTATTTATAGGAAAAGAATCCATTCATCCTAAATTGTAATACTTGTACTCCACTTATTATTTTCATCATTTAATTTTTGTTTTGTTTGTCCTACAATATTTAATTTATCTCTTGTGAATCTTCCGCATCAACAGCACTTGAGCTACTTTCTCCTGTTTGATTTGATGGTCTCGCTCTGCGCAACCTGATATTACCATTTGAATCTTAATTAAAAATCTTAGCATCTATCTATATGAGTAATTTTTAACAAATAAAATTTATATGTTATAATGGAATAACTAACGAAAGGATGATATAAAAAGATTTGAAAAATCATTACATAGTAAATATGAATTTAGTATCTTTCCAATATAATTTGATTAAATCGCCTGTTTGAAGACCTCTTGCATTTCTGATATTTGTCCATCCATTTCCGATATGATAACCAACACCGTGTTTTTTTAAATTTACCCAATAAGATTGGTTATTATCCTGAATTTCCACTTGAATACCATTTCGAGGTACTGTAATTCCTGTAGTTCTAAGTATGTTTTCGATTTTTGCTTTGGGTAAAAACAAACAACCTCTACCAGAAAGATCAGAGTCTTTTAGTGTTTTTTCTATCATCATTTTAGGATCCATTCTATTAAAGTTTTAACTACCTTAGAAATATAACTAAAAATACTTTCACAAAGTAAATATTTTAAGGAGTCTGAAGACTAGAACTCAGCACATCTATTTATATATAGTTATTAACCAAAATAATTTTCCTTATTTTCTATGTTTATCTTTATAGTATTTAATTATGCTAAAAAAGCTCTCTAAATTTAGTTAATTCTATGGATTTTTTTTTCTAAATTAGCTTTACATTATTTTGACAAAATTTAATTTTAAATTAAGTATGCTAAATCGTATTTACAACAACCTTGTTTTTACTTGTTTTAATTTATATATATATATTTTTCCCTAAATATAAGTTAAATCTTTTACAATATCTAAGACACATAAACTCATTTAATATTATCTATAAAAAAAAACTCTTTTCCAAAACACTTTGAAATTGGGCAATTGGCATCTTATACTTTTGATTTGTATCTTTTTACTTTTAAAATAACTCTGTTGTTTTAGATATTTATTATATTCATTTCTAAAATCACACTATTAATATTTAATAACAAAAAATCTAGTAATTAATAGATGGATGTCGTATGTATGGACTAGGGACTTTTTCAAAAAAAAAAAACATTGAATATGATTATATATATTTTATAAACAAATATTTAATATGCTTATATTTACATGACATGCCATTAGAACGTAGGAAGATATGCTCTGAATACTACTGGATAGGCCTTATGGGCCTATATAATGGGCCTTGTGAGTTCGGGCTTTTTTTCTTCAGTTGAAGTAAGTTTCCATATTTGGAAGAAAAACGGTTCTCTTCTTTCCATCTTATTCACGGTGAAGCCCTAAATTAATGAAGCAATCGTTCGAAGGGTTCATGCAAACTGCGATGGAGAAGAAGACACTCGATTCCGACAATCTTATGAAGCCCGTATTCCTCACCAAAGCTCAGAGAGAAGAATTAGCCCTAAAACGCCGTCAGGATGAAATCGCCGATCGTGATCGCTGCCTCGTTCAGATCTCTCGCTCCAACCCCGCCGATAATGGCGATGGAAACCGTTACAGAGATCGGAAACGAGAGCGTCATTCAGGCAGTGACCGTAAACGAGACAGAGAGAGCGATCGAGAGTTTCGTGAACGTGACGTCAAAGCTAGGGTTGAGAAATTAGAGAAGCTAAAGCGCGAGAAAGAGATTAACGCAATGAAAGAGCAATACCTAGGAACTACGAAACCTAAGAAGAGAGTCATCATGAAGCCGAGCAAGAGTTTCTGTTTCGATTGGGAGAACACTGAAGATACTTCAAGTGGAGATATGAATGTTCTCTACCAAAACCCTCATGAAGCTCAGCTTCTGTTTGGGAGAGGGTTTCGCGCGGGAATAGACCGCCGTGAGCAGAAAAAACTAGTGGCGACTAAGCACTCTAGAGAGAAACGTGAGGAAGAAGATAAGCATTGGAGTGAGAAGAAGTTAGAGGAGATGAGTGAAAGAGATTGGCGTATTTTCAAGGAAGATTTCGATATTTCTTACAAAGGATCCAAGATTACTCATCCGATGAGGAGTTGGGTAGAGAGTAAGCTTAGTTACGAGCTATTGAATGCAGTGAAAAGAGCTGGATATGAGAAACCTAAACCTATTCAAATGGCAGCTATACCTTTAGGACTTAAACAGCGTGACGTTATCGGTATTTCACAGACGGGTTCTGGCAAAACCGCGGCTTTTGTTTTGCCAATGTTGGCTTACATATCTAGATTGCCACCAATGAGGGAAGAGAATCAGACAGAAGGTCCTTACGCGCTTGTTATGGCTCCTACAAGAGAGCTTGCACATCAAATTGAAGAAGAGACGGTTAAGTTTGCGCGTTATCTTGGGTTTAAGGCAATCTCTATCACTGGTGGGGAGTCAATTGAGAAACAAGCGTTGAAACTATCACAAGGATGTGAGATTGTGATTGCTACACCTGGTCGATTGCTAGATTGCCTTGAGAGAAGGTACGTGGTGTTGAACCAATGTAACTATTTAGTTCTTGATGAAGCTGACAGGATGATTGACATGGGTTTTGAGCCGCAGGTCGCGGAAGTGTTAGATGCAATGCCTTCGAGTTATTTGAAACCCGAGAAGGAAGATGAAGAGCTCGAGGAAAAGAAGATTTACAGAACTACGTACATGTTCAGTGCCACTATGCTTCTTAGTGTAGAGCGTCTCGCTAGAAAGTACTTGAGGAATCCAGTTGTGGTCACAATTGGAGAAACCACAAAGTTTATCACTCAACAAGTTGTCATGACCAAAGAATCAGACAAGTTCTCAAGGTTAAAGAAACTGATTGACGATCTCGGTGATGATAAGACAACGATTGTGTTTGTGAATACCAGGAACAAGGTTGATTACATTGTCAAGAATCTAGAAAAGTTACCAAGGTGTCGTGTGACGACATTACACGCAGGGAAGTCACAAGAACAGAGAGATTATAGCTTAGAAGAATTCAAGAAAAAGAGATTCAACGTTCTTGTTACAACAGATGTTTTAGGTCGAGGGCTTGATATTCTTGATTTGGCACAAGTCATCAACTACGATATGCCTAACACAATGGATCTTTATACGCATCGGATTGGACGAACAGGACGAGCAGGGAAGACAGGTGTTGCGACAACGTTCTTGACTCTTGAGGATAAAGATTTGTTTTACGGTCTGAAACAGAAGCTTATTGAGTGTAACAGTTTGGTGCCACCTGAACTTGCGAGACATGAAGCCTCTAAGTTTAAACCAGGAACCATTCCTGATAGATTCTCCCATTTTTAGGGGATCTGGTGTCACTGTTAGCTAACGATGACTTGATTCAATACTATGTTGGAAAATATACAATTTTATTTATATATTGCAATTGATGCTTCACATACGTTTTTTATTAAAAGATAATAGTTAAGTATTTTCCAATGATCATGGAGTATACTGGAAGTATGGAAAAGAAGATTGAATTAAAAGACAATTGTCGTCAGATAACCCACTCCCCAAGTAATAGCACCATTAGGACAATTAGCGAAGTATCTTGCCTTCTTTTTTGGATTCACATATAGTCGTCTAAAAAACTTTTTGGGACAATTATCAAAGTGTTTATTATTGATTACATATGTTCTCATTCTGGAAATATAATACAAAATTTTCAACCGCAAAAACTAGTCGCTTTGGTTTCAAATTATTGTTCTCAGTTCAACGAAACTGAATTCAACACCAAAGTAGTAACAAATGATACACATGATCATGAAATCATAAATCAAAATAACATAAAATGTAACAACAAAAGGTACTTTGGTCAAATAAAGCACAATTAAACCACACATAAAGATAACGTAACTCAGAATTTTAAATCCGAACCTCGAAATTTCTCCTCGATGATCATGTCAATTATCTTCTCCATTTCAGGAGTCAGATAATTCTTGGAGTCACCGACTTCCCCTTTACGGAAAAAATTCTTGTGCTCGGGCCCTTGAAGAGTTTTCCCGGTCTTGTTGATCTCCAAATTCTTCAAGTTACCCAATGAGCAAAGGTCTAGTATCTCTTCCACTGATCCGCTCTCTTCTTCTTCCACGGTAAAAGGACAACCCAAGAACTCGGCAAGTATCACGAGGCTCCTTTTTCAACTCCTCGTACTTCAAGAAAAGCACATGCTTGGAACAGAGCCGTGTCAACGTGGATAATCAACAGAAGCAATAAAGAATAAAATGTTCCCTCTTATTACAATAATTACTACTGTATCATTAATAAGACATGTAAATTATATATATATATATATATATATATATATATATATATCTCTTTTTAGTGGAATGCGAAAGCAATCGTTGTAGTCATATAATGGTCTTAATAATTAAAACGCCCCCCAAGAAATGTGACATGTAATATATTCTACCCATCAAATGTTCAACTGCAAATGCTATTCGTTTTGGTTTCACATCACTGTTCTTAATTAAATCAAACCGAATTCGACACCAAAGTAGTAACAAAAGATAGACATCATGAATCACAAATCAAGAAAAGAAACAATGAACATGAAAGCAAGCATAGGTTCAGCATAAATCAAGGAACATAAAAACGAGCACAAACCACACATACATAACTTAGAATTTCAAACCCGAACCTCCAAATTTATCCTCGGTGATCATGTCAATCCTCTTCTCCATTTCAGGAGTCAGATAATTCTTCCAGTCACCGACTTCCCCTTTACGGAAAAAATTCTTGTGATCGACTCCTCTTGACATTATCCCGATTTTGTTGATCTCCAAATTCTTCAAGTTACGCAATGAACAAAGTTCCAAGATCTCTTCCACTGATCCGTTCTGTTCTTCTTCCACCGTGAAAGGACAATCCAAAAACTCGGCAAGTCTCTTAAGCTGCACACGAGGTTCTGTTTTCAAGTCCTCGTACTTCAAGAAAAGCACATTCTTGGAGTCTTCCAAGCTTCCTCTCCAATAGCTCAAGACATGTTCCCAGAATGGTCCGCCATAGCTAACTCCTCTGCAAAACGATTCGAACATTGACTCCAACAAGCTTCTCTCTGCTTCTACCTTCATCAGTGCAGACTTGAAATGCCAATAAGACACCAACACATCTTTCACGTTCCTCCACACGTACACAATCTTACAAGAAGAGTTCTTGAGAGCTTCTTGCAGCGTGTGGAGCGGCACATGAGTCGCGAATACCCTCGGGGTTGATGAGAAATTGGTCATATCTGGTTTCGAGCTTTTGGCGTACAGATCGAGCTCGAAGAATGGTACTAGGTTATGAGGATTATCAAGTCGAAGAGGATGAGCATCAGAAGAGTGTTTGGATCTCTCAAGGAGGGCTACAGTGAGAGCTTTGAGCCAAGTAGTGCCGGCTTTGGGGAACGAAGCAATGATTATGTCCGTGTCTTGTGGCTCGAAACCTCGTTGGAAATTGAGTATTGCTTGCAACATTTTGTTGCCGTACCAAGATTCTTGGTACTTGAACAGCTCTCGGCCAACGAAATCTATATCTGAAGGAAGTGAAGAGATCAAACTTACGTATTCTTCGTCGTCTCTCTCCAGGTTCTTTGGGATCTCCTTCTCATCCATTCTGTTTTTTTTCTTGAATTGTGTGTTTTAGATTTTTCGATCACAAAAGACCAACCATAATAATTGATATATAGTTGTGTTGTTTGATAACGTACGCTTTTTTAACGAAAAATTAAAACATGAATATGATTATTTAAATTTGGTTGTTATACCACCCAATTATGTACCTTCTAATTAATTTGTATCTTTTCCATAAAAAAATTATGGACGTGGTAGGTAGAACTGCTACTGTATATCATAATTTTGAAATCTTCTAACATGTACGTACCGATGAATATGTCACGAGAGTTGCGTGCAGTATAATAACCACGCTGTTTTCTGTAGCTATAGACTAAAAGATAGTCTCTCCTTGGACGTATATTTCAACTGTTGATAGTCATCTATATATTCACTTCAGTGTTTCAAAACTTTTAGTGGAAATGCTACAGAACTCGTCGTAGCTATATATGGTCTTCAAGAATAAGGTGCCCAGTATTGTCTAATGTAATGTGTTCCACCATCCAAACGGCTGTAAATTCGCTATACTCGTGGTCACTAATATTTGGACATGCATATAGCCGTCTAAAAAACTTTTTGGAACAATTATATCAAAGTATTTATTTTAAATAACCTAGTTATTGATTACATATTTTTTTTTTGACGGCAAAAAACTCCATATATTATTAAGCTGGTTCGAAAAGGTTGGCATTAGTAGCCAACCAGCATCACGAGATCGAGCACCTTTCGCAAGGGTGTCAGCTCGGATATTCAAGTTTCTAGAAATATGAAAAATCGAAAAACATCTCAAACGATTACGCATGAGATTAGAGGACTCAATTTTTGTTTCAAAGACTGGCCACATGTCTTCTTCCTCTATGACTTTTACCACATCCGTGCACTCCGTTTCAAAGTGAATTGATTCAAATCCATAATGTATCGCATAATCCATAGCCCATAAAAGGGTCTCTAGTTCAGCATGAAGCGGGGAAAACAATCGTGTTTTACCTCTTGATCCAAGAAGCCGTCCTGATGGAGAGTCGAGCACGAAACCAAGACCAGAGGTATTACCATCACTTACCCATGAAGCATCAACTTGGCATCGGATCTGTCCATTAATTTATGGTATTTATTGGAAAAAAAATTAGTGATGGTATGTTTAAAGCAAAACTTAAGAATGTGGTACTCTTTAATTTATGGTATTTTTTTTTTCCTCCGATACTAGTTATCTAGTTGAAAAACCTTAATTGTGCTAGTTAGCCAGTTACGCCTAAAATCAATATCACCAAAAGGTATATGGACCGAAACAAAAAGAGACTTTGAAGCAATCACAATCGTATGCGTTACACAGAGTTTACAAGTACTGATCAAGAGAATCTTGCATTTGGTAAGCAACAATAACAAAACATTTGATAAATTTTCAGAGAAACATAAACTCTACAAGCGAGAGAGAGACACTTGATATCTCTCATTCCACTCCATTATAAAGGCGAAAAGGACAGTGAAAACAAAAGAAATACCAAAGAACAAAGACATAAACTTGGACAACTCATGACTGTTATTGGTAGAAGAATGTGGAGGATAAAGAATTAAACCCTTCTGTTCCACTCTGACCAAGATTGTTTTGATCCACAAAGCCATCAAGCTCGAAGTCAAATGTGTCTATGCTTGCATGCGCAACATTCCAATAGCTATCGGTCTCCGGAATCCTCAGTTCAGCTCCAAAACAAGTACTGGGAGGAAGAGGTGGAAGCTCATGATCACAATGCTCAG
This sequence comes from Arabidopsis arenosa, assembly GCA_905216605.1. Taxonomy (NCBI): domain Eukaryota; kingdom Viridiplantae; phylum Streptophyta; class Magnoliopsida; order Brassicales; family Brassicaceae; genus Arabidopsis; species Arabidopsis arenosa. The sequence continues at coordinate 11,252,730 of LR999451.1, read as the reverse complement.
CATTACTGGTTATAGATTGATAACCACATTCAGCCTCCTGAGGCCACCCATTGTATGAGAACTCAATAGAGTTCTGGTTTTGGTTGTTGGTCGATGAAGAGAGATTGTTGTTGTTGTTGTTGTTGTTGTTGCTGTTCATAGTTTCTAGTTGGCTTGGAGGGTTGAATAACTCGGAAATGAAACGTTGGGATTCATCAGGAGAGACAAATGAAGTTACTGAGGAGCCACGAGGCATATCGGAGTAGACAAAGTTGGTTCGAGCAGTCAAGCCTCTTATAGACCGTGCGGCTCTATCATAGGCCAATGCAGCCTCCTCGGCCGTGTCAAAAGTACCTAGCCAATACCTCTCTTTCGTCGTCGGGTTTCTTATTTCAGCTGCGTATCTTCCCCATGGCCTCCTCCTCACTCCTACATACTTTATTTCTTCATTATGTTGTTGTGGTTGCGGTTGTTGCTGCTTTTGCCTATGACTCTTTTTTGATCTAGAGGAAGAACCGGCATTCAAATTACCATTGAACTCCATAGTTAATCAATATAGTTTTTCAAACACTCAATATGTGAAATGATAGAGAGATAATTAGAAATGATGGATTTGGTTATGTTTGAACAATGAATATGGGTGTGTTTAAATAGATGAGATCACCTTCACTATGTGTTTGTGTAGGGGACCCTCTCTTTTATTCTAAAGGTTCCTTTGGGGAATTTTTTAAGATACAAAAAAGTGGGTCACATGGAAATGTGCAAAATCAGATGATCATCACCATCTAATCATAAGTGAAAGTGAAATGAGTTAGTAGCTTTTAGGATTGGCCCTAGTGAATCATGTAGGACTATGAACCAATCTGCAATGGATTTTTTTTTTTTTTTTTCTTTTAGGCCTGCTATTATTTGTAGGGGCGTGAGATTCTTTGCGCCTACTTATGATCACTTGTAGTTGTAACTTGTTAGACGTTTTGGCTTTCAATTATGAACGTTGATTATACAAAGCTTTCCCAATCTACTTACAGTTTCTTTTGTTTAAATAAAAAAAAACTTACTGTATTCTCTAATAGAAAGGAAATAAACATGACAAATTAAATACGTGCACACATACCACCAATATTTCCGGCGTAAACTCAATGTTAATGAACAACAAGTATATCACTGGCTAATTCAACGACTAGATTTTTGGATGACAAATTTGTACGTTGATTTAATGACAGGTTGGGAAAACATGTGCACATATCCAAATTAGCAAGTGTTAGGTTTGGGACGTTTTTACCAGTAAAATTCATTCGTCATCAATTTAAATAACGACATAAGCAACCATACGTTGCAGCAAATCAAGAGCTACTATAATATGTTACCAATACTTGAGTTCACCATAATATGAAAACAGTAAGAAAGCAAGAGCTACTATAGTAATTGTTACGTATAAGTATATATATCCTCTTGTTTTTTTCTCAATATCCAAGTAAAGAACCCTTTTAATCAAAAACAAGGAAGAGTAAACTTCTTAACTCTTTTCAGATTCATTTGTGTTTAGATCGATTTTTCCTTGAATATATATGTGCCACTTGATCAAATGATGGGCTAATCACATGCTTTACAATACTCATGATTGCAAGCCTCGCAATCTCTCGGATCCAAATGATTATTTTCATTTCGTTTAATCATGAGTTACTCGTTATTTAATTATTTACATGATTTCACGAGGACTAAAAAGGTAGCAATTTATATCTATATTATAGAAACTTTGCTAAAGAAAACTATTTTTCATCGGTTGCTTAATTAATTTTGTGGCGTCTCATATGACTATTCCAATGCTTTTATGATTAGTCGCATGAACTTGAACATGTTCATTATCCAAGAAAAAAAAGTAAACAAGAGATACATCATATAAATATGATAGTCTAATATAGAGGATTTACATATGATATTGGTCTTGGTTCGTCTTCGAGTTTTAATCTAATATATCCTTGAATTTAAAATTAATTACTTCTCTTTTTGTTATCTTATTATTAAAAAACTGCAAATACATACATCAGCAGAAAACATAAATATTTCTGAAAACTAAACCGACGAAGAATGTTGAAATTTTTGGAGACAATGGTTCTGTTCTTTTAGGTATCGCTCAACACGTTTCGACGATAAGAAATTACACCAACGGTGCTTGTTTCTTTCCCCTTAGTTGTCGCTGCTTTTTCCTCTTCCTCAATTATTGCAGTTTTTGTTCATAATAATTGACGTCGTAGTTTTATCCAGTGATCGCAGTTTTATTCAGCGTTCCATTTAACCGGCACATACACTACGTTGCTACTTTAGGTCTTTCAAGAGATGATGTGTCGATGGGTCATTAAAAATGTAATGTTATTTTGAGTATCGCGGAAAGGTGTCGCACGGCACTAAAACGAAAAGGGCCAATAATCTTAAAGAAGAAGACAAGTTTGAAAAAACCGTAAAAATACAAACCAAAACCGCTAAATCTAAGTTTTTACCAATTAAATCTTAATATATTCACCGGTTCTTCCTTAAATGAGAAATTGTTTTGATGTTGATGAAAACCACAAACTTCACCGAAAACTTCGGGTCTTCTTCACGTCTTCGCTTAATGTTTGGTAGACTTCTGAAATTAAAACATAATTTATTTTAAAACATAGTAGATGAATCTCTCTTTTGAGATTTTGAAACCATTTGTTATTTTGCCTACATTGATACATTTAGATAAATTTAACTAAGGTCCGATTGAGTGTAGCCAATTACCTAATCAGATCTCCACTAGATATGATTTTGAATTCGAGTTGAAAAAATTAGAAAAATCGCACAACCATTTTCACTTGCCACCGCAGATGTGGAAAGTTGTAGATGGACAAGTTTGAAAACCAAAAGAAGAAATTAGTGTTTACTAAAGATTGTAAACAAGGAAATTCAAATAGATAATTGTCCGACCTTATGTTATACACTACCATGTACTAACCTAACCAAATAATTCAATTAATCTTCAGCTTATTCGGAAATATTCGGCTAATTCATGTTAGATACGGACCGCGTCGGATAATCCACAATTTTAGTTTGTTTTTCTGGTTTTCCAAAATCACTGTGGTTTTGGTTCAGTCTTGAGAGATAGAGATAATTTCTGAGCCGAGGAAGAAGAAGAAGAAGAAGGAAGGGATGGGTTTTGTCTTGACCTGTACTTGTCCTCCGTCCTCCTCACTTGTCGTCGTCTCTCAGCTTCACCATCACCAGGTCCGTCTTCCTTCTTCGTCTTCTGATTTTGATTATCAAATTACAATCTTTTAACAATTCTCTTTTGTGGGTCACAATTCAGTTCTCCGCCGGAGTCAAAAGCTGTCAACTTTTGTCTCGTCCTCAGTTTTATCCGACTCGTCGAAGAACCCTAATTTCGAAATCATCTTGTTTCAATCTCCCTCAAGAACCCATTCTCTCCGAGGCTCTCAAGGTACTATTATCTTCCTTGAAAACCAATTAGTGAAATTTATGTATCTGATGACAAAATCAAGTACTCTCTACTTAGGATGAATTGTTCCAAATAGCAATTGAACAATTTATGTAATTGTGTGTTGTTTGTTGATCAATCAATTTCCTTTTAAGACTGATGCATTATTGTCAAAAGCAGTAGACATGTTTCCCAATTCTATTTTACCATTACCTGCTCCTTTGCACTTTGTTGATTCATTTCCTATTGTTGATGATTTGACTGCTATTCCTGCTGCATCGTCATCATCGCCTGCATCATCATCGCCTGCACATGCATCATCTTCTATTGATACACGACATAGGGACTCTAGTACCACCATTACAGATCATAATACAGGAACACATGATACTGGTGTTGAGACTGTACATGTTGCTAGGCCTAAACGGACAACTAAAGCACCTACTTACTTATCTGAGTATCATTGTGCTTTAGTACCTTTTACTTCTTCTATACTATCTTCAAACACTAATACTTCCTATACTACTTTACCACCTATAAATACAGCTTCTCCTATACTTTCTCAAAACACTATTCCTGTCACTAAACCAGTCTTACCTAAACACACCACTCCTTATCCAATTTCTACTACTATATCTTATGATAAACTCACTCCTCTTTTCAATTCATATATTCTATCCTATAGTCTTGAAACAGAACCAAAGACCTTTAAACAGGCCATGAAATCTGAGAAATGGACAAATGCAGCTAATGAAGAGTTACAAGCTCTTGAGTTGAATAATACATGGGCTGTTGAGACATTACCTGAAGGTAAAAATGTTGTGGGTTGTAAATGGGTATTTACAATCAAATATAACCCCGATGGTACTGTTGAAAGGTACAAGGCAAGATTAGTGGCACAAGGTTTTACACAACAAGAAGGCATTGACTACATGGATACTTTCTCCCCTGTTGCAAAACTAACAAGTGTGAAACTTCTACTTGGTCTTGCGGCTGCAAAAGGATGGAGTTTAACTCAAATGGATGTGTCAAATGCTTTTTTACACGGAGAGCTTGATGAAGAAATATTCATGAGTTTGCCACAAGGATATACAGCTCCTCCGGGTACAAGTTTACCTCCTAATCCGGTATGTAGACTCCTCAAATCTCTTTATGGCCTTAAACAAGCCTCTCGACAATGGTATAAAAGATTGTCTTCGGTCTTATTGGGAGCTAACTACATACAATCTCCTGCTGATAATACTTTGTTTGTTAAAGTGGCTGGAGATTCTATCATTGCTGTGCTAGTATATGTAGATGATATAATGATAGCAAGCAATGATGATACTGTTGTTGAGAACTTGAAACAGTTGCTGAGATCTGAATTCAAGATAAAGGATTTAGGTCCTGCAAGATTTTTCCTAGGTCTAGAAATAGCAAGATCAGCTGCTGGCATCTCTGTTTGTCAGAGGAAGTATGCACAGAATCTCTTGGAAGATGCAGGTCTATTAGGCTGCAAGCCTAGTTCAATACCTATGGATCCGAATTTGCATCTCACAAAAGATATGGGGACTCCTCTTTCAAATCCTACATCATACAGAGAACTCATTGGTAGATTGCTATATCTGACGATTACAAGACCTGACATTACCTTTGCAGTTCACCAATTGAGCCAGTTCCTCTCTAGTCCAACAGATATTCATCTTCAAGCGGCTCACAAGGTACTAAGGTACATTAAAGCTAATCCTGGACAAGGATTAATGTACTCTGCAGATTCTGAGTTGTGTTTAAACGGATTTGCGGATGCTGACTGGGGAACATGTAGAGATACAAGGAGATCAGTTTCAGGGTTCTGCATTTATCTTGGTGATTCTCTTATATCATGGAAATCAAAGAAGCAGAATGTTGTTAGTAGAAGCAGCACAGAATCCGAATATAGAAGTCTTGCTCATGCTACTTGTGAGATTATTTGGCTGCAACAGTTGCTAAAGGATCTTCATGTCAAGGTAACATGTCCTGCTAAGCTGTTTTGTGACAATAAATCAGCTATACACATTGCAACAAATCCTGTTTTCCATGAGAGAACCAAGCATATTGAGATAGATTGTCACACGGTTAGAGATCAGATTAAAGCAGGCAATCTGAAGACAATGCACGTTCCTACAGGCAACCAACACGCAGATATACTCACAAAACCACTTCATCCGGGTCCTTTCCATGGCTTATTGAAGAGAATGTCACTTTCAAGTCTTTATCTTCCTAAACCAGACACTTAGAAGATAAAGACTTGAGAGGGGCGTATTAGAGTCTTGGTTTATTCCGGTTTAAATGTTGGTTTGGTTATCTTATGATTGTATATATAAGCTTAATCATAGATTGATTAGTCCTTGAGTTTGTAACAAACATTTTGATTTCTCTTTAATAAGAAAGTTTGTTTCTTCTGTTACATCTCCGATCTGCTCTCGTCGCCGTCTTTGATACTCCGATCATCGGAGTTTAATATGTATATGTATATCCTTAGATCTTTTTCAAATTTGATAAGTGTTACAGTGTGTGTTTTTATATTCGATGGTATTGATGCATATAATGCTCTGTTGCAATGTGGTTATTTGTAGGAGCCAATTGCATTTTTAGGTGGTATGTTTGCTGGATTGCTAAGACTTGATCTAAACGAAGAGCCGCTCAAGGATTGGGTGACGCGCACAGTTGAAGCCTCAGGTATTACAGAAGAGGAAGTGGATGCAGATGGGATGGTTTCAAATGATGAAGACTCTCCTCAACAAATAGAGATTGAATGAGGTTTGCGTTTATTTAGAATGATGATGATATTTCTCTCTTTACAACATTACTCGTATCTTATCGCAATTTGTGATTTTGGTTCTGCCATGACTCGGCTTTACCATCTGCAAGGTCCTTTTGTATGTAAAACTCCTGTGTTCTTTATGTAAGAAGAGACAGGGATCCAACACCAACGCTTCATTTTGATATATTTGCCTTATGCGACTTTTAAAAATGTTACTCATTCTCATATGCACAATTTTTGCATTAGGTATGTACATGTCCTTCAAGATAACATGTTAACATTCTTTTGCTGGTTCTAGAGATTAAGATAGTGATCTTAACAATTAAGTATACTTGTTCTAGAGTGTTTAGAGATCAGTCGAATCAAATCAAGCTAACAGTCACTATATATCAGCCATAGTCTAGTCTCTAAATTTGTAGATCCTACTACTTTTTGTTGGTTAAACCTTCAATGAGATTACAATCATTTTTGTGGATAATCAGAGATACTTGTACTGATTACTGAATCCAGATTAATCTCTGCAATACGCAAATTTGGCATACAATATCAGAAGTATCTTTTTCATAAGAACACGAGATATTTTTTTAGCTTACTGTTGAATTTTGTCCATGACCATGAAATGATAATAACCACAGATTATTTTCAACCAATTCAACCGAACCACGTCATAACCAAAAACGACTGCGTTTTGATACCTCTGATCAATCTGCTCACTATCAAGCTATGCCAGACCAAACCGGTGCGACTTCTGTGAATTCAATTCGTGACTAGATGGCCTCGCGTGTGTTATCGACGACGACACTCATCACACCGCTGGTTAATCTCAACAAATCGCCGGCGGGTTTAACGGCGAGAGTTGGGGTGAGAAGAGGAAGGGTTAACGTTAGGGCTGTGAGCAATAGTTCGCAAGGAGCCGTCGATGGAACCGTTTACAAAGGTGTTTACGGTCCCTGGACCATTGACCAAGCCGATGTCAAAGAGGTCTCTTCTCTTCTCTCCTTACGATTCATGCACAATTAACACTTGGGTTCCTTAAAGTTGAATCCTTTTTATAGTTTTAGGCCAATCTTGTAGTTAAGCCTTATTAGTAGAGACGGTTCGATGCAAGTTTTTGATGATTACCTTTTGTTCTTCAGGTTATTTTGTACAGATCAGGACTAGTAACTGCTGCTGCATCTTTTGTAGCTGCTTCTTCTGCTGCATTTTTACCAGGAGACTCTTGGTTAACTGAAACAATCAAGCAAAACCATGATTTGTTTTACTTTGTTGGTGCTAGTGGTTTGGGGCTATCTCTGTTTCTAATTCATATATATGTTACTGAGATTAAGAGGACTCTTCAGGCTTTATGGGCACTTGGTTTTGTTGGTTCGTTGGCTACTTACGCAGCCCTTGCCAGACCAGCCGGTGATAACTTGGTTCATTATGTCGTTGATCATCCGTCTGCTGTTTGGTTTGTTGGTCCCCTTTTCGCAGCTCTCACTGGGCTTGTTTTTAAAGAAGGTGTATATTTCTTGCTTCTGCATTATGAGGATCAAATGCTTTTTATTGAATTTTTTTAACCGTACCGATGTTCTTGATTTGTATCTCTGTCTACAGGACTTTGTTACGGAAAGCTAGAAGCTGGCCTTCTTACATTCATCATACCTTCAGTTCTTCTCGGGCATTTGGTAAAGTACCTTTTTTGATTAAGATATACTGCTTTAGTTACATTGGACTAGACTTCTGAGATCAAATAAGAACTTATCATAAGGCCACATTAGTGAATAATCTGCTGTATCTCTGCTCTAAAGAGAAAGCCTCACATTTCCTACAATTGGTGATGTTGGTATTGTTTAATTTGCCTGAACGAAATTTGTATGTTGAATTCGCAGAGCGGTGTGATGAATGATGAGGTAAAACTGGTGTTGCTAGGAACATGGATGGCGCTCTTTCTAGTATTTGCAGGAAGAAAATTTACTCAGCCTATTAAGGTACACTGTTCCTCGCTGAAGATTAGCCATGTACAAGCTTTCATAGAGGTCTTGCTACTTATGAAAGTATCAAAATTTCATATTACTAATCATCTTTACTCTGATTTGGTTTTTGAAGGATGATATCGGAGATAAATCTGTTTTCACGTTCATGTCTCTTTCTGAAGATGAGAAGAAGGCTATAGTTGAAAAACTCGAGCAAGAAAAGTTGGGGTAAGACTCTTGAATGATAGTGGAATGTTTTAAGCATCTTCAAGATTAGGTAAATATCTTGTATCCATAGATTCTATATACCACTGAGGAGAGATGATGCTACTATAAACAGTTTGTATATTGTGATTAGTAGCCTTGATCGCGATTTATAAATGACCACACAAATGCCATCAAAATCTCCATGTGCAAAAACCATGGTTTACGATTCCCTGATTGAGAGCTGGTTGCACCCCATCTTTTGACTGTTGTAATGGAGCAACCTGGTTCAGTTGGACCCGGATGTGGCCTTGATTTCATCATTAAGGTCTGATCATCCCCTGGTTTTTTTATTCTTGATATTTTGCCCCTGTGTGTTGTGATGGGCCAACCTGGCCCAGCTCAATTATTTCCTGCACTGATTAGGCCGGTCCTTATTTAGGCTTGAGTTTTAGGATTTAGCATGGTCCTGTTTGTGTCTGGCCACGTATTGGCCCCCATCTTACCTGGAAAGTGCAATGAAAAAAGGCGGGCTTAGACTTAAACGGGGTCCAACGCTAATTGTGACAAAATGAAATATGGTCCAGCTCGGGCCGTCCTATCCAGAACCGAGCCAGGCTGTCCGCAAAATTTCCCTAGTTGTGAGTTGCATTTCACTGAGGAGATATGTCCCAGCGTGTTACTGTGGTATTGAGATATCTAAAGTTATGATCCATAAGAAGTACAAGGGTAAAGTCTTGTTACTGCAGCAATGAACTCAACCGGCGGATGAAGTCACTTCCCAGTAAAACCTACTGATTTTTCGTTCCTCTAGCCAATGTTATTAGCCATGCTTGGAGGAAAGTGACCATGGTTAAAACTAATCTCAATTAAGACGCATGATCCTGCAATAAAAAGTATATAGGTCTCTTTCCTTGGTAGTCCATGTTATTCATGTGTGGCAAAATCAGTCAATTTTTGCGTGTTTTTGGGCCAACAATGATTGTGATATTTGCGGGTTTCCGGATTGGAAATAGGAAAATGCTAAGAAAGAGTTGTTAAGTTTGCAAACAAAGAGCGTGAAATTAGGAATAAGGTTTTGTCCTTGAACGTGAATCGGGACAAGCAATTGAAAGACAGGACACACGAGTGGGGTGTTAAATGCGGTGTACAGAGTACGACTAATATGGTCCACTCCTTAAGACTAATATTATGGTCACTCTCTCTCTCTCTCTTCAGTCTTGTTGCTTTCTGTCTCAATCTGTTAGGAGTTTTGTCATTAATTAATATGACTACAAATTATCCAAAATACCTCTCATATGCATAAGTTGGACGGTCCAATGTAGTAGATATATACATGGCTAAGTTTGACCAAAATGTGGACAACTATGAACAATTAATAATTGCTAAGGTTTTTGAGTATCTACTTTACAAACCAAAAGAACAAATAGCGAAATTTTGATCAAGAGTTATTGTATATAAGATAATCTTTCATATAGTCTCTACCAAAACTAGCTTGTTTCTTTAGAATTGGAAATAGAGACAAGACAAGTTGGATAAGAGAGAGAATGCGAGAGAGAGAATGCGAGAGAGAGATTTATGAAATGAATCCGACCAAAACTGAGAAGGGAAAGAGCAAGTGTTAAAGGAGAGTCCCTACCACCAATATGAGGACGAACTCCAAATTGCGTGCGTAGGAAAAAGGAGGAGTCGTGTCTAATGCTGCATCTCTACTCGTGTGTTTTGTTTTGTGGGTCTCTCTTCTCTCTATATCTTTTGTCTCTTCTTTTCATTTTTTGAGTCTCTCCCTAACCTTCTAATTATTAGTTTCTCTTTGTTCCCTCTTGCACTCGTGGCCTTATTCTAGCCTCTCCCTTTACATTGACTCACACGGCTCATACACGCTCACATTTTTTTTTTTTTTTCTACTTTTAAGACGATAGTTCAATTTCTTAATCTAGAGTTTAACCATTTTCTTTGTTTAGCTTGCATGGTGTCTCTTTTTTTTTTTTTTGGTAAAAGGTTAAATTTCTATCAACTAGGGTTTAAGGGCCTGTCTCTTGAGAAATCAAGGAAACAGAGGTAAGAGCCTATAGAACAGAGGTAGCTTGCATGGTGTCTTTGTTACTCTTGCATTTCGACTTTGTTGCTTCTTAGTTGATCTTTCCACTTTCAGTTGCATGTTTCATGTCCTAAAACTATCTCTTTAGTTTTTTCTTAGCTTAGTATGTTTCAGCATATCTAGTTTGTAACAAATTTAGTACTTTTGGATTTGACTCCTTTTTTTTTTTTTTTTTTTTTTTTTTTTTTTTTTTAGGATTTGACTCCTTTAGTAGTACATAAACACATTTTACCGTGCATGTGCGGTTTATCAATTCAGGATTTAAATCCCGAGGCTATCATGAGACTCTATTTCTAATCTCAATCAACAAACCAAAGTTTCAACCATTAGTCTATTAAATTATATACGGGTGCTTTTTTTTTTTTTTTTTTGACAGCATACGGTTGCTTTAACTCCAAAAAATTAGCATGCATATATATCATAATGACTCCTAGCTCCTTTCGTATTTATAACCATCCACGATTCGTTAATTATTAAAACTCTTACAGTTACAAATGTACTTTCTTTTGCATGTGATTATAACAACGTCATATTTGACATCTTCTTACTAGTTTTATAAGATTTATAGTTGCTAAAAAAAGCTTGATTGAGTTAATTATATACATAACCAAAGTGAGTTTTGGGCTAGTGGTGAGAATTAGACCCCTCCCTCTAAAAGAACGTGTAGTCGAGCCTCTCCGAAAACTTTATTGCATTCGATTATTTAATTATAACCAGAAGGCATGAGTTTCGCCCCATAATTCCGTTGATTAACCACGATTATAAAAAATTATATTCATTATCTAAACCATGGATTGTTTTTTTTTCAAAACCTTGGGTTGTTGTGTGACTTATATACTTAATTGTCTATTAAAACTAGCCATGATGTTTCTTTTTTTTTTTTTTTTAGCCATGATGTTTCATTAACGTAGATTTTTTTATTAATAGAAAAAGACGGGCTACGACTTACGAATGTGGAAATAAAATGTTTACAAACTATTTTATAGACTACTGTTGATGCGCAACGTCTAAGTGTGGTTAGGAATACAAAGTGATAAAGTTTGGTATCTCAGACACTAATTTTCACGGGGTCTCTCTAATCAAAACTATTGTGGATAGATTCTTATCGAAGAAAAATACATTATTTGAATCTGTCATTAAGTTGACAATACGTGTATATATTTCCAGACTTACATGCAATGAACAGTTTGATTTATTTATTTTATATATAAGAAACAGCAGGATTAGATGGGGTTGCAATGGTTTTGTGTTGGTAGCGAGACGAAAACGACAGCGTTTTTGTTCTGGAGAGCGATACGGAAAGTAACATGACAGGACAGTTGAGAGCAAACTCATCGTTTTCTCTTAAGTGAACAGTAAAGTGTGTTCCCTTTTTTCTTTTGCTTTAATATTTGGGGTCATAGATCTGTCTCTTTTACCCCATTTACTCTAATAGCAACACATCCATCATATCCAACTCTTGTCGGTTACTTACTTCCACATTAACCATGCCTTGAATTTATTTTACCATGCTTTAAATTCATTCTTACGATGAATCTTTGAATGAGGGGTGGGTGGTCATATATTAGCCACATTACCGGTTTCTAGTCGATATCCATCTTTCTACATTTTGGGTATCCGGAAGTTTGAACGTTCTCAATTCAGTATTCATCCCGATTTGTTTCAAACTTCCGAGTGTCCGAAATTATGAATGTGGATACAAGTAGTTACAAACCAAAAATTGTACAAGTAGTAGAAAATTTGAATTCGGTAGCCAGTTCAACATATATTTATCAATATTGTTATTTAGATTAAATTACTATCTTATCTTGTTTTTTTTTGTTCATGATAGTTTTAAGAAAATTCTACAAATTTAATATTTTTCTACAAATAAAATCATGTTTATATATGAATATGTTAGCAAATATATTCATACAATATCTGAACATAGGTTGTATATTAAAATTCTACGGCTATATATCTTTTCGACAGCCACAATCAAACAGACATTAGAATATATATACACATTAGTAGTCCTACCAAATAGTCATATAGTTTGTAGATTTAATTATTTCATTAAAACCATAATTTCAAAGAATAGATTATGATGTGAAATGAATAGTTGATATAAAGAATTTTGGTTTTTTTTTTATTATATGTAATAATGATTTCATAAGACCACACATCGTTTATTGTTGTTCGAATATTCTGAAAATTTTCTATTCTGCAGTTTACATTACAATACCATTCAGGCACATGGTTTGCTACTAATAATATGTTTAACCTACTTTGAGCTGAAAACAAATCCAAGACTTGTTAAAATGTCAACACTTAGAAGAAATTTGCTCCGAAAATCTTGACAGTTTCCATATTAAACAATTGTTCTGCATAACTCTATTAAATTCATAACAAACTTTTTGTGTGGCTTTATTCAACTTCTTATTTGTACAATCAACGATGATATGAATTATCTTCAAGGATAATTTATATGAATTAGTGAAACCGTTGACGAGAGAGAGTTGAGATTTATGCCACACAAAAAAAGATGATGTAAGAAAGAAATGTGGATCTCAATGATGTTGCTGTGTGTTGGCTGGCATATTAAACCATCACCATCTTCATGTGCATCTATCTATACGTCACTCTTCACCTCTCTATCCAATTATTTCAATCTCCTCATTTCATTTTCATCTTTATCTTATACTAAAGTAGATATATTGCAAAAGAGAATTTCGAAAGTTTATCTTTTAAAATACTTTTTCAATCTTATAATCTTAGGAATATATTACCATTTCTATGACAAATATTACTGATATCCTGTTATATTGTTGGCATTCTTCAATATTTTCTTTTAAGTCTAATATATAGATATATCAAAGATTTATGAAGGAAAAAAAGATGAGCTAGATTTTATGTAAAGGGTTTGAATATCGGAATTTTTTTTATCTTTTTGAAGAACTCCATTAAAAAGAAAAGGAGAGGGAGACAAAGAATAATAAAGAAAGAGACACAAAAAGTATACATTCACAAAATGAGAGGACTTTGCTGAAAGTAATTTGTTACAAAAGAGACAAAAGAGCAAAAGCTTTGAAAAAAAAAAAACACCAATTAGCAACTTAACAAATGAAGTTCTTATACTTAAATCATACATTAAAAAAAAGAAAGTAAAGTCTAAGAATCTAAACCAAGTGGTTCCCATTGGGGAACTCTCTTACTGAAGAACCTCCCAATAACTCTGGAATCAAGAATCTCAAGAGCTCCTCCAGATTTAACACATCTTGGAGTCTTATACTGATTCAAAGATGATCCTTGTGAGACACAAAAATCCATTAACGAATCAAACGTGCCCAAACTTACCACTCTTATCTCCAATGGCCCAATCGATTTATCTCTGTTCCTGCATCTCCTATAGACGTAATCCAAACAATCCTCAACCTCAGAGCAACAATCTTCCATTGTCTTGTCGTCTAGCTTTGGTGGGTCGTTGCTGTGACGTGGCTTTAGCTCCCAGAAGAGCACGTAATGCCCGGGGATCGATGACGTGTCCGCGTAGCTTGTGTACTCCATGAGCAAGAGGCTTGAAGGGTGTTGAAGATGGTTGAGTTTAGCTTGTGTCACCGCGTTTAGTAGATCTTCCTCGCTCGTTTTGTCGGTGTCGATGCTTAGTACAACGTTTCTTCTCTGAACGAAACGGAATTGAGGCGCTTTGTTGTGGAAACCGGTCACTTTTAGGATATCGCCAACTCTGTATCTGTATAAACCTGTTGACAAAAACATATTAATAGGTTACTTGTGTTACAAGTTACTATCTGTTTTAGGAATTCACATCAGACCTAGAATAATATACTAGATAGACTATGTTCGTAGAGAGACACTGACCTGTGAATGTAGTGATGACAATTTCGTAGTATTGACCGACTTCGACATTAACAAGATCGACAATAAGATCTTCCTTGAGAGCATCATCGTCGTCGGTGTTAGAATGCGATGCAAAGTGAATCTCTTCATGGGATTTGTCGTCGACGGGCAAGAACTCGAAGTAAGCCATGTTAGGAAGAAGCGTATAGGAAACATCGGCAGGATCACACAACGGATTAAGGTTGATACCAAAGTAACACTCAGAGGAAGCATACATCGTTGAAACCAACGGTAAACCTCCACTATAGAACTCAAGTGTGGGAATGTATTGAGCCATCGAACCAGTCACAATCACCTCCACATACTTAGCCTTAGGCCATATCCTCTTCAAGATTCCTTCCCATGACTTTTCAGCACACTCACTCTCAATTTCATCAGCCAATTCTTGATTTGGGCCGTTAAGGATCGACAAGACCGAGTCTCTGCAGGCTGAGTCAGTGATCCAGCTAGTGACAGTACCGGTTCTAATGTCAGCGCAAAGCTCTTTGTAATGATCCTCCAAGAACTTGACCGCTCGAAGGAAGGCAGAGGCAAAGACAGCTCCGACTCTTAGGACATGAGATCGCTGGACTAAACCGCAGAGAAGCTGACAGTACATGCTCTGTTTGCTGTCTTGACAAAGAATGGTTTGGTCAGGGCTAGTGTAGACGTTGTACTTGTTGAATGGTCTGTTCCTAAAATGTTGACTTTTGTAGTAGCTAGTCAACACAGGACGCGCCATTAGACCTGAAGGAGTCTTGATCTCTGGTTTTATGAATAGAAGATACATCCCTTTTCCTTCATCTAGCCCATTCACATATCTGCACACAATCCATTAGCAAAAAATTTCCTCTTCACTGTTTTGTTCTGTTGACTAAAGAAAACAAATTTAAATTATTCTTTGTTTTTTGCCCTCACATGAGTGTAACTAGGATCCTACATATTCAATCTGCAAGGTGTTTTGTAGCAAAGAAAAAGCCGATTTATTTGCTATAATTTTTAAGCCCAATAGGCAATAAGAGAGTTGGTTACCAGATAAAAATTAATTATTATTATTTTTTTGATGCTACAAAATTATTATATTGTGTTTTGATTTTTTTTTGTCGTCTACTACGAAAAATTTGTTTTTTGATGAATGAATTTAAGAGATATTAATTGTACAGAAGAAAAAGGTTAATTATCTACGTAAATTAACAAATAAGTATTGACTCATTTATTACTTGTTCATGATAGGCACAAGCATGCTGTAGAAAAATGTCTTCCTATCCAATTCTTCAGCTGTAGAAGGCATCAACTTCGGCTTTCCTGCAGAAGTCCCTGAGCTGCATCCAATATTTACTCAAAGAAATTATGAAATATAACCAAAATTTTTAACGAAAAAATATATATAAAACGAAAATATATAGTTTTTGTAAAATTTGGTCGAAATTAATTTATGTTACCTAGTGAGGAGTTCTGTGATGGGCTGAGCAGAGACAATATCAGATGATTCTCCATCAGCGATTCGTTGAATGAAAGGCTTTATGTCGTCGTAATTCACCACAGGGACTTTGTTTTTGAAGCTTTGTTGATTCTTGTCGGATTCTCCGTCGAGAAATGCTCGGAGATATTGAGTTCCAGAGTTTTGAGAGAGTATTTGGTGAAGAACTTGTTGTTGAATAGCCTCTGCATTTGTTGTCAGATCCTCGAGAAGCTTGAGGCCAGCTTCTGTATCATTTGGGTCGTAACTTGGTATCATTGTCTGAAAGCAGACACAAACAAAGCTTTAAGTTTGTGTTGCAATGATGAGTTCAAGCAAGAAAAAAATAGAGAGAGAGAAAGAGAGTTTTTATTTTATTTTTTGTTGTTGAGAGAGTCACTTCTTCTCTGTTCTTGAAGGTTGGTTTTTGGTGGTATGAGGAGAAGGATGAAGAAATGGTTATATAATAAATTGGGAAATGATGAAATAATTATTAGAAAAATATATTTGGAAGGTCCTACAACACACATGGCCTTGTCTAGTTAGAAAGAAGCTATTGTTGGTCAATATTACCTGTGCAGGCTTTCCCTATTATTTTATAATCTTATTTTTTGTTTAATATCATATTTGTTTATATGTTGTTTAATCCTCCAATCAAGCTCTTTCTTTATGATCCGTTGAATAATATCAATCCAATCATATTCACAAGATTTGCATATGTCTGCCAAAAGATATACTCACTTGGTCTTCACTATACTCATCTAATAATATTATTGCCTCTTAGATTTTATTTAGGAACTCGATCGTTGAACCCTTTATAAACTCACATGCAATATTTCAAAAAAGTTTACATTAAAAAGAAGTACTCCTTTTTATATGATAGCTTAAGTTAACAAATTCTTAATATATGTGGCTATGGAATTTTCTTTAAGAACTTTTTATATATTCATTTGCATGTTGTTTAACCTGTATTTGCATTGCCGTGAAATATTACACAACTCTTACGTATTCGAATTCCATAGACATATATGTTAGTTTAAATATATATACTAACCTCATTTACATGCGATAATTGGGCTCCATATAGTAATTAAATAAGCTCAAGTTTGACTTATGGCAATCAAGATTAAGAGAGAGAAGGATTGCTAAGATTGTTAAATCTCTTGGATATGATAAAGTCATCATCTTGGTGATGCAGATCCAAATGCATATGATAGGGTCGTTACGTTGATATACATATAATATAAATAGAGCAATTGACTAATTAACCATACATATATGATGATAGTTACAACATAAAATAACATGCATCAACTTTATTCCATTAAGAAACGTTTAAATAACATGGAACAGTACTGTTCTTAATGGAATTAGGTTAATGTATATGTCTTGTGTGACGAGGAAACAGATGTGAACAGAGAGAAAAGAGGCGTGATATGTTTTGGAGAAGATGATCTTTTTTTTTCTCGTGAACAAGTTTCATTCAAATACGCTATGTCATACATTTTAGGCATGTTTCGTCAATTCCTTTGCTTTAGGCTTTTTCTATTGCCTCGTTTATTTTGGTTAGTTATATTTAATGAAAAAATTAAAATAAATCTTGTATTTGACAATTAAGTTGATTTGTTAAACATAGGGCGCCCTTAAACATAACAATTTAGTCATTTTATTACACATATTTGTTTATATTTCATGATAATGCTATTCCACCTAAATTTTTAATAATAAATTATAATTACTAATATATGAAAAAATGATGGTGAGAATCTCGTTTAAGATTTCTTAAACAAGGGACTTAAACATCTACCAAAAAAAAAAAAAAAAAAAAAAAAAAAAAAAAAAAAAAAAAAAAATTTGTATCAACTAGAATTTTTGTTTTGTTTTAAACAACCCAAATCATGTCAATCTTTCTTTTTGAAGGGATGAAAAGTATACATACATTGTGGATCGTAAATCCGCGGAATGATCGACCTTACCGTGCATATATATCTTATGTCTCACAGGTTTATCTTAATCCCATTGATTGTGTTCACTAAATAATTTTTGTTTTCTATCAAAACAATTATAATGATATCAAAAAGTGTTCACAAAATACAAAAACATTCCAATAGAACCGTTATAGGCAAATACAGAAAATTGATACAATTTCGATGAAAGAATAAAAATAATCCGGATATTTTTTGGTAGACTTGTACACAACAAATAAAATCTGTTAAGTCTCTCATTTACATACTTTTTATCGGCTATAAGTTTATATTTATAAAAAGTGTTTGCTAAATAATAAAAAATCTATATATTCAATATAGCTTATATTTCAATTTTTCATTAAAAGGATTTTGAACTATAGAGATACATGAGTTGAGTATAGTCGGATTTTTGAGTTGTTAATAATCTATAACATTTTTTTTTGTATTTTGGAAATAATTTTGAAATTTTAAAACTATTCCACTCGCACACATGCGAGAGCGAGACTAGTTAAAGTTGGCATATTTCCTTCCACAAATAAATAGACCGGTCCACAAAGTTTGGGAGAGATGCAGGGCATGCGCAATCTATAAGACCGACCCATCAACTTTAAAAGACATGCACTCTTTTTGAATATTTTCTAACCTTACTATTTTTGTTATAAAAGTAACTGAATTCTTGATATTGTTGTTTTGTGATAATATTTTCTGATACGTAACACCCAGTTTTTCTTTTATTATGTCATTTTAGGCAAACCATCCGAAATGCTAGTTTTATATGGATCACTACTTTGAAAGTAGTACTTTCGCAAACCTTTGAATGATGTATCCTCTTATGTGTTTCATCGTGGAACAATAAACTACTATATATCTTTTGATATATTAGATATAGATATATTTTGATTTTTCACTTCCGTAAAAGAATTTATTAACAGAAAAAATATATTTTATATTGTTCCAACTTCTAATTCTTTATTCAAAAGATATGTCAACGGGATTCTAAGCGTTTTCATTGGAAACTACGGTCATGTTGTTAGAAGTTAATTAAAGGATCAAACGTTGGTTGTAGCATAAGTCATATATACACACCTAGGCCATAAAAGTATGTTATCAGTTCGAAAGTCGACAAATAAACTTGTGCCTACAAAGCTAAGGTTAAAATTAGATTTGGGTTTCAAATACGGTATAATTAAAAGGTTTAGTGGGATTATTTTGGTAAATAGTGGTTAAGAACCATATACGTACTGTGATTTTGACGTTTGAATTCGAGACTATGGTTGAACCAAACAAATCTAGAGTATGTAGAAAGTGTTGTAGTTACTGGTTTTTAGAGTTTTGAGAGATTTTCACACATGCCACAATGATACCAAGGTCATGGATGTCGCAGATTAAGTTTTCTTTTATGATCTTGTCAATTTTAGGTGAGATCAGTCTAATGTCTAATGTGAACAAATTGATTCTCTTACTTTAATTGTTATAATTTATTAGTGAGTTTGTTGTAACCTAAAAAAAGAAAAAAAAAATAATTACATAAGAGAATAGAAAAAAAATTATGAAACCGTAAGAATTTTTTTTTTACAAAAATCAGTATATATATACGAAATTTGTTTCTACTAAAAAAAAAAAACTGTTTTGAATATAGTTGCGAGGACCTAGCGTCTAGTGGTTAGTTTACACAAAGTTAATTTGGAGTTTGACTCTAGTTATACACAAGAAAGTGGTATATAAGTTTTTTTTAACTTAGGTGAAAACTCAAAAAAAGAAAATTACAGTTTTTTTTTCAAACTTATTTATGTATAGTTCATATTTTAAAAAATGACAGAGAATAAATAGTGTATAAAAATGGCAAAGGAAAAAAAAATCAACAGTCTAATAAGACAAAAGAAAATAGGTCAAAGTTACGAGCATTACATTTATTGTTCTTTTGGTGGACTATTTCAAACCAATACGCACAACACAATTACTTCTCAATTTCTCATGGACTGGGATAACGTATTTAAATTGATATTAAATCGTGCATGACGTGAATTAAACTACCCTGATTCACGACAAAACCAAAAGAGAAATAAGCAAATGAAAATTTCAGATTAATGGCAATGACGCAATAAGAAAAAATAAAATAAAGAAATTTGATTTTAA
Source organism: Arabidopsis arenosa (assembly GCA_905216605.1). NCBI lineage: Eukaryota > Viridiplantae > Streptophyta > Magnoliopsida > Brassicales > Brassicaceae > Arabidopsis > Arabidopsis arenosa. The sequence continues at coordinate 11,232,814 of LR999451.1, read as the reverse complement.
AGTATGATCTTAAGTTTGATATAAAAGTTTGCACAAAAAAAAAAGGTTTGATATAAAATATGATATGAGTTTATAAATCTAGTAGTTTTCTGGGTATGGATTTCGATTTACCCAAGTTCAAAAATATTATTCGGCCTATTTAGGTTTTAAAAATATTAAATGTTTGAGATTAAGTAAGGAAACAAGAATTGTAGGTCTCAAATTTTTTTTTAAAAATACTAGTTCCCACAAGTCTAAAAAAAAAACAAGAGTAGCTTTTTATTTTTGATGGAAATGCACTGGTTTACGAAACATAGCTACATCAGATTTTTAGTGTTCTAATAATTAGGATTCGTGATGTATAACAAAATGCGACTTCTATTGACAAGAAAAGAAGTTAATGATCACTCCTTTAACTATATTTGGTAATGCTAATGACTTATCAAATAAAAATTACGTACCCGAATATCTTAAACACTCAACCCTTATAAATTTTTCAAACACAAGTTTGATGTACTCAATTATGAGACTTTAAAGTAATTTGGCAGCTTGCTCGAAGGGAATAATTTTAATTCTGACGTTTGTTTAGTACCACTTTTTTTTTTTAACTTCGGAGTTACAAAATTATTGAAAAAAACTGCGTAATTTCCAGATTATTATGTTTACTGTTTAGTGTAACTTGGTCAGTCCAAACAATATAAACTATTTTTATTTATTTATCTATCTATAGCATATAAAATCATTCGTGTATACATACACCTCAATTAAATTTATTTTAATCAAAACACATTAAATATGGCAATTTTTATATGACCATGACATGTAAGATGTAGCCTAGTCATTTATACTATAGTTGCGTTAGAATCCGGGTTCAAACTTTTAATTTAAATAATACTTTTAAAAATAATACTTTTAATTCAAAAGATTTTCACATTCTTTTACTTATAGGTTTAATTAGTCCTATTGATATACTTATGGAAAGATAAACCTTAGATTTTGTGGTTTCCACATTATTCTAATATGTCCTATATGGCTATATAACTATAAGAGCTCAACCATTACTAGTTAAACAAAATCAAAAGTGAAAACTTCTATTGAGTAGGCAACGTAAATTACTGGTACACCACATAAACAAAGTGTATACGTTGCTTGGAATAGAAGAGACTATGATCATATCTAGTATATTAATTAATAGCAATAAGCACATCACCGATCCCAAAGTGAATAGAACTAGTTTTGTGTAAAAGAGTTGTTTGGTCTTTGGTAAACGCCTTGAAAGGGAAAAGAAACTAGTATTTAAATTGTCGATTAGGACATTTGTTCAGGGATTTGCTTAGATATGGTCTTTAGAGGTCTTTTATTGCTCAGATTAACATAAAGTGAAATGCAAAAGCAAGTGTCTCTATGAGGGCACATGTAGTCTTGAAGTAAGGAGAGAAAATAGGAGCGAAAAAGGGTGATTAAGAAAGTATACTATATGGTAAAGTGTTATAATTATTCAACTTACTTATTTTTAATTTAAAGGCAAACATCTTTTAGCCTAGGGTTTCTTTTATTAATCATGTAAATAATGACTTACAAACTCTAAAACATCTATATATATATATATATATATATATGCTCCAACCATAGAAATATTAAAATCAGAAATTTATATTCCTAAGCTACATCGGAGGTTTCCTCCCCAAAAACAAAACTTAGTCTGGGCACCAGCCTAACTCGAGTGAGTCCGACCTTTCGAATAGAACCTCGATAAACAGTACAACGGTTTTGAGTCACTTTGAACAACAAACATAGAATCATGGCCGTGTATCCAGTATGAACAACATAACTTAGAGACAATGTGGTCAGATCATTCCCAACAAAAGACAAGAGATATGACCTATTGGTAAATATGCATGTGTAACCAAGTGTCGTTAGCTCAACTGGTAAAGACCTTAGGCGAAGCTTAGAAGTCGCCGGTTCGAGTAACGCTTGGGACGAAACTAATATTGCATGCTGTGGTTTTGGGCCTGAGAAGATTACGGGCTTCGGCCCAGAACCTCCTGGTATTCAAAAAAAAAAAAAAATATGCATGTGTAGTCTGTAGTGTTACTTTCGCTCGGCTTACATGACTCACTGATTGGACAATTGAAAAACTGGATGAAAGAGGAGCATAAGAGGGTTCACAGCTTGAATATATGTTTATTGTACCAATTTAGTTTTTTTTGGCATAGTATATATAAGTGAAGTTGTAAACACTTTTTCATTACTATGAGTAACATAAATCTTTAAACTGCTGAGTCTATTAGGCTATTAGCTAATAATAAATGAACATTTTATCTTGGTGGAAGATCGATCAAAAACCCGATACATATATACGTGCACATCGTCCATTTATTTCATATCACCTTATTTACCAAGGCACCACCAACGATATTAATTCCAACAAATCCTGCACTTTCAACTTGATGCGCCCTAACATATTCGCCAAGTCACAATTACCAACCTTGTGTAAACAATTATTAATAAATTTACCAAACATCCGAGGTCAATGTGTCTTTTCTTTGATGTTAGCTAATTGGCTGAGTCCAGTTACGTTTATTTGTTGGTCTGATCCAATATCAGCTTTCATAATATCTAAATAATACATATAGCTAGACTTAATAATATCAGCTTTGGTCTTTAGATTTCGATATTTCTAAACTCAATCAAACGTTGCACTAGTTGTAAAAACGATATTTTTTCTTTGAATATAATTTAACATTACATTCAAAAAAAAATGTAATCCCCATGAAAGGTAAATGTTTATGCTTTTGATAAGTATGGGCATATGTAATTAAGATAATGTTAATTACCTATATATATCTTCGATTTTACTCAATTGGCTGGGTCCAGTTATGTTTCTTTGTTGGTGAAAGCCACGTATCACACTTAAGCCACAAGTTTGTGATTTATGTCCTAATTAGTCGGTAATACTAACAACCAGCTCTCACTTGAATACTCAATTATTAAAATCTGTAGAACCTCCGGATAAATCTAAGACTAAATATGTTTTTTTTTCTTATGACACTTGATCCAAGTGGTTCAAACACTAAACTAATTCAATCGGGACAAACATAGTTCCGACAACTAGACTTTAAAAAATGTTGCATACTGCAGAAACCAATAATTTTTCTTAGGGCGTAGTGACCAATAATTAGTTGAGCAATGTTTTAAAAAAATGTGGCATAAGTTTAAGGTTATTTAGTCGTTTGCCCATGCGCTCCATCATGGAAAGATAAGAGAAAAACAAGTTAAAAATAATAGTTTTTCTTTAACTAAAATCGTATTATTACTTTGTCTTCTAACAAGAAGAAAATAACCATAAAATAGTAATCAAGAATTAGGGTGCATGTGAAAGAAATATAATTTGGTTGACGAGATGTAATAGAACATGTTGTTTCGGTTGGCCTTTAAACATCTCAAAACCACAAATGAATAAACATTACATAATTAGACAAAACCATACCATAGATTACTCTATTTGTCAGAGCTTATGTTTTGTCATTATGCAAAAGTTAGGCAAGAAGACTTTCAGGACTCTAGACTTTCTCGGGTGTGTTTTACTTGTTGGACTCGGCACACAGTATAAACTTGTTGGATCCAATGAAACTGTTGTCTTTCTTTTATAATAAGAAAATAGAAATAAAGGTCCACAATCACACAAACTAGGAGAGGAAACCACCTAAATTTTCAAGCTGGTTATATCTGACTGTACAAACGTCGTAAAACTCCACAAACTATCCTAATCATGTCTAAACGTGATCGTATATATGTATGCATGTTTTGCTAGAATTGGAAAACATCTAAAGGCTAAAGCCAAAAAAAAAAATAACCACGAGTTTGGTGTTCCTTCTTGTCAACTGTCTAATCGCAACAGTTTAGATAAACATCGACACAGGGGTGATCAAGTTGTTATGGGTGTGACTAGTGTCAAATGAGATAGAAAATAAAATAGAAGAATTCTTCTTGTTAATTTTGGTATGAGAAAATTTTCTTCCAAAACAAAAAAAAATTGTGTGGACCCAGAAAAAAAAACATTTTTCTACATTGCATACTAGTCAGAGCCTATGTCAAAGTTCAAGTGTTTTCTCCTTTTTTCTGCTGAAATATATATGAAAAGAGATATGTATAAGCAGAAAATGTTGAAATCTCTGAAGACAATAACACTAAAGAAGGAGATAACTTTTAAAAAAAAAACCAAAAAATACAAAGCAAAATCGCTAAAACTAAGTTTTTACCAATTATATTTTAATCCTATTAACCGGTTATCCGCCGAATCAGAAATGATCTTAATGTCAATATAAAACACAAACCTCACTGAAAATTTATGGGTTTCATGTCCTTGCTTGATAATTGGTAGACTTGTAAAATTAAAACATATGTTTAGTTATTCTGGATCGATAGATCTCACTTAAAAGTTCAAGTGTTAAGATAATATTTTTATTGTCATTTATTGTTACTATTGAATTACTTTTTGGTAAACTTCCTTTGTTAAGTTTTTATCCTGATAAATTTGGTAGTTTTGATTCTCTTTGTTTATCGTTGAGTTTGTAAAGAAAAAACATCTAAACTCATTTCCGTTAATCGTAAAGGAAAATCCAGGCGAGTAATCAAAGTCCAGATTCCTGTTGGGCCTAAATATTCAGGCCCATTTAAAGCTATACCGGTCTACCCTTTTCACATGCACGTCGTGTTTTTATGGTCCAAAAAAAAAACGATTCGACTTTTTTTCCGATTACTGTAGAGAGATAAAACTAATTAAAAAAAAAAATCCAAAAATTAAATACTTTAGGGAAAAAGCGAAACGTATCTTACCTTTTATGCCCCTCCAATCAAAATTGATTTGGTTTCCCCAATTTCAGAAATCTTTTCTTCGTCACTCTTTTCCTTCTTGGCTTCTTCTTCCCATTGCATATTGTTGTTGGTTCCCAAGTCCCAACCGCTTCAAATTAGGTCGCGAAAGATCTCAATTATTCACAATTCAATCTTTTCTTCAATCGATCTTCGTTTCAGGTAAATCCTCCGCCATCAATCTTTCCTGGATTCGGATTTTTTTTTATTGTCAGATTTGTGAATTGTTGATGAACACTTTGAATTGAGGATCAGTTGATGAATCTTGATTCGTTTCGTTTTGAATCGGATGTGAATTGTGATCAGGCTAATAAGCTAGGAAGAGTTTAGTGAAGTGAGGATGCAGAATCAGAATGATATGGTGAAGGATGAAGCGGAAGTAGCTGCATCGATTTCGGCAATTAAGGGTGAAGAATGGGGTAATTGTTCATCACTGGAACAACCATCTTTTCAAGAAGATGAATCTGCTAAAGTTCCTTATGTTGGTGATAAGGTCTGAGCCAATTCTATCATGTTTTACCCAATAAGCAACCTTTTCTTGTGTTGAACTTAAAAAGTTGATCGATGCTTTTGGTTATATGTTGTGAAGGAACCTCTCTCTAGTTTAGCTGCAGAGTACCAATCAGGGAGTCCCATTTTGCTCGAGAAGATAAAGGTTACCTTTCTTTCCATGTCTTTTTTTTTCTTCTTTTGTGGTTGTTGCTTTCGGTCTTTTTGAATTATCTTCATGTTTGCAATGCCTGTAGATACTGGACAGTCAATATATCGCAATCCGGCGAACAAGAGGCGATGGAAATTGCTTCTTCCGAAGTTTTATGTTCTCTTACCTTGTATGTTCTCAGAATGTCTTCATTTTTGTCTAGCTCTTGTTGGTATGGTTAAGGTTTTGAACTCTATTGTTTTGCTTAGACTTGGATTGTATCTTTCTTTTTCTCTTCTTTATTTGTAGGAGCATATTTTGGAATCACAAGATCGTGCTGAAGTCGATCGTATCAAGGTCAATGTTGAGAAATGTAGAAAGACTCTGCAAAACTTAGGTTATACAGATTTTACATTTGAGGACTTCTTTGCGGTAATTCTTTTGTTTTCTATTGTGTCTGCCATTTAAATCTGGTACGATCACCACCAATGCTCAATTTCATTTTTCTTAATGATACAGCTGTTCCTTGAGCAACTAGATGACATTCTCCAAGGAACTGAGGAGTCTATAAGGTAGGTCCAGACGATTTTTTAATTGGCATTTGATTTTGATTGCTGTTTTTGTGTGGATAAGTTCTGACTTCCATGAAATGGCACAAGTCTCTTCTCGTAGTATCTCATCCCTTTTTGCAAATATCTTTCTCTTACAGCTACGATGAGCTGGTTAACAGGAGTAGAGATCAGTCAGTCTCAGACTACAGTAAGTTACTCTAATTTTCTTTGGCGATGCATATCCATTATCCAATGGTACATAGTTTTGACAAATGTTGTTGTCTCAGTTGTAATGTTCTTTAGGTTTGTTACTGCTGGGGATATACGAACTCGTGCAGATTTTTTCGAGCCCTTTATAACAGGCTTATCAAATACAACAGTGGATCAGGTTTGTACACATGCTTTCTATGTTTTGGAATTCAGGCCACTTGGTGATATATTTAAAATTTTCTTCATCTGTCTCTGTGATATTTCTGTCAATTTTAAAGTCCTACCAAACTTGCTTGCTTTGTCTGGGATTATTTAGCGTTTTGAGATGTTAAGTCACTTGCACTTATGCTTAAACTAAAGATTCTATTGCAAGCTCTTCCTAATAGATTATTAGAGCATAGGTGAATGCAAAATATTAACACTGTTTTGTTATAGTTTTGCAAGTCCTCGGTCGAACCAATGGGGGAAGAGAGTGACCATATTCACATAACTGCTTTGTCGGATGCGCTCGGTGTTGCAATCCGGGTTGTATATCTTGACCGTAGCTCATGTGATAATGGAGGCGTCACTGTGAATCATCATGACTTTGTTCCTGTGGGCACTACGAATGAGAAAGAAGAAGCTTCTGCTCCATTTATAACCTTGCTGTATCGTCCAGGCCATTACGATATCCTCTACCCCAAGCCATCTTGTAAGGTAGAAAGACGTAATCACCATTTGACTTCTCTTCCTTTTAGATTCAACCTGGTTTAAAGTTAATGATTTTGTTGTTACAGGTATCAGACAATGTGGGGGAATGATCATTTGACATATCCTAAAACCCCATTAGGAGCTGTTTACAAAAACTGTGGTAATGTGGATTCATGTGGATGAAACCATGGAACAATCAACAATTACATCATCTATTTGCTCGTTCATTATGATAAAAGAACCCTTTTTGCAACATTATAGAATGGATCGTCTCTTTACTTCGATATTATCTTGTATTTTTCATGTTTATATCCTTCATGATATTTCTTATGAGCAAGTGGGACCAAAGGGTTTGCCATATCGCAGAGTTCCAAGGTTGTTTTAATGGCCTGACTAATGAGGTCTTTAGCTTGAATTAAAAAAAAAAATTAGTTAAGTCGCATAGTGCAAAATAAAATACGACATAGAAAGGCTAATCCTTTGGACTATATCTGAGTGTCAATTGGGTGGTGAACCTGCGGATTGGGCAAAAATTGTCCTATCATGGGACGACTTATGGCACGAGTTGGCTCATGGTGGATAGTGGTTTTGAGAGGTCTAAAGGGGGTGGGTTAATAACTTTGACACCCTGATAATTAGTCTTGTTAATATTTGGAACCCCTAAAAAATGTAACAGAAGAGTCCAAAAGATAAGTGTTAGTGTCAATCCGTATTTTCCTTTTTGTCACAACCATCTAAAGACTATACTGTAGAGATTCAGAAGGCATAGTGTATGTAGACGTCCTTTATTGTTTGTCACTTTCTTCTTTGGAAGCTTGTCACATAACGAAGAGAATCCATGTATATCCCAAATGAAATCAAAATCAAACTTGGTATTATAGTTCCCTTAACTGAACTATTCAAACCGAACATGAATCCCGGAATCCGGAATATGAAAGTAGACATGAGATTCACTTAGATGGCTTAGAGGGCCGATTAATCATATGCTCATCATACTCCCTCGGTTTTAATATATATATATATATATCGTTTTCAAAAGGAAAAAAAAATGTTTAAAGAATGTCGTATTCAAATTTCAATGCAACTTTTTGTCACATTCCTCCGTTTAAAATTTTTAAAAATAAATGTCGTTTGAAAACAAAAAAGTTTTCATCCTCACAAGACAAATTTTGAACTCACGTTTGGGATTCAATAACAATGAAAGTGACAATAACTAAAACGAAAAAGAAAAATAGTGTACACAAAAGGTCAGAAATTAGTCGATGAGAGGGAAAAAAAGGTGTGATTGGTATATAGGCATGTTCTCATGGGCGGACCCAAGAAGAACTTAGGGGTGTCAAATTATTAAATCAAGTTTTTATATTTAATTTGAATTAGTAGAATAATTGGTAAATTCTATTCTTTTACACCACTAAATTTTTGTTTGAGCCTCCAAATACCCCCACACATTTATATATGTCCATTATATTTTTTTTTAATTTTATTTATATGCATGTTCTCTCTTCGATATAACAATTCCCACTACAACCTTACAAAATAGACACATACACTTGTTACCGTTACAATGTTCATTAAAAATTCAAAGCCTTTTTCCTTTTGACCTACTCCTCTATCTTTCTCTTCCTCTTATATATATTCATGCTATACAAATATCCACACATACACATCACACATAGAATGCATAAAAGTAAGACATCTTTGAAAACATAAATCAAAATTTTCTATAGTTTAAGCCAGAAAAGTAGGGCTTTAAAAGGTGTATGGGATCTTGGTTCTTGATATGGATATGTGAAAACAGGTTAGAAAAAACTTTATTTCTTTATTCAATCCGTTTTGGTTATAAACTTATAATCATAAGTTTACTAAGTAAAAACATATATATAAAACCTAAATATCTTTGTGGAACTTGAAATTTGAAAATGCATATTTTCACTACATGTATATTTTTTTCTTGTGGTAGTTGTGGAGCGGGAATAAACACATTCAATAGTGTAACACACTTAGTGGGGATACCTTTCTTTAGTAATCATATAAAAATGCTACATGCCTACATAAGTCATGCTATTGTTTTGTTTGGATCATATAATTACCTTAACGTAGGTTATATAATCCCTACATGTTAAACATACAAATTACGATGGAGAGTCAAAAGTTTAAATGAACTTTAAGTAAACTAATAATTGTTCACAATAAGTGAATATAGGCCAAAAGACATTGGGACAAGAAAGCAAGAGAAGAAGACACAAACAAAGGGTCGGATTTTAGTTAGTGTTTTCATTTGTAATTATTAAGAGGATAATGAGAAAATAGGGATATAAGAGACAAGACGTGAGAGGGTGGGGATGGGCCATTCCCACTCCTTTAGCCAACCCATAAAGCCAAAAGTTGTTTTTCAGTTTCAGACCAAATGGACTCTGTCTCTTTCCCTATTTTTTAAAAAAAATTCGTCTATTTTCAGTTTCCAACAAAATGGCTATTCATATAAAATTTCCCCACAGCACAAATTTTGATATGCGATCATTACGAGCAAGTTCTTGTTTTTCTTGTTATATACTTTTGTTTAACATTGATTTACCAAGGTTTTGAATGGCTGGCCTTCCGTTACCGCGGTAAAAAAAAAAAGATCCTGTCGCAGTAACAATTACTAACCAAAGACTTCCGCAATTGAAGAATGGGAGGGATTACGGAGTTGTCTGTTAGGTTGAATATTTTTTGGTTGAATAATTAACCAAATAAATTATTTGGAAAAAGCTATACAAGAATTTGAAAATGATATGGTGACTTCCGAGAGGAATGGTAGGAACTTGTAATATGAGTAATTTCCGGCGACATTCTCAAGTGGGGAACACTGTTACCTTGACCCCATCATCATCATTATCTTCATCCATATCATCCATAATCTCTCTCTCTCCGCGATGCCTACGTTCATAAACGACGTCCAACGTGTGTCAATGAGCAATTATATCTCTTTTGACAACTATCCTTGCTAGAAAACACAAAACGTTTGTTCAAAAAGTTATTTGACATCGTATTGAATATAAGAATGTTATGATCTAATCCTGTCAAATCAAGTATTTCTAACAAAGTTAAGAATATGTTTGATACTTGTGTATCTTTCCGTTTGAGGCGTTCTTGTTCATGGAAAGATTCGTTAGTTACATGGAAAAAGCAAAACCATTGGGAAGAAAGGCTTAAACCTAATAATCCATAAAGTCAAAAATCATTTGCAAGTCGTAGACTCGTAGCGTTACGGTTAGGTATTAGTGTATATCGTGTCCTTAATACTATACATGTGGCTCGATGAGTTACATCGTCTTATGTTGTTTTTTGGAATTTTATTTGAATACCTACAAAAAGAATATTGTATAGATATATACATATATATTTGACGTCGGAAAGTTATTTAGCTTTTTCTCGAATTATAATTGGGTATAAAAACATGTCAAAAAGCTTCGAAGAATATAAGAGAAAAGGTTAAAAGACTTGGCTTACACTCAAAGTTCCCAAAAGCATGTTATACATCATTCTCCACACATTCTCCAAAAAAAAAAAACGCGATGATGTTAATAAACTTAACACTTTTTTTTTTTTGATAATTAAACTTACCACTTTTAATTTTTAAGGTAATATTAACCCTATTTTCAAACACGTCGAAAAATAGGAATTAATAGGTCTCTTCCGAATTATAAAAAAGAAAATAAAAAAACGGATGGAAATGAGTGAATAAAATGGGTGTGTGCATGGTGGATTGGAGAGAAGTTTAATGAAATAAAAATGAAAAAAAAATAAAAAAAAGAGAAATGATTTGGCCTTGGGAAAGATGGAAAAAGCTTGGCGTGAAGCATCAAATTGGCTGTAAACAATGCACTCCTTGTTTGTTTCTGTTTATCCATTTTGATTATCGCTTAGTCTGGCTACTTAATACTATAGTATTACTTTTATTCATATTAATAGCATGATATTTTAATCTAAGATAACAGCAATGATTTTTTTTAAAAAAATTGATACCACAACAAGATTTACTAATTCAATGTATATATTAAATACAAGAAAATACAACGACTACAGTAACAAAATGAAGGGCGGAAAAAAAAAAAAAAAAAGTAACAAAATGAAGGTTGAAATTAAAACAAAATGAAGGTTCGTTTTCATACAGGTAAAAATGACGATTGGCAATTTTTTTTTGCTGATAAATACGAATAGCATGTCACATGCAGACGTTTTTTCAAGCAGAAAAAGACTATAAACTTAGATGTTGAATACTTACTAGCTATGATACTATTGAGATTTGAGGCGAACATAATCACACATAAATTCCAAAGTATTGTACTTTTACGAAGCAAAATAATAACAAAGCCACAAAAATAATGTATACTTCAAAAATCTTCTATGCTGGAAAAAGTGAGCCTTAAAAGTAATAAAAATTGCTGAAAGGCATAATTGCATGCAGTGGTCTCTGCGAGTGCCATTGTTAAAAGTTCCTTTACACGCATACTATACCACTCTTGTCCTGGTAATTCTAAAATTTTTTTGGCCTTATTTCTCTACCATGCCTAAATTTTAAATTAATTATAACTGGGCCAGAGACTCATGTTCTTCTCAATCTACTATTCTTTTATTCTAAACTTTTTATGTCTATGATAAATAAGTTAATTAGGTAGATAATTCTCTTTAGGGTCCCATGGTTTATATTAATTTTTGCAGCTTCTTTTGATTTTTCTGTGTTTTAGTGAAATTGCAACTTTTAGTTAGCAAAAACGAAGCAATCACAATATCTAGTTTTGAAGCAATCGAATTGTTAGTTTCAGGCTTTCAGAATTTTGTTATTGTAGTAGATGAAAATCCTTTTACCGTGTTTCTCAAATTTGATTGTGCGTCGTCGGACGTAGAAAACATTTCATCATGACCATATAAAATGTAACTAAAAACCATTATGCAAACGATATTTCTTATATGTGAACTAAAAATAAGATGAATACACATGAAAACTTCAACTACATACAAATGATTTAAGAGTATATCATTCGACTTTCGATCATAACTGTATATTATTGTAGACTATGGAAGAACTATAAAAATAAAATATACTTGATTAAAACAATTAATTCAATGGAGGAAGAGCTCAAAGGAGAAAGAGACTTTTTGGATGAGGGTGGGAGTTGGTTAAGTGAACTCCGGCCACGCTGTGTCCACTCCCTCACTTGCAAACATCATCAAAATTGTCGTAGTACAAAAATTGGTTAATCAGCTGATTTGTCGCTCTAATTGAATTTAATTTTTAGTGTCACTAACTAGCTTTTTTATCTTGTAGATATATATTTTCGCTTTTATATAGCTACTTTTCTCTTTTTGAAAAATAATAATAGTGGACTTTAAGAGTATTAACATTATTGGATATGTGGATTTCCTTCCATTATATACCTTATTGGATTCAAACCATCAGTAGAAAGTGCTTTGGTCCACATTTGATATTCTTTTTGTTGCAAATTGTTAGATATTTTTTTGAAAAAGTTTTAGTTTCCAAAAAGTTAGATGTTTTCTATAGTTTTATTTTATTTCTTAACATCTCCATATCATTTTTTTATACTTAGAAGAATTCTTTTAATAATAATTAAACAATAACTCAAGGATATACTTGTAATTACAAATAATTTCTTAATATGTGTGAAAATTTATTTATTGTATATAAAGAAAGTTTAAGAAACTATGGAGTACATTATCATCATAGATATTTTTTTCGGGAGACTAGGGAGTATATGTTTTTTTTTTTTGGTGCTAACCCAATCAACAAAAGGTTCAAAACTCTAACTTTGGGTGATTCTTATATATCGACTGTGGTAATATTACGAATAAAATTAATGAGTTCTATTTCATTTTATTTTTTCCACTTGATTTCAGAGTTTACTTAGTTATTGTCAACATTTGATTCCAAATCTAAATAAGTTATAGACACAAAGTTATAAAATGACCTATCATACAATTATGAAAACAAAATACCATCTGGATATGGTCATAACTGGATAAGTAAACGATTTTTGGAAAAGCTCAAATGCAACATTGATATTGTTTTTTTTTTTTTTTAACATGCAGTTGAACAATGTTATAGGGAGGCAAAATGCCAAAATAAAAATCATTGGTCGATTAAAACTTACAAAATTGACTCTAAAATATATTGATTTGATCAAATCACAAAGCAGAAAGGGATTTATTTAGTAAGTGATATAAATATACAAATAGATTGCTAGTAGTAAGTAGTACCGCTAATTTTTACCGCGTTTGTGAATAAAATGTACATATCTTACCGGTGTGGTAAATGTTACCAATTTACACCCTATGTGGCTATGTTGAAAGAAAAACACATAAAACATAAAAAAAAAAAAAAAAACAGTACATAAGAAAAAGGTGAATCTTGATATAAATGCAAAGAAGCAAGTGGGAAAACAAAGACCAAAGTCATCACTTGTCTCCTCTTCCCTTCTTCTCAAAACCAAACACCAAGAAGTGACATCATGTCTCCTCCTCTCCAATGGCTCACAATCACCTTTGCCCTAATTCTCTTCCATTCTCTTATAGTCTCCTCCAGTGTTCTGTCTCACTCAGATCGAGTCACCCGTTTACCCGGTCAACCCCGGGTCGGATTCCAGCAATACTCCGGTTATGTCACTGTCGACGACAAGAAACAGAGAGCTCTGTTTTACTACTTTGCCGAGGCAGAAGTCAATCCATCCTCTAAACCTCTCGTCCTCTGGCTCAATGGAGGTTGGTTTAAAATCTTCACTCTCTCAACTACCTAATTACATTATACTCCTACATAGAAGAAAAGTCTGAAGATAAATGTAAAATGTGGGTAAATGCAGGACCAGGATGTTCATCTTTGGGTGTTGGAGCATTCTCAGAGAATGGACCATTTAGACCAAAAGGACCAATCTTGGTCAAGAATCAGCATAGCTGGAACCAAGGTAATTAAAAATGAACTCTTTTTCAACATTTCAAAAACTTTATAAAGTCTTGATTTTTAATTTTGTTTGGTGGTTGCAGAGGCTAATATGTTGTATCTAGAGACACCTGTTGGAGTTGGATTCTCTTATTCAACTCAAAGCTCCCATTATGAGGGTGTTAATGACAAGATTACTGGTTAATTTTCTTAAACCCTTAATTAAGTATCTTCTTTTTGTAAATTCTCATTCTTGTTAGAAAAAAAGAAATGATTATTAATTACCTATAAACACCAAAACCTTTCAGAGAAACTGTGTTGTGCTGAATCTATTGATTTAGACTTTGCATAAAGAAACCCATACTTTTGTGTCTTTTTTCCTTTTTCTGAATTCAGCAACAGAAAAAAAAAAACAAATCAAGAGTACGATTTTGTAACCATCAGAAATGAAAAAAGAAATCTTTTACCCACCCAAAAAAGCTTTGGCTTCTAAGTTTTTTTTTTGAAAGAAGTTATGATGATGGTGTTACAGTGACCTGTGAATGCCATTTCCTTTGTTTGTTCTACTTTTTACAGGAAAGTGAATAATATTTATATTTTCCTAAGAAATAAAAGATTCATTCAGCTTTTGTTTCTTTGTTCAGTCTCAGACTGACAAAAGAACAAAAGAATTCAACCTTTTGTGCAGATCACATCTGAGATTATTCTCTTCTTCTTGTTTCTTTCTGGTTGTCTTTAAAAATCTCAAACTCTCTTTTGTCTTCTTCTTTTCCACTTCAGCAAGAGACAATCTTGTGTTCTTGCAAAAATGGTTCCTCAAATTCCCTCATTATCTCAATCGAAGTCTCTTCATTACTGGTGAAAGCTATGCTGGTATAAACACTAATGTTCCTTTCTTTAATCAAAAGCTCTTTAGTTGTAGTTTTTGTTGCTGAAGTGTGGATGAAAATGCAGGCCATTATGTTCCCCAACTAGCTCAGCTTATGATTCAGTACAACAAGAAGCATCATTTGTTCAATCTGAGAGGAATTGCTGTAAGTAAAAAAATATGATCACATTCTTATTTCAGTATGGTTTTATGTTCTTATCTTTAATCTTGTTTTTTGTAGATTGGCAATCCGGTTCTGGAGTTTGCAACGGATTTCAATTCGCGGGCTGAGTACTTCTGGTCTCATGGCTTGATATCGGATTCGACTTACAAAATGTTCACATCTTACTGTAATTACTCGCGCTATGTGAGTGAGTACTATAGAGGGTCAATGTCTAGTATGTGCTCTAAAGTGATGAGTCAAGTTAGCACTGAGACAAGTCGATTTGTCGACAAATATGATGTTACTCTCGATGTTTGCATTCCCTCTGTGCTATCTCAATCCAAAGTTGTAAGCCCCAACGTGAGTCACAACACAACAAACATGAATATTAGCGCTTTGTTATTTGCTCTGTGACTGTGTTTATGAACTTTGTTGATTCTTTGTAATGAACAGCAAGTGGGAGAATCTGTGGATGTTTGTGTCGAAGATGAGACGGTTAACTATCTAAACCGACGAGATGTGCAGGAAGCTCTTCATGCTCGGCTCATTGGAGTACGTGAATGGACAGTTTGTAGCAAGTTAGTATTCACTTTCTTCTCTAAAAGCTTGCAGATGATTCCAAATGATGTTGGTAGTTATTGAACGTTTTTGTTTTTGGTTTTCTCATGATTATGACAGTGTACTTGATTACCAATTGCTTGATGTGGAAATACCAACGATTAATATCGTAGGGAGCCTTGTTAATGCTGGAGTTCCAGTTCTTGTCTACAGGTAAATATCAATGTCTCTCTGTTAAACTTTTACTTGTCTTCATGATTTAATGATGGATGTTTTTCTTGCAAGAACAGTGGAGATCAAGATTCTGTGATCCCTTTGACCGGAAGTAGAATCTTAGTTAGCAGATTGGCCAAACAATTGGGACTGAGAACAAGTGTGCCTTATCGAGTCTGGTTTGCAGGACAACAGGTAAACAAATAACATTCTCTAATGGTACAAAAAAGAACGATGAAAACAAAACTAACACATTGCATTTCGTGTTTCAGGTTGGCGGGTGGACTCAAGTCTATGGGAATGTCTTGTCATTTGCAACGGTGCGAGGAGCTTCACACGAGGTCCCATTCTCACAGCCTGAGAGATCACTTGTGCTGTTCAAGGCGTTCTTGGACGGTCATCCTCTTCCTGAAGAATTCTGATATTTTACCATGATCTGTTGAGCTTATGTAAGTATAAGATAATAGATTTTGGCCAAACGCTCCTAGGAATGGCTTATTTAATCGGCGAAAAGCGGAAAGATTTGTTTTTGTAAAGATGTGAACCTTGTAGGAAGGAAGCTGTATGTTCTTGGATTTTGAGTGTTGAGTTTACTTTGAAGGGTGAATTACAACAGGAGCTTCTACTTGCATTGTTAAGCATTTGAATTGAAGAGCTATGATTGGTTTCGATAGCATCACGGCTATGCTTAGCCGCCTTTCATTTTCAAGTGACTCTTGTGATGTGTGATTCTGTTCTGAAAAATTCTCTGTCTCATCATCCAAAGCCCTTGAGACTACGGCAGGTCTCACCGGCCTCACCCTGCAAAATTCAATACAAATTCCTTTTAATAAGTGTTCTTTGCTATTCTATCAATAGATTTGTCTAAAGTAGAAGCAGTAGCAGCACCTGCAGTGGAGGTGGCATGAGTATTTGAGCAGGTTTGAGTTATACTTTGTATTGCCACTGCCATTATTTGACATCCTTGATGAGCTTAAGAGCCAAGTCTCCCAATAAACATTCACAAGAACCAAACTTTACCTAAAACTTGGGAGAGCCATTTTGATTGCAGGTCCCATCCAGTTTCCAACTTTGGTCTCTGATATTGAGGTGGACAGTTTAAGACCATAGTTAGATATCAAAACATATGCCAAGAGTATTCCTAGGAAATATTACATACTGGTTAAGTAGACCAATGAGCCACGAACTCACCGTCTGATCTAATTTGGATGTTGCAGATATCTGCAGAATCAGCACCATCAACTTCACTAATCTTAACCTCCATCAAATCCTGCGGATGAGACAGAGTAGTTCCCAACCCAAATGATTCCAGGAAACCAAAAGCTCTGTCCCTTTTCCGTTTAGGAACTGCAGTAATGTTCTGTTCCCAACCACAAAAATACACTTTTACTCAACGAAAAAATGTAAAAGAAGATCAATCAAGACAACATGTTTCATCCCATTCTCCAAGAGTTTAGGAAGAATGCTTTTTGTAGTTAATAATTACAATGTCTCCACTTTATGTAGACAAGAGTCAAGAGTTATCTTGTTTTCCTCATTTACTTATTGCGAGCCTAATCAGTAATAATTAAAAGCTAAATAACTTTTAAGAACAAAGTGACACTAACTTTTGAAAATCTTGCAACTTGGCTTGGGAGTCCTACTTCCTGCAACACCACCATGTTATATAATAAAGCATTATTATCCACCAATCCCTCATCATTCCATTGATAGAGAGCAAATATACAAAGTAGACCCACCTACCTTGCGTCCATGATGACAAGCCTCATCGCTATTCACAAGTACCCTCGCGGCCCATCTGAAGGGATAGAAGAAAAGACCACTTCATAACTCATGTTTTGATAATCATGAATCTAATTAACAGAATATTATTCCACAACTTGGTCACTTGAGTCAAATTCTGCTTTACTAAAAAAATGGTTATATTAGTGGAAGAAGGGGAGAATCAACATACGCGCATGATGTAGGAGGGTTCCAAACAATCCCTGCAATTACTACAAGCTGGGAAAAAGCAACAAAAAGTTGAGAGAATGTTGTGGGATGATTAGTTTGAGCAAGTAGGGAGAAAAGGAAAGGAAAGAAGAGACCTCATCAAAGACACCAGCGGGGCTATCATCGTAGCTAGCAAGGAAAAACCCGCCAAGAGTGTATCTGACAATCCCACAAGCACAACAATGGTTAAGCAGTTTGAGAAGATAATAAACAGCAACGAGAGAGCCTCAATAGATGTTTTAATACCCAAAAGCTTCAACTAGTCGAAACTCCTTGGGGATGAATGCCCGAGCAGTCGCAGCTTTCACAAGATGAATCTGGTACAACGCACTGAAAGCACAATAAGAAGAAAATTCAGCAAAGCAGATACTAGAAAGAAGACTTAACTGAGACAATCTTGAAAAGCTAAAAAAAGGGTATTTCTTACCTTCCTTTGAATATCCATGGAGGCTTGGCATAGCCAGATGAAACACTCTTTTCTTCAACGTCCATGGATTGATGCAATCTATGCCACAGGTGAAAAAACATACCTTAGGAGACAAGTTATGACGAAACCTCTCATATCAGACTTATGTACCTAATAACAGAGATGATAACCAATTAGCAAAGAACCATAATTGACAGCAAATCATTTAGAATCTTCTGCACCACATTCAATCAGTGAAACTATACCAAAAAGATTGTGTTTACATATATTTATATACACATGAAGAAGATAGAGACAGAATCATAAACACATGGTAGGTAAACAACACAATCATATCCAAATTGCCAACTTTTTTTTAACAGTAAAATCTAATTTGGGTATATATTCCTTTGCAAGAAATCTTAGGAAATAAAACTTAGAAAAGAAAAGAAATATAGCAAGCAGACTCTAGTGTCTTCAATCTAAAATGAAATCAAACCAAAAACTAGAGATTGAGGCACTTTTGTCCTGAAATTCCAACTATTGCAAGTGGGATATTTCTTATACAATTACGTAAAAACAAATAAAAAATAAACAGCAAAACCATTGGAGGAACCTCTTAATAAAACAGAGTGTAACCCAGAAACTGTTGCATTCATGTGTCCACAGAATCAAAATTAAAAATCGACAAGATGAGTAATTACACAAGTAGATTCGCAGAACACTATTACATAACAAATGCTAATCCAAAATCCAAAACCAAAAATTGAACCGAAAAAAATACCCAAACTTCGTTGAAACCCCTCGGAGGATAAAATCTTGAAATGGGTTTTACGAGAAGATTCAGATAGGAGCGAAAGGTTTCGGCTTGAGTAAGGAGGTTCTTTAAGAAAAAAATGTAGACTTTCTTGTCGAAAAAATGGGGATTTTCTTTTTATATATCTGGAATTAAAATAATAAAGAAAAAGAAGGAGGAGGAACCGACAGAGAAGGGGAAGGTTCGTTGGTAATAGAGAAGATTGAGAAGTGGATAGGCTTTGGTTCTTTCTTTGTCCAATCAAAAACTTGTCTCTCTCTCTTTCTTTCTCTTTGAAGAAGTTTTTTCTTATTTCGCGCCAATCCGAAGTTTACATCATCTTCCACCTTCTTCATTCGCTATCATTAATCATTTCTCTAATTTATTATTCTATTTAATCACGGAATAGTTAGGTATAAAAGATACTACTAGATAAATTGTCATCTTACTAGATTTATGTTTTGAATGGATGTGAGGACGGAGTTTATAAATTTATCATCTAACAATTCGTCGCAAATTAAGTTTATATTTTTTAAAAACGATTTGTAGTTACTACAATTTTATTTTATTTTTTATATGCATGTATCATTACAGATTATATGAGTAATTAACAAAAAGTGGTCTAATCCGTAAACGGTTTTGCTTGCTCTATATATTAGAAGCCTTATCAGTGTTACCGTTAATGTTGGTTTAAGTCTAAATTTAGAAAACAAAAAAAAAATCTACAAAGCTTTGAGAAGTATAATGGTTTATTTGTTTATTTTAAATAACCAGAAGCTAAACTGAAAAGTGAAAACTACATCAACTTAAGGTATAGAGATTACAGGTTTTGTAGATTAGTCTGTGAAGCCATAACGCGAAAGTCATGCCTTTGTGTATGCATTGCAAATCAAAATCTCAATTATTACGGCACAAAGACATCCTCAAAAATTCAAAATTGAATCGTAGATCCAAAAAAAAAAGTTGAACCGTAGATGATCACTAATGAATCAAAGCTTTGGAGACAACAAAATATTGGCAAAAGATGTGTGATTGCATTTGGCGGCAGCTTTTTCATTTTTCTATTTACAAAGTTAGTGGAACTTTTATATGTTTCGATCTTCTATTTGTGAGTGTAACTAAAGCAATCACTTTAGAAATATCTCACAATCTGCCATTCATAGAGAGATTCATTAAGATCTGCATATTTCATGTACGCCTAACTTTTTCTGCATAATCTTATTTTAAAAGCACGAAGTGACAAATAAATAAGAAAACGACAAAAAAAAATGTACAACTTTTTAAGGGATCAGATTCTGAGGATAGGCCAATACACAATTTGGGATTTGCAACTATCAATTAACATCTATATTTTATTTATCAAAAGAAAAAAAGTAATATTGATATTTTGTGATGAACAATTGGTATGAAACCGATCAATTAATTCAATGTTTAAATTTTACTAGAAAAAAGTATTGTGACATTTCATGGTTTGGAATTTTGTGAAACGGCTTGGTTCAACGACTTCGACTCATGTCTCTTTCAAGATTTGCTTACGACGGACAGATTGTGAAATTACTACATTAGTTTGATTTTCCTCATAGTCTTGTGAATTAGCTTTTCAAATGAAAAATATAATTAGAAATATCTGACAGTTGGCTTTAAAGATCTTATAACCGATAATACAAAATGTTAAGAGATAATTTCTTACGAAAAAATTTGAGAACAAATAAATAAAAAAAATTGGTGGGATTTTTTTAAGTCGGAGGGTAAATGGTATCAAAAACAATCCGAGCAAAAACACGACGTGTCTCGTGAAAGTCTCCAAGAGCAAGAGACTTGTAGTTTATCCTACGCTCTAAACTTGGGACATCCTCTGCCTCTTGGTTTCTCTTTCTTCTCACACTTCCAAACATTTTCTCCACTCTCTCCAACATAGGTCTTGACAAGAACACCTGAGATAACAATTAATAATCTCAATGAAGAGTATGAAACATTTCAGCTATTGTGATGGCAATGTTTTACTGCAATGTGTGTGTACCATATCAGAGCCCGGTGCTTGCGGGTATTCGCTCATTGCGTTAGCTATGTAGTCTCGATCATTCAATTTTCGCGCAGCTGATCTTATTGACTCTGCTAATTTTATGACCTGCTGCGATATTTTGCTCTCTGAGTCGGCGGTGTCTTTTTCATGACCAGAAAGCTCTTGGAAGTGTGAGTTGTGTTGTTTGGAGTTGCTCCTTGCAATCGCGATGGCTTCTGATAAAGATACCTCACTGTAGATGGCAAGGCAGAAGGAAGCTACTACGGTGGGATCCCGAGGCTGATCGACCAATGCTTTGTGGAATGCTAAGATCCCAATCCTGAGGTTAATAGTCCTTGTTAACCTTGCAAGCCAATTACTAAGATAGATGCATTAAAGAAGATTTCTCACCAGAGGAACTCGTTGCATGGTCGATCAGGTGCTACAAGTCGATCAAGGTTGCGAAATAGGGACTGCAAGGGCGAGGGTTTAATCAGTTTAGCCTTATGGAACCATACTTTCACTCTCTAGTGTAAGTGTAACTAATCTAGACAGGAAGTTGCCATGTCTATTTGAGATTTCAAAGATATATACCAGAAGCATGTTGGACCTTCCATCACGCCTCCGGAAACCTTGGGAAACAAGATAAGATGCCTGCAAATAGATTAGTGATTTAGATGTGAACAATGGAAAATACTCAATGTTCAGGCCATAGTGCCACAATGCTAAAGAAAATTCACCATACCTGGATAGGTAGAAGAATTTCCATGAGCCCAAATCTCCATAATAACCGTAAAGAAGCTTCTGCAGACCCATATGCCAGCATATAATTAATTTCCATCCGAATCCTTGACTGCATAATTATTAGAACACGAGGGAACTTTTTTAGTCCTAACCTAACAAAAAACTAACAGGAGGGAGAACAAGAGAAGGGAACGAGATATACAGGGTCAAGTCTCAGCAATGAAGAAGAAAGCTCCTTCACAGAAATAGCAACGTCTTTAGTCAAGCTGAATCCTAACCTCGCTGCAATCCTAATTGCACGTAAAATGCGAGCTGTAAAGTGAACACCGTTACCTTTTTTTGAACCCTTTCCAAACAAATAGATTTCATACCAAAAATAAAACCATTGCATCTGCACACTGAGTCACTGACCTGTATCCTCGACAAATGAAAGTTTCGCTGCGGATACTGTTCTAACCTACAGAGCAAACTTCGACTGATTAGGAGTCTTCTACCACCAATTCATTCACATGTCAACTGATTTCTATAAAGCATGATAGCTTAAATTGCAAAACCTACTTTAGAATTCCTTAAATCTTCAACTCCTCCTATATAGTCATACACTACATTCTCTGATGGATCAAACATCAACCTGAAAAATCCAACATATGAATGTTAACGAATGCTGCATATGGATTTCTATTCACAAATATATGAGAGATACAGATAGAGAGGTACTGTCTACCCGTTGACTGTAAAATCACGCTCTAAGCAATTCTTCCAACGGATATAATCACGCTCATCACAGCCCGCAGGCTTTCTCAAGTTTTTACTGGGCGCTTTACCAGTCCTTGCTGAAGTACTAAAACTTGACACCTGTAAAAGAGAAAAACTCCATCAAGCCTTGGGATACAATTTTATGAACTTGAGAGAAAGATGGAGAAAGAGAGATAGGAAAAAGTGTAAAATAAGTGAAATGTTGAACAAACCTCTATGATAATATCATCAACATAAACATGACATATGGGAAATCGTCTTCCAACAATTTGACAGCGGGGAAATACTTTCCGTACCTATTCACACACAAGCAATGCTTCAAAACTTAAATTTGTGAAGGAAGATTGAGTTCATTATAAAAAGGATAAAAAATACTAGTGTGTAGTTCCATAAGCTGATTCAAACCTCCTTGAGTTCAGCTGTAGTGATAACATCAAAATCCTTGGGGATTCTATCTAGAATAAGATCCCGAACACAACCTCCAACTAGGTAAACTTGAAATCCTGGAAAATCATATTTCAAGGAAAAAAAAATAAAGCCTTTAGCCATTCTTCACATTGTACTAAACTAAGCAATCTCAAAAGCTTGAGAAGGGTTCACATTATACTAAAGCCACAGTTCAAAAGAAAATCCAACTATCTCAGTGCTAATTCAAAGCCCAAGTAAGCTATATACACAAAACTTGAGAAGAAGTGAAACCTTTTTTCTTAAGTTTATTGAGAACCATCCGTGTAGAATCTGGGATCATTGACCTCTGAATACCAAATTCATCAGCATCTAACTTCTTCCACGGCATTGATTTATCCTTATTACTTCTCCGTGCTCCACTAAAATCTTCGATCGTTTTTACATAAGTCAAACAAAACAATTCCCGCTTCGTTAGAATCAAAATCACAACTTTTTTTTATTGAATTGAATTCAGAATCTTCAAAAAAATGATAATCACCACGACTTTCTTCCTTGCGCGGTTTCACGACATTTCTAGGTGCTGCAATAGCTCCAACACAGCCGCAATGACCAATCTGAACAATTCCGATTTTTGAGTCGTTGTTAGCTACGAAGGTGAAGGATAAAACAAAGAAGATGGAACTGAATCATAGAATTTCAAAAGGGAGACGAAACTGTAGACGTTCGGAGAGAGAAAGGGAGGTCTCTAATGGAGCCATAGCAAGGTCGGCAGAAGACTAGAGCTTTCGATGAGACACCAAAGGAACCATACGCCATTGAAGAAAGCTTATTGAACATATCACGACATTACTAGAGTCGGAGAAGAAGAAGTTAAACAGATCGGAATCTCAGAAGGAGATTCTTTGGGGAAGAAGATAGTCTTAAGAAGAAAAAAAAGATATGAGGCCTTTAAAGCCCATTATAAGCCCATTATAAGGTTAACTTTGTTATTGGGCTCGTCATTACCATTAAAATGATAAAATCCCAAAACCAAATTAACGGTTCAGTCCTGGTTTCGGTTTGGATTATTCAATTTTTCTGATTTACGGCTTCACAATTAGTGTCAGTTTAGTAAAGTGTTTGTTGGTTTCGAATTAGTATGTGTCAGATTAGTAAATTATAAATTAAAATTTGGTTCGTTTTTTTTTTCCAAAGTTTAATCGGATTGGTTTCGATTTGGTGTATATAGAAAAATAATCAACATTTTATTCATATGTTTAATTTGTGTTTTTTTATAGAATTTCTTTTATTCGGTTTGAATTGGATCGATTTAGTTTGTCCAAGTTGAACACTTCCAAAAGAAACCCAAACACCAAGCTAAGTCAGGGAGAGGCTTGTGTTTCCATCAATGAGCATGGGCTGTGTTCAAGTCTTTTAGATCATATGATCATATCGTCTAAAAACAGAAAATATGACTACAAGCAGAAATTTTAAGGGCAAAAAAATATAATTTAACTTTTGTAAGTTAGAAGTTAGAACATACATAAACACTTTTTGTAGCTAGTTTGTGTTTTCTAAACTAAATTCATTATGAAAACTTGGAAAAAGTTAATTAAAAACCTTAATAAGTTTGCATGTTTTCGATAATATATTTGTAACAAATTACAAACACAAAAATTAAAAATACGTTGATGCCTTGAATGTTACTTTGTTAGTGGGAAAAGCCAAAAGAAGTGTTATTTAATTTTATCAAATTAAGGGAAAAAAGATAGACTACTTTCACAATGCCCCTGAAAATTACTTATAATAGAAAATAGGAAAATAGTAATCATGATAACATAACCAACCAAATGCAGGAAACTAAAGTAATAAGAGCGTGTCTAGGGCTTATAGGCCAGCAGTCAGACCACTTGTTTGGCTCGTACGACACCACTTCCCTACAACGGGATGATATGAGGCAGAAAGTAAAAAAGTAAAAAAATAATAATAATAACATTGAGGAAATGGAGGGATACATCAAATAAAATTAGATCAGAAACCCAAACAAAAAAGAGAGGGATATATAATTAAACACAATATGATGATCGAAAAATGTTACTTAATGCAAAAACTAATTGAAATAAAGATTTAATTAAGCAGTCCTACCATAATGCAAAATCATTACATGATCAGTAGTTGATGAGTCCCGAAGCAAAGTGAAAGAGTGAGATGATGGTGATTTTGGAGTCCATATGGAATCTCTTACATGCTGCATCGTCAACAACGGTGATAATTGTTGTCCTCTGCATCTTATTTCTACCTGTTTCCATCAAACAAACCAAAATTGGAGTCAAAATCACATCAATATCCATAATATGTGCTCGTGTGTGTGACACACTGACATGAGACGCTAGCTAAAGGTAAGAGTGGTTTTGACAATTAAAACTATTAAATGTAAATTAGGTCATCTTTCTTGTCGATAGAAACTACTTCTTCTATTGTTTAAAGATTTTTAAATAATTAATAAAGACCCATTTAATCAGATTCAAACGGTTGGCCAAAAAAATTGGACTGAACCGTGATCTGCAAACTTGACCGGTTAGATAGCGTGTGTGGGTTTTGAAAACATTGCATGGTCTATATAACTATAACTAGTGGTAGTTAAACACTTTAACTTGATTTTGTTTTAACCGTTTACATTGAAGAAACTTGAGCTTTAGTCGTAGTTAGAAGTATATGTAACGTATGCCGTACACTAAAATATCCACTTTTCCTCGACTTGACGCCAAAGATACGAAGTGGAAAGTAATTGCACCAAGGAAAAAAAAATACGACGTGGAAAAACAAATTTTAAAATTTGACACTGAAAAAAAGATAAACCAAAATATGGTCAGCTCGAGATTAGGATAAGATCATCTCAAACTAATTTTTGTAGGCTAATTTTTTTTTTTAAATTCCGAGGATCTTGTTTTACTTTTAAAATTGTGTAATCGAGCACGAATTCTTTTTAATAAAATAAGTATTAGTCGCGCCTTAAAATCTGTCAAAAACCTTGTTTCTGTATAAAGGTTTTCCTATATTAACGTGATGGAGGCTTAGCCTTATATACATACAATGAATCAATATTAAACCTAGATACATTAGGGAAATAACCAAACTATACATAAGTTATTTCCTAATTGCACAATAGACCCCCATATATCCCAATACCCCCCCTCAAGATGGAGTGTGGAGGTCCCGAATACCCATCTTGAACATAAACTCCTGAAACTCTTTGCGTCCGAGAGCCTTGGTAAGAATGTCAGCGAGTTGAATCGTAGTAGACACATATGTGGGAGCAATGACACCGCGAACAATCTCATCACGAATGAAGTGACAATCCGATTCAACATGCTTTGTACGCTCATGAAAAACCGGATTCTTGCTTAGATGAATCGCCGATTGATTGTCACAATGTAAAGGAACAGGCGCAGAACAATCCACACCAAGAGCAGTAAGTAACTCCCGCAGCCATAAGATCTCACAAACGGTATCCCCCATGGCTCGATATTCAGCCTCACATGACGATCTAGAGACCACATCCTGCTTCCGTGTCTTCCAAGAGATAGGAGAGCCGCCGAGTTGGATAAACCATGCGGTAAGAGAACGTCTAGAAAGCGGGCAGCCTTGATAATCGGAGTCACACCAAGCTACGAGGCGAATATCGAGACCAGCCCGGAGTAGAATGCCTTGACCCGGATTAGTTTTAAGATAACAAACAACTCGAACCGCCGCATCCCAATGGTCCTTCTTCGGAGCATGCATAAACTGTGAAAGAATATGTATAGCATAGGAGAGTTCCGGACGAGTAACACTAAGATAAATAAGCCTACCAACAAGCCGGCGATAACGAAACGGATCCGGTAAAGTATCACCACCCACCAATGCCAATTTATGATTCTGTTCAATAGGATGAGAAACCGGCTTTGCACCCAACAAACCGGTATCGGAGATGATATCAAGTATATATTTTCGTTGAGACAAGTACATACCAGAAGAGTTTCTTGCAACTTCGATACCCAGAAAATACTTGGAGATGCCAAGATCCTTCATATGAAAGCATGAACCCAAGTATGTCTTAAAATCATTAATAACCTTCGTAGAGCTTCCGGTAATAATAAGATCGTCAACGTATACCAGAACGTGTAAACGTGTGTCCTTGGCGGCGAATGTGAAGAGAGAGTAGTCTTTGACACATTGTTGAAAACCATACTCTTTAAGTGCAGTGGAGAGTTTAGCGAACCAACACCGAGGAGCTTGCTTCAATCCATAAAGAGACTTGTGTAGACGGCATACTTGAGATTTATCATCAGTACGAAAACCCGGAGGAAATCTAATAAACACTTCTTCCTCTAAATCCCCATGGAGAAAAGCATTATGCACATCCATCTGGTGCACTTCCCAATCACGGGCAACCGCAACCTCCAAAAATGACCGGACCGTAGTCATTTTACACACTGGTGCAAATGTCTCGGTGTAATCTAAACCTTCAGTTTGATTATTACCAAGAACAACAAGCCGAGCCTTATATCTCTCCAACGTACCATCGGACCTATACTTCAATGTAAACACCCATTTACATCCAAGAGCTTTCTTTCCTGGAGGTAATGTCTCAACAGTCCAAGTCCCATTCTCTTCTAGAGCATTAATCTCTCCACGGACTGCCTCACGCCAATTTTCATCTTTGACAGCTTCATCATACGTACGAGGAATCACACCCGCCGTAATTGCTGCAAGAAACGCACGGTGATGATCCGAGAATTGAGAGCAATCAACATACGTATCAATGGGATACCATGACGAGTCGACAAAGTCACTATCGGAGCCAATGTGAGTCGTATTGGTAGCATATCCTTGTAACCGTGTATTAGGGAATTTTTGACGACAGCCTCTTCCCATAGGAGCCTCATGCTCATCCGAATCAGAAATAGAATCCTCAAGAGATTCAATAGAAAATTCAAGAGTTACCGGATCCAAGGCCGCAGGTGAAGAAGAAGAAGAAGCCGTACTCTCCGGTGTAGACCGTGTAGAAACCACCGGAGGCGAAGTAGTATGTTCCCGAACTGGAGAATGAACCGGAGTTGCCCTTAACTCAATGTTATCATCCAATAGGGAAGTCGTATGTTGAACCAAAGTCTGGTCCAAAAAATCATCCTCATCATCGTGAAGAGGAGTAGTCGGAGAAGGCTGGCATGATGGTGTAGACGAAACCGAGGGAGCAGTAGCAAATGGAAACTCCGTCTCAATAAAGACAACATCTCTTGATGTTGAAATAATACCGCTTTCAAGGTCATATACCTTCCAGCCCTTCTTACCAAAAGGATATCCAAGAAAAACAGACTTGTTACCTCTAGTAGCAAATTTATCACCGCCATGTCGTTGATTATGTGCATAGCATAAGCAACCAAAAATTTTTAAATGATCCATAGGTGGTGCTCGTTGATAGAGAATCTCAAAGGGAGTCTTGCCATGAAGAAGCTTCGTTGGTGTACGGTTTATTAGGTATCCCGCCGTGAGAACACAAAAACTCCAAAACTCAATTGGTATAGTAGATTGAAACCGTAAAGCGCGAGCAACATTGAGGATATGTCGATGCTTTCGCTCTACTCGTCCATTTTGTTGTGGAGTTCCAACACACGAAGTCTCATGTATGATACCCTTTTCTTTAAAAAATATCCCAAGACTTAGAAATTCAGACCCATTATCACTCCGGATAGTCTTAACTTTCTTTTCAAATTGCCGTTCCACCAAAGCAACAAAATCACGTAGAGTAGCAGCCGTTTGAGACTTGGTGGGCAGCAAATAAATCCATACAGCCCGTGAAAAATCATCAACAATTGTGAGAAAGAATCTTGATCCACAAAGAGACGTTGTTCGATACGGACCCCATAAATCACAATGAACTAACTCAAAAACTTCCGAAGTTTTATTAATGCTCAAAGGAAAAGAATCCCGTGTTTGTTTTGAACGAATACAAACGTCACAATTCTTGGAAACAAAACTATCACTATTACTACTCAAACTTGATAACTGCAACATCTCCATGGTCGTGTCCGAAGGGTGTCCTAACCGACAATGCCACACATCCTTAGGTTGCTGATCCAAAGCTCGTGTCACTGCCACCTCTGTCACCCCCCGAAAAAAATAAAGACCTCTTTGCTGCTCACCTGCTCCAATCACCGTCTGTGTGATGCGGTCCTGAACAACACAAAGCTTGTCAGAAATCTGAAAGATACAGCCACTATCTCTTGTTAACTGAGAAACCGATATCAAGTGACACTGTAATCCATCAACAAAGAACACGTTGAGCAACCGGAGATGAGATCCAAGAGAAACTTTCCCTTGTTTAGTAGCAACAGTAAACCGACCATCGGGTAACTTGATAAACATGGGAGCCATATCACAAACATCTAATAGAAAATCAATGCTGCCCGTCATATGATTTGAGGCACCCGTATCTATAATCCATGATTCGATAAAAAACTTACCCGATAAGCGATCATGAGAACCGGAGTTTCTTTCATTCAACATGATCTTCAAACTCTTCCATTCTTCATCATTCAAACCACTAAAACCCACCCGATCAGCCTCCGTAATCGCCATGTTAGCCGCAGATATTGGTACCGAAGTACCGACATGATGAACTTGGGCAGTCTTAGCCGGAACAATCGACCCGCCAGAACCTCCGTTTTGTGGCTGTGGAAACTTTGAGCGAGGACGATCACCCCACCACCATGGGTAACCAATCTTGCGGAAGCAATTTTCGGACAAGTGTCCTTTCCGTCCGCAGCTCGAACACACAGCCGAAGGGTCACGGAGCTGTGATGGTGCGTCACGGGGCTGCGAAGGTGGATGAGGACGCGATGAAGCTTGAACCGCGAAGCTAGCTCCTTCATTCCGAGCTTCCAATAAACGTCCAGCACGTTTAGACTCCTCGTCTTGAGAGACAACTTGGTAAGCTTCATCAAGTGAGGGAAGAGGATCCCGTGAGAGGAGAGAAGACTTCACGGCGCCGAAGAGGCTTTCATCGAGTCCCATTAAGAACTGATGCAGCTTATCCTCTTCTCTCTCTTTCGCGATTTCTTCTACTGTTTTAGCTCTCTGGAAATCCGCAAGACTCGTCCAAAGCTTCGTTAATTTCCCGTAGTAAGCTTCAACTGCAGATCCTTTTTGTTGACAATTCGCCAACTCAGTCTTCAATCGTTGAACTCTTTGGCCATTCTTCACAGAAAATCTCTTTTGTATGTGAGTCCAAAGATCAAAAGCAATCTCATGATGTGAAAGTGAGCTACTCAAATCGGGAGCTACAGTCAATCGTATCCATGATACAACCATGGCATTATTAGCCCACCAATCTTCAATATCATCAGAGTCGTCATCGGGTTTAGGGATGGAACCATTCGCAAAACCAAATTTCTTCCTTGCACGCAACGCAAGTCTTAGATTCATCGCCCACTCATCATAGTTAGGACCACGAAGTTGTGGCTGGGAGATGACAGATCCGGGATTATGACCGGAAGACAAATCGTATGGGTCAATTCTTTTCCTAGTTGACTCAATCCGTTTGGTAACAACCTTGGTGTGAGACGAGCCGTCGGACCCATCCTCAAGTGTGCCACTGCCGGATTTTTCACTCGCCATTTAGGGAAGAAAAGAGAGAGTATATCGATTAGAATAGATCGATAATACTAAGATCAAAGAAAGAAGTCGAAAAACAGAGTATAAAAGTAAAGAACAGAGGATCGTATGACCTAAAATCTTAGGTTAGGCTCTGATACCATGTCAAAAACCTTGTTTCTGTATAAAGGTTTTCCTATATTAACGTGATGGAGGCTTAGCCTTATATACATACAATGAATCAATATTAAACCTAGATACATTAGGGAAATAACCAAACTATACATAAGTTATTTCCTAATTGCACAATAGACCCCCATATATCCCAATAAAATCATGTTTCCATGCACGCCGGCAATACGCTTGCTTTTAATTACTTCCTTCATATGCGTCATTTTTGTATATTTTGTGTAATATAGTTGAATTTTATGCTTCAAATTTTCAAGATGTTGTGAATTCTAAAGAAAACAGAATGATATGACACCAAATGCAAGGTTCTGCAATTATGTTCTATGCATCAAAAAAAAAAAAAAAGTTACTGTTTCCTTTATGTAATCAGACAAAGTTTTGTGTATTATTTTGCTGTTGAACTGTCGAGCGTTTCAAAGCTAGTGTTTGATTTATTTAATGAGAAATGCATTATTTTGAGTTCTATTGTAGGAACGTGATTGGTTGGTGAGGAGATGATCAAGTTATTTCAAAATTCATGAAAGTGCCCCACTGGGATTACGATGCGACATTTTACACAAACCCTCTAATATATGCTACTATAATTGTAGAGAATATAAGATAATAGCTGACCTTAGCAAGCATAAGCATGACGACAGAGTTAGGATAATTTTGTTTTCCTTTTTTACATGCACCATTATAAGAAATTAACAATTCCACTTAAGAAAACTGAACCATGGATTGGAGATTGGCTTTTGATAGAACGGTCAAGATCTTATACAAATTAATTTGAAAATAAATTTCACAAATAGTCATGTAGTATATTGTTATAGATTTCCCTTCTAGTATATATTAACAATTTTCAAACCCAGTGTTCACGGCATTTCTTTTAGAGGAAAATTAAAATTCAATAATTTTTATTATGTAGACTTATGTCTGGATCTTAACAAATTTTCTGACGGTAATTAGTTAACACACATGAAAATTTAGATATGGCATGTCCTATTTGAACCAATAACATAGTGATCATTACCTTACTTTTTCTATTCATCGCACACTCTCTTAATTTTCAAAGCCTATATATAGTTGCCGTATAAATGATGTAGTGATTAAAGAGAATATGTCTATAATCGATTCCTAAGAAAAAATATCAAGCACAAAACTAGCATGACTTAATTAGAATTTACCATGCATTAAAATGTTTAAGCTAATTTGATTGACTTTTAAATGGAGTATCAACTAATTAACTGACTAGGAAAAGTATGAAACTATCCAAAGATCATTTAGGGAAACTTTTATATGCTTGTGAGTGGGAAAGACAATATTTTTGGCTCGACGGAAAAGACAAACTTAGCCATGCATGCATCAATGCTTTCAAATCACGTTTTTCATCAAATGATTATTTGAATGAGAATTTAATATGTCACCTATCTATAAGTCTATCATGGTGCTATGTAGTTAAAAGTATCAATATAAAATGTTATATACTAACAATGCATTAATTAATTAGTCGGACCAAATATCAATATATTCTTGGGACGACATACTCACGAAAATAAGTAAAAACCTGAGAACTTGAGCATTAAACGAAAAACTATTGATTTTTGTGAAATAAATCATGTTAGGTTACTTGATTACCAAAATATTAGATTTTTGGTCCAATATTTTCTCTGACCATGGCAAATTATTTGGCTAGCCACTTTCCTATCGCTAAAACATGCTGTTTTTTGAAGAATATTTTTTTACACCAACTAGATATAATTTCAAGAATATTTTTTTCTTTCAAATTATAAATTAGGTATTTATCTCAACTATGATCTTTAAGTGTACTTAGTAGAAATTGATCGCTAATCTCGACCATGAAGAAGACATCAACTAACGCATGCAACTATTTAGACGTTAAATACAAAGCTAATGTTTATAAAAAGTATTGGTCGTTTATTAGACATTATTTTAACAAAATATATTTATCATGTAGAATGAAATCATGCGTTTAATAATTTAGCAGGCGCTAATCTATTAATCTGGATTAAATACACTATACATGTGTACACACACATGACCTATACATGCAATTGATTCTTGTAGGGCACAAGAGTTTATATATCGCATGAACATGTATTTGTGAGCCTAGCTAGAGGAACATGCAATATACTTAGATTATTGTAAATTCTGATTAACGAGAGCATCTACACACACATACGCATGTAAGCTTTTTAAGTTTGGATTAAGATATCCTTTCTTTTCTGGTTTCTACTATTCTCAAAGCAAGCATGCCTGATGACTCAGACTTGTTTTTATATTTTTCTTAAAAATTTCATTATTATAAATTATTACTATTAATATAACTATATTATGGCATGAAACTGATGAAATGGCCAGTTATAGTTCCCCTCTCGTTTTCCAGTTTCCTATGAGAGAATATATAATGATAATAATTATTGATAAGGTGGTGGGTACTTCGAGAAACGATCAATCAATAACCTAATTAACCACTATTAATTTTGTTACGTTTAGTTTTCAAATGCGATAAAGACTGATTTTTGGGTGATCAAAATTCTGATTAGAAAGTTGCTTAGGAAAAAAATTCTTTTGATGCTTCATTGTATGCCAAAAACATTCATTTATTTTTTGAATTAATTAATTAATTGAACACATCGAATGGAAGGAATCGAATTCATAACTCCGAACCCTAGCTTATTCATGAGTATTAATTAGATTGGCACCTAAATAAGGATGTCATGTAGCTCTCAAAATTCAGAAAGTGGTTTTTACTCAACTGTATTACTATAATTTGAATATCTCTAGCCTTATTAGTTATAAGACTTGAAACTGAACTATATAAGTTAGAGAAGTTACGACACCATGACATCAGACTTGTGACCTAATAAGTTGGGGATTTAGTTCCAATGTCATTTTCATTTCGTAGCCCCAAAACTTGGAAGATTAAAAAAACATATAAAAGAGTTAGAGTTTATATATTTACCTCAGATTCGCTATCCAAGTCAAGTTTCTTCATAAGGTACTTAATTAGCAATCTAACGGTGATTCTCCCATCTCTTATCCATGCAAATTATATAGAAAACAAATTTGCAAATTAGAATATAATTAACAGAAGTAATCGTTAGTAACTCCCCTAAACTAAGAACTTTTATAACGTATGAGACAAAAATAGACTTACTTGATTCTCAAGTAGCTTTTGTTCACTTGAGGCAAGAACGGTTCCTTTTCCCTGCGTTCACAAATCGAATGTTATAGAAAATATAGAGAGAATATATAGATACACATGTGTAACGTACTAAAATAAATAGAATTAAATTGAGAAATACATACTGAAATTGTGAAGCTTGAAGAAGAAACCAAAGACCAGAATGTGGTCTTCTTGGAGGATCAAGAACCCTAAACTCGGAGCTTGGTCCAGCTCCTCCCTCATCCACACAACAACTCCTTGAAACACTATTATAGTTAGTGACGTCACGGTCACTCAATGATGACGGTCTAAACGGCGCCGTATATTGTGGTATCCACGGCTTTGAAGATGGAAACGAAAAGCCGCGATTTAATAACGTTTGAGACCTAATTAATTGGTGATTGTAAACCAACGACGGTCCACGCATCGTCAATAACTGATCATGATGATATGGTAGCTGCGGCGGTTGCGTCGGTAGGTGATCTACACTATTACTAACCGCTCCTGCCGCGGTTGAGGATGAAGAGAACAAGCTGAGCTCTAATGAATTCTCTCTTCCACTTCCGTTTTTGCTACAACAACGTTGGAGCTTATACGACCCCGTGTTATTGTTGCTCTCCTCAGGGCCTATACCTAAACGGAGCCAAGATTTGTCTTTATTATCTTCTACGTTAATAGAACAAACGACGTCGTTCTTCGCGGCCGTTCCATCGTCTTTCACTGGAGAAGAAGAGATGTTATAATAATCAGTAGAAGCTGCTGTTGGATCGGAGACGGAGCATGTATCTCCGCTAGGATCTTGATTGTTTGTAGATGTTTCTCTCATCATCATCGCGTCCGTGAAACCGCCGTAAACACCAAAAAGCGTTGAGGATTCAAGAGGAACCATATTGGTCATATGATCTCAGCATGAGTCATATATGGAGATTATTGAAAAGTGAGAGGAGGGGTTAGAGAAGGCATGGTTTTGTGGAGAGGAAATGATTCTCATGAAGAAGATAAGGGTTTTGTTTATTTATTTCTTTTTTAATTATTTAATATATAGTTTTTTCAATTATTTTATATGCGTAGGGTTGTGAGTGAGAGAGGACGAGGAAGAGAAATTATTCCTTTGAAATCTTACTTTCCATTAATTCTCTTTGTTTGGAAGCTTGTGGGAATGTAAGAAAGAGAGAGGGGTGTGATGGTCTCTCTGTCTGTCAGATTTAATTCAATAAAAATATCTGAAATTATGAAAAAAATTCATGTACGTAGAGATCATATATACGTAATGTAAAAGTTTATATAATTTAGGATTACACTTTTTCTTTTTCTTACTCAAAATGAATAAACAATATTAATTATTTCTGTAAAAGTTTATTTGGGTTTTATTGACTTTAAAAGGACGAAAGGTATGCCTATGTGAAGAAAAGGATGAAATGGGGTGTGATCGATCCAGCTAATCGCTTTTTTAAGGCCATGTTCCGAGGACAAAAAATTGACAGCCAAAGTTATTATTTTGTTTTTAAGGGAATTTAATTATTAATATCCTTAAAAAGTTTGTTTTTAGCCCTAATTGGGTTGCTTTTTAATGAGATTTTGGATATTTTCTAGCTATTTATCTCTTTCAAGTTGGTTTCTCTTTTATTTTTTTGGTAGAATGGAAAATTTTCAAGGATGTACTCTCAAGTCAAATGTAATTCTTCTCTATCTACACACATATATATATATATATATATATATATACATATATATAATGTGTGTGTATGTTTCAGAGCATAATCATGTTAATTTAAAGATTATTTCGATATTATTTATCATATAATTTATTTTGCTATACAATAGAGGTTAACCACATCACTCTTTTAGAATTTTTTATATAATTTCTTACACAAAACACAATAAAGAGTAAAGACCATGAGATTTTTGTACAGAGTTTATTGAAAAAGTAATAAAAGCACCTGTTATTGGTTAACTTTTAACGCACAGAAGTTCATGTTAATATAACTTTTAATCCGAACCATGTTACATATTCATGTAAAAAGATCATATATATGTACGTTCCATTTTTGTTGTAATGATCGTCAACTAATTTAATCTTCAATTACGATCATTGCAATCTCCTTTTTGGTTTCTATAAAAATCACTCATTTCCTAAAATATTTCAACAGTCTTACAACTTTATCTTTTCATTAAAGTCTTGCGAAATAACATCATAAGTTAATCATGTGTATCAACTATCAACCCTAGCAAAAGAATTTGTGAATATCGAGGCGCTAATAGATGTTATACTGTGTTATATTTATAACTAAAAATAGTCTGTGTAGAAGTATTTTGGTCATAGAAATTAAAGTAACTTAATATTGAAAATTGACAAAAAAAAATAGTAGCATTAGTTTCAATAGATATGCTAAATATTGATTTAAGAAAAAATTCTAGTATATGTTTCTAATATCTTAAATAAGTGTTTGTGGTTAAGTGTTTATAATATTTATCAAATCGATGATCAATTTATATAGTAAATGCATTTTTTTTACTGCGCCTTTTATCTAGTGATTGATGGTTTGATGTTTTTTTTTTTTGATAGGAATGTGAATATCATATAAATGAAGTTTGAGGTTTTACAAAAATAGTCAATCTAAAGCTTGTAGCCTTGCCAAAAAAAAGTTTAAAAAACAAGGGTTACAAAGAGATGTTGGGTGTCAATCAACAAATTATCGGATCCAAAGGGCCATCAGGTTCCTGAATTGCTTCCGGTTCCGTCTAGCAGAGATGGTGTTGCGCAATTCCTGAATTGCTTCCGATTCCGTCTAGCAGAGATGAGGTTTTTTTTTTTATGATAGGAATGTGAATATCATATAAATGAAGTTTGATGGTTTGATGTTAATAATGTGTAAAACAAAGGTACGTGCATCTTGTTTATTTTTTAAGATTGTTTTTTATTACATGTAGGAGTACTTGAGTTGCACTTAATTACACATAATCACATATGCATATAGAGAGAAAGGGTGCATGAGTGACTTGATAAAATAATAAAATATATCATTTAGATTAGAAATGAGGCAAGTGGAATGGGCAGAGAGTGGAGCGGAATATGATGACAATATCTGTCAAAAATGTCAATAATAAGATAGATTACTTGGAATTTTACATATATAGAATATAATATCTATACATGCATGATGGGAAGTTGAATCAAACTAAAAGGAAACCATAAAAGGGAGCGTGAAGAGAGAATGAAAGGCTAATAATAAAGAAATGATGTAAGGGAAATAAAGTAGGAGTAGAAATTGGTAAAGCATGGATTCTTTTTTTCTTTTTTAATATTGTAAGGGAAAAATGTGGGTTATATATTCGATGGTTGTAGGACGACATGAATATACAAAAGAAAACCCTAAAATGGTATAATAAAAACCAAAAAAAAAAAGATAAAAAAAGAAAAGAGAAGAATAATGAAAAAGAGAGTTGGGCATGCATGATGGTGTTTGGTATCCCCACAGCCCGAGGACCCAAACCACAGACGACGTGGGGACTCTTCTGCTCTTTCTCTGAACTCCATGTGACCCCCACCCGATTGTTTTCACGTATATACATAAACATATATATATATATATAACCAGAGCTAGTAGATCCAGGACCGAAAGTCCGAAACCCAAATTACGTATAATATACAAAACCGAATATTTTTGCTATTTAAGACGTTTATAGTAGCCAAGAGGAGACCACAAATCCACAATAATGGTCGTAGATAGTGAAACTCGATCTTCAACTTTGAATCATTTAACAAGTTTTCTATCAATTCGAACAAATGATTGAATGAAAAATTCCTGATTACATACATATACTTTGTACTCCGATTATTTTTACATTTTGTTCTATCCCTACATGCATGCATCTTTCACATAATTTGTCTATAATTTTGAAGTCTTTGCTGCATGCTGTCACTTTCTTACCTTCCGAAGAGCTATTATGTGCTTTTTGAATCAATATCATCAACTGAAATTCTACCACAAAAAATAGTCTATAGTGGTCGACAAAAAAGGTAGACAATAGCCGAATCCTAAGGGGGAGTTTTTCTACGTAACGAGTACGAGTTTTGATGGTAAAAATAAAATAATTTAATTTGATATGTTCTTGAACTTGAATTATATTATGTATCGAATAAATGTTTGGAGCTTCTTGATAATTGAAATAGAAAACAAATAACTTTAATAATAATATACGAAAGTGTCTATATAAAGCTCATAGTTTATCCCTATTATCTGATCATAAATATATATTTTCGTATAACAAACTTCCCATGAGATAGAAGTAGCCAGACATTCCCTAAACTAATTAATAGACAATTATTGCTAATTTATGAATGTTTAGTAAATATACTTCTTAATTTCTTTTTGTTTATTTATGATTAGTTATTGATCCGTACAACCAAAAAAAAAAACAAAAGATTTTGCGACGGTGATAACTGATGGTAAGCATGAGTCCAACGTACACTAAGATTGATCTGGTGATCCTACTAATTAACTTAGCAGCTTGTTAATCTTAGTGAAATATTTTAAGAAACATTATTGCTAAATCGTGCAAAAATTTGACGAAATTTTGACGTAGCAACAACTACTGGTTGACTATTTCGTTGTCATATCTCGCTAATTTAATGTAGTAATATAGAAAAAAGGTTTTAAAACAGAATAAAGATAACTGTGTAGTAAGGAACCTTTTTGAGCATGCATATTAGATGCGATCGGAATACTCATTTAACTCTAGCATTGTCTTTTTTTTTTGGTAAAGGCACTTTAGTTCGACCTGAAATTCTCAAAACATGCATGTATATATATTTTTAACTCGGTTTGGTCAGATCCGTTTTTTTTTCCGATCAGATTTGTATTTCAAAATCCAGTCCAGCCTAGATGACTACAAGATAAACCTGAGTTTTGTTAGGAACAACACAAATTTTAAATATTTACGAACCAATTATTTTTTAAAAAGTGAGTTAATTTAAATGCAAAAGTGAAAGAACCTTATAGTATATATTAAATCCAATAATATATACACAATTAACAAAAGTTATGTTACTTTGTTTATAAATTATATATAATGGTATGTTTTTCATACGCTTTGAAATCATGTCTAATTGTCTATCATGTCTATAATGTTCAAGGTTCTAAGACATGAAAAACAAACTCAGAAAATGAAAATTTGGAATTCCCATCTGGTTTATTACATAGGCGCTTGATATTAATTCTTTCGAAGTTGGAGGATCCATAGATATGGATGTTACAACTCGCTTCATGTCAGACATCATAAATAATATCGATAGTTCTGGTGAGGAGTAGAGCACCATAACACCTGAGTCTCCCAACTTTTATAGACACCCACCTTATTAGAATTGAAACAAAACTCAAAAGGAACATCATCACATCCTTAAGAGATTAAAAAAAAAAGATATGGATATATAGTTGGGAAAATTATAACATTCTTTTAAGAGAAATACTACATGAAGTGGTATAGAATGATAGGAAGCCAACATGTGAGCTAGGTAGTAAGGTAGAAGACTCCAACACAAACCATATAATTTTGAACCTGATCAGTAAGATGTTGCTTCTTGAAGAGGTTCATGTTTCTATGTGATGTGAGAAAATGCACTAGAATCACGATACCAGCCTATTCATTGCAGACCATAGGTTTACATAACAGTTAGGCCTTGAGGAATTTATCCACTTTGATAAGTGTTATAAAAGTGACTCCAACATTTAAAATCTACAATGATTTGAAAAGGTCGGTAGAACCTCGATTTTTTTCAAAGTTGTTTTGGTTAGATCTAGCGTGTGTGCCATGTTGAGGAAATCCACGACGTCCAAGAGTAAAAAAAGTTCTCACGACCTTATAACTCCTAAGCCAATCGAGTACTTCCTCTGCCTTATTAGCCATAACACGTAAGATTGTAGTTGTTTTAAGAAAGTTCAGAACGAGGTCTTTCATTCTCATAATCAAATATGAGCTTCAAAGGGCAAATGAGGAGTGATAGACTGATAGTTGCAACTTGCAAGAGCATAAGATGGGATACGTGCTTCATAAGCTAAACTGAAAACACTTTATTATAGAATGGAGCATATATAACGCTTGAGTTTGAATCACATTTTCAAAATGACTAATATTCTTTAGTAAGTTCTTAACACAATTTAACGAAACGATCTTCATCATTTCGGACAATAGCTTTCCAATATGGTTAAGTTGTTCACACAACAACTTGAAATCACGAAGATAACTAGACATATCTCGACTTCCTTTAGTAATAACTCCCACAGAGGTCAATGAATCAAAATCCCGAGATATATAGCTAATGCAATCCAAAGATCTTGTTTATAAGTTGACTTTTTAATAGTATTATCAAGCATTTAATGTGACAGTATTAAGCCTCATTAGTTATATGATGATAATTCTTCTTTGATTGTTTACATTAATAAAGAATTGATAGTATATGTAACTATGGTTCATTGAATGTGAGCTGTAGTTGCTACGAATTACTACCATTTAAAATATCTATATACATATGGATGATTGCAAAAGTTGACAATGTTAGGGGAAAATACCATTCAATTATGGTTCGATTATAATTTGTTGTATAAAGTCATTTTTATTTTGGTCAAATTCCAAAAACAATTCAAGGAAAACTTTTGATTTATAAACTAAAATGGGAAACAAAAGAAACAGAAATTGTGGTAAATCACATGCTTGCAATCATTATGCTTTTAAAATTTTCTTTCCACGCAGCGCGCGAGCATTAAGGGCTCTTATCTTCATTGACCAACTTTAATATATGCATCAACTCTTCTAAACAAAACTCTCAACACTCTCTCCTTTCATTACCAATCAATATTATCAACCTCATAAATCAGTTAGTCCCATAAAAACACACCAATCTATTAAGCAATCTCACAAGTACGTAAATCCCATAAAAACATGTAACCATATATAGTGATCGCACTTGCCCCACCCGATTCTGTATTCAAGACATTTGTTTTGTTTTTTCTATTCGATCCATTTGTTGCATTGTCTGTTCTGCTTTCACTAATCCATGTTGTTTTTCTTTTCCAACTACTTAGAGATATTGTCTTTAAATCTCGTATTAATGCCACTCACACACAACACGACCACTAGTTTATACATATACGACTCAAGAGATTTAGAAAAGGGAGAAGACAAAGACATATATAAAAGGAAAGCCACAAATCTGTGCGATGAAAAATAAAAATGAAAATGAGAAAAGAAAACAACAAAGAAAGAGAGTTTCAAGGAGAAGTAGAGTGAAGTTGATCAAAGTCATGAAGAAGCTGAGTTGCACACTTGGGGCAATCCTTTAAGAGCTTAGGTACCATGAAATACATGAAACAAGCTTTGCAACCAGCTACCACAAGAACATCTTCATCTTCTTCTTCTTTGTACTTGTGATTCTTTCTCGATGAAGGCGACGACTCTGATGAAGACTCTTCGCTTTCATAATACGAGCTAACTTCTTCTGATGAAAACACTGTTCCATACGATTCTCCACTGGATTGATCTGCATTGTTGCCCCGGCTCATCGATTTTCTAGGATCTTCCTTCACTCTCATTCCACTATTCCAGCTTCTGTAGTAGATCTCTCCTGTCTATAAAGAATAAACCCACCTCAGGATCACATTCCAAAAGTAAAAAAAAAAAAACTTAAAACTCCTAATTTGATGCTAAAGCTAATATAACCCTAATGCCCCAGAAGTAAAGTTTTTTACTTTGTTTCTTTCCAATGCAAAAAAATGCACCCCAAGTTGTGTGACAAAATAGCTTGGACTAGTGGTAATATACAAAATAATGTATGTATATTAGTGGTAATATACAAAATAATTAACTTTGCTCCATTAAAGAAAATCATAAAACAGAGATAACAGTTTGGCTGCAAAAGCAATTTCAAATATATTTCTTCCCCAAAAACCAAAGAAAATACTAGAATTATATCAGTTAAGGCATCTATGTTAGCTATTCAAATCAAGCTTGAAACCAAAACCATGTGAGCATTTAGAGACAAAACAAAATAAAATAACAATTAGTTTCCTTTTACCTTAAGATCAAGACACTGTTCCAAATGAGAAGGAACAGAGAAGTGAGAATTGAGCTCCAAGAATCTATCTGAGATCGGGATATGTTCATCGCTCATACCAAATCCATCTCCGATACTACTTCTCCGATCAATAAGTGAACAATTCTGCATCGACCTCTCCAGATATTCTGTAAGATTGGCCATCTCCTCTGAGCACTATAATATTTCCAAAAGCAGAGGAGAAGAAGAAGAAACAAAAGAGAATGTTTTGAAGGAATGAAAACAAAAAACACGAAAGGAAGAAGACTCTTTAATCAAGGAAAAAAACAGAGGTTGAGGGGTAGTTTGGGGATTTCGATGAGGTCACGCGCCCGTGTTGGTGGAGATTGTTGGGTAAAGAGAAAGCTGGAGGAGGTGTAGCTGTCAGGTACAAATTGAGCACTCAGGCTCGCATTTTGTCGCAGGTTTCGACCAACTTCTACACGCGCGGCTCATGCCTCTGACCATACATAATAATGCATCGGTTAGTGGCTTCTTTAACCGTGGCTTTTTGTCTTAAAAATTTATAGTTTCGTTTATGTCATAAATTCATAATCATAGTTAACCAATAATAACCAATGGTACTTTTGGGCTGTGAATCAGATAATTCATGTTGCATCATCAACCTTAACAGTTTACCTCGTAAAAACAGATCATTCTTGTTCAAAACTAAAATACCGACAACAGAACAAGCAAGGGGAATATATGTTCAAGAACATGTCCAAATAGTTAAAGCATTTCAAGGTGATGATGATGATACGAGGAAGCTGATTTAGTCGTCTGAGTAATTGACAGCGAGATCCCAGTAGTGAACAACACCAGCATCCATGAAAACTTTCTTGGCAGTGGATTCCGTCACGCAATCGTGTACATGAAACCTATGAAAACTCGGTTTCCCAATACTTCCTTGCCAAACCAACCAACATTTGTTTCCGCCATTCACTTCTTCTTCTTCCTCATCTTCATTCTCATCCTTCTTCTCTGCCTCTTGCCAGTTTATTCGCTTCAGCATCAGCTTCCCGTATCTCTTTATCGCTTTGCTCTTGCCCTCAACCACAACCACACTCATTCCCTCCGTCATCACACTACACCCTGTTAATCTGTTCTCTCTTGCATTCATCTCCACTTTGAATCTTGTTTTAGGATGCGATAGCTTTTTGATCTTGTACACCGACACAATTGTCTCAACCGTTGTTGGATCATCGAAAAGCTTCCTCTCTTTCTTCTCACGTTTCTCTGCAGGGGTTAGCTTCCGGGCCGCATTCCTGTCCGTATGAGCCTGTTCACGCTCAGCAGCTGCTGTGCGGATCTCTTTTTCAAGCTTGGTTGGGTCTTGGGTCGCTTCAGACCCAAGAACCTTC
This sequence comes from Arabidopsis arenosa, assembly GCA_905216605.1. NCBI lineage: Eukaryota > Viridiplantae > Streptophyta > Magnoliopsida > Brassicales > Brassicaceae > Arabidopsis > Arabidopsis arenosa. The sequence goes on along the minus strand of LR999451.1, from coordinate 11,189,607 downwards.
ATTAAGTTACTCATCTTCACCTTTGCCTTTGGTGGTTCCAGCAGCCCTTGTCTGATCATCTCTTGTTTCTCCTTTTCTTTTGCTAGACGCCTCTGGGTTCGCAGTTTCTTCTGTTCCTTCTTTGTCAGTTTAAGAGGTTGGGGTGGTGGAGGCGCTGCCTCTGCAGGTGGCTCTATGGGACGCGGATGCTCAATGTAATGAGTAAGTTTTTCTATCTTCAGATGGCTTTCAGTTATGGTGCCATCAGCTATGTCACCGTATTCGCCATTGATGAGGACATTTGCATCCCTGAAACATAAAACAATTATGAACTAAGAAAACTCATCATGAACATATACAGAGAAAATAGACCAAAACGGCAGAGCACAAAGCAGCCAGATTAACATTGGTCTGGCATTGAAACTTTGAAAGGTACTAAGTAGATCACAATCATCAGTAGATTCATGTTACCATATTCTACTAGTAATCACACTGTTGCTGATCACAAAACCATTGAACTTTCAGAAGTTGTATGTGGAAAACTAGAGCACATATGCCAACACTCAAAGAAATCAAAGCATTGCAAGATTAATTGTATATATCCCACCAAAACGAAACGAGAGAATAATTCAAAAAAGAAACAAATAACCCTAAACCAACATGAGCAACAAGAACACCAAACAATTATGTGAATGTCATCTGTAGTTGAGAGCTAACTGAAGTTATTTTATGGTGATTCATCACTTTCATCAAATACCCCAAACGTTACAAGTTAGTTTGATAAATGTAGGATGACTTGTTTCCACCAATTTTATGCCAAGTGAATGTCAAATCAGAAACAAAACAACTTAGCATTAACAGAAAGGGTAAGGTGAGAAAAATTACGTACCACCACTCAGTATCTGGAATTGGCTCCTTGGGTTTCTCTTTTCTCGGGACACGTTCGGATACCTCTATCAAATTTGGATTTATATCATCCGTTGCCTTTGCCAGTTGTGCTTGCTTCACCTTCAGCTCTTTCGCTTTTGCTTCACCAAAATGACTCTATAAAGAAAAGACAGAAACACACACAATGAGAAATCTAAAAAGACCACCAAGAAGGAATATCGGTAAAAAGAATCCATACAAAAGACAATGCATACCTTAAACTTCAAATTCTCAGCATCTCTTGTCCATTTACCTTCCTCAACAAACTGGAAACTCATACGTTTAGGTCTCAGAATCTTTTTTTCATCAATACCCATCCTTGTGTCAAAATGGGGGTTTTCTTTTAGATCTGCTTCCAGTTGAGGTTTAAGAATCTGAAAAGCATCTTTCTTCCGTTTGTTTATGTTAACCTGTAAAATCCAAGTACATTAGAAGCTCAATCATAAAAAGAAAAACATGAAAACTTAAGACATACAAATTAACATTGCTGACCTTCAATGTACTAAGATTGCTTGGTTTAGTCACACTAATCACATTTCCGTGTTCATCTATCTCCCTTCCTAGTGCATCCACGCGCAGAACAGGGGGCTTTTCCGGTCTCTGTGCATCAGCCATATCTAAGGGTGCCTGCCCTGGAAATAGGTTGATAGCGGGACCAAACAATGGATCCTGATGAAATCCCATCCTAGCTGCCAGCTCCTGAGCTCGCCTAACAGCTTGAATGTTGGAAATACTTCCAAAGCCAGCAAGGCCAGTATATGGTACTGCTGAAGCAGAAGATGTGCCTGTAGAGGCAGCAGGAGTGGTAGCGGGTGATGGCACTCTGGTATGTGGGCTACCTTCTGAAGTTGGCTTAGTAACCTTCTTCAGCTGCACAGAGAATAAGAAAAGCAATTTATCAAATACAAATTTTTAAGAGAAAATGAACGCAAATATTTAGAATATCTGCACATCTTACCGAAGGAAGGTTCTTCAATTTTTCAGCCAATCCCATTCCCAACTGTAGTGCTTTATGAGCTTTGGCTAACGCTGATGAATCAAGAGACAAGTTTGCACTACTTTTCCCAGCTGTTGACAGTGGTCTTCCATCTGTACTAGATTTTCCAGGAACCTCATGAGATCTGACAATACTACCCTTATTTTCATCCGTTGTAGATATCGAAGATACCTTAGTGAGCAGTGTTTGACTAGGGGCCATGGAAGCTTCCGATGCAACAGAACTATATGAAGAAGCGCCCTGCACAGAGACAAGACAATACAAGCAATTCAAAAACCATTCACAAAAGCTTCAATAGCAAAGAAAACTAGAGGTAATCATGAACAAATCACAAGTAACAAACTAAGAAGATTAACGAAAAGGTATAATAGAGAACTCACAATCGTAACGCCACTGGTTGGATTCACAGCCCCAGAAGAAGCCTCAGAGACTTGAGGATTTTTGTTCTCAACTTCCAAAGCCACATCCTCAAACCTGCTCCTACTCTCACCATTCCCATCAGAAAACCTAGATTTCTTCTTCCCATCCCTAGCCCCATTCTCTTCCTCTCTCTCTTTCCTCTTGCTCCTCGATTCTTTCTCTTTACTTCCGTCGCGAGACCTCTCATGGTGATGCTTTTCCCTATCTCTACTCCCTTCTCTCTCGCCTCGCTCTACAGATCCCCCTCTGCCCCGAGCTCTATCCTTGGTCCTATCTCTCTCATCTTCCCTATCGTCGCGCCTCGATGAACGGTAGTGATCTGAATCACGACGCTTGGAATCACCGTTGCGGTCACGGCGGCGACCGCCTTCACGTTGTGGAGAATGGTCGGGACTCGAATCTCGATCACGATCGTCACGGTGGCTCCTGGAAGATCTCTCCTTATCCATGGCAGATTTTAGGGTTTTCTCCTAACAAAAATTTGCTTCTGCTTCGCCGGTACTATTAATATACGAAAATTCCCAACCGGAATAAACCAGCAAGTCGAGATTGAACCAAAACGACCAGCGAAACCAATTTCTGAATCAGATTTTTGTTCCCTCTGAATGAAGGGAGCGAAAAGATGCTGGGAGATATATATCACATCACCGACTACTTGTCAAGCATCCCTCTTCCAATATGGGCCTAAGCCCATTTCTGAGTTCCTTCTTAAGATAGTTCTTCAAATTTGAGTCTAATGGGCTTTTATGTCATCGTTTTACTTGTTTTTTTTTAATATATTTTTGAAGTAAACGACATCTTTTAGTCTTTTGTAGATAAGAATAATTATTTATAAGATATATGAAAATTTAGTTCTTTTTCTAACACTTGGTGTGGTGGTCGCAAATTTCTTTCAAAGCCGAAATCCAAAGTTCATACCAATTACCAACTACTTTTGAGCTAAACAAGATTTTTTGGCAAGAGCTTTCCACAAATTTAACACTCGATCAAAAGTCAAAAATTCAAATAATCCATATATTAGTAGTAGTTTGCAAAAGGAATCGAAGCACAAACTCTCTGAATACGTGAAGATTTATGCTTTAGTCCAGAATCATTCCGTTTCTTACCACTCAGATATTTATACTCAGATATACTAGAACTATACAAATAAGTTATAAAAAAACAAAAAACTTATTGAAGCATATGGACAAAAAATAATATCTAGCATGAATCCTAAAATATCTTTACGATTTTAGCACATCTTCTGTCAAGAACCGGTCCTACAGACTACAGAGACGATGATATTATCTTCTCCTTGAAAATAAATATTTCTTTTGATCAAAAGAAAAAAAGGAATTCTTATTGAACTTGTGTGTATCGGTAATGGACTAACCGGTAATGTTATACACTATGCTGCAATGTTAGTAAATACCAGAAAAAGATGATTCAAGCCGTTACTACACTGATCAAAAAGTTATTGCTATATACGGAAAGAATTAATCCCATAAAAATCATGTGCTTTTGAACTAACTTTCCCTTTATACGTTAAAATAGATACTTAGGTGAAAAAGCAGATTAGAAATTTTCCTTTAGATTCTCTGTCACACTACAGTACCTCAACGTAAGCCTCGCCGTCTGATAATGGCGACTCCCTCAGCACGCATTTACACCGTCAGATCTCAACATATCTCGATCTGAACAAATCTATCATACACAAACTTCCATACATCGCAACACAGAGTAATAAATCCCAAACCCCTTACTGTTTACAATAATTAGCTTCGTTGTCTTCTTTATTCCAAAAGACCAAAAGATTTGCAGATTATTTTGACAAAGCCCAAAAAAAAAAAAAAAAAAATCCGAAATGGAAAACGTGAGTAATGGATTTGTCATCGTTCATTCTCACCGTCCTTAATTTCTGAAAGTTGATTTCGAATTTTGAGGAAGTTATGGCTAGTTCGGAGAGAGTACCGTGCGATTTCTGCGGCGAGAGAACGGCGGTTTTGTTTTGTAGAGCCGATACGGCGAAGCTGTGTTTACCTTGTGATCAGCACGTGCACACGGCGAATCTCTTGTCGAGGAAGCACGTGCGATCTCAGATCTGCGATAATTGCGGCAACGAGCCAGTCTCTGTTCGGTGCTTCACCGATAATCTCATTTTGTGTCAGGAGTGTGATTGGGATGTTCACGGAAGTTGTTCTGTTTCCGATGCCCATGTTCGATCCGCCGTGGAAGGTTTTTCCGGTTGTCCATCGGCGTTGGAGCTTGCTGCTTTATGGGGACTTGATTTGGAACAAGGGAGGAAAGAAGAAGAGAGTCAAGTTCCGATGATGGCGTTGATGATGGAGAATTTTGGGATGCAGTTGGATTCTTGGGTTTCTGGATCTAATGAATTGATTGTTCCCAGCGATACGATGTTTAAGAAACGCGGATCTTGTGGATCTAGTTGTGGGAGGTATAAGCAGGTGTTGTGTAAACAGCTTGAGGAGTTGCTTAAGAGTGGTGTTGTTGGTGGTGGTGGTGACGGTGATGGTGATGGTGATGGTGATGGTGATGGTGATGGTGATGGTGATGGTGATGGTGATGGTGATGGTGATGGTGATGGTGATGGTGATGGTGATCGTGACTGTGACCGTGAGGGTGATTGCGATGGAGATGGAGAAGCAGGAGAGGGGCTTATGGTTCCGGAGATGTCGGAAAGATTGGAATGGTCAAGAGATGTTGAGGAGATCAATGGTGGAGGAGGAGTTAAACAGCAGCCTTTGCAGTGGAATGCTACTAATCCTAGTGGTGGCCAGAGTTCTCAGGTTCAGCTTCTCTCTGTTTTGATTTTTTGTTCTGTTAATGAGCAAGTGAGATGTGGTGAAATGGTTTTGTGTAAGGTCAAATATAGTCACTTTGTGTGGTTTTATGATTTTTCAAGAAGATCCAACAATGAAGGGTTTCTTAACCTGTGCCGTGAACTTGTTTACAGATATGGGATTTTAACTTGGGACAGTCACGGGGACCTGAGGACACTCGTCGAGTAGAAGCTGCATATGTAACGAAAGGTGCTGCTTCATTCACAATCAACAACTTTGTTGACCATATGAATGAAACTTGTTCCACTAACGCGAAAGGTGTTAAGGGGATTTGCAAGGTAATAGTTCTCATAAACCTTAGTCATTTAACTACTTTCGTGCTAAAACTAAGAGAGTAGTGTTTAAAAACCCCTAGGTTATCCATCTCCAGTTCATTCTCAAAAACTGTTGTAGACAGTTGCTTCTTTTAGTGAATGATAGAATTTAGAACATGAAGCCTACTCAGAAATAAGTTACACGCTGGTTTGCTTTTCTTTGTTTTACCTTAGCACCAAACCAATTCTAACATTTTGGCTTATGATATCTATGTGCTAGGCAACTTGAATGTGATGCTGATTAGGATTCTTTTGCAGGATGACTACAAGCGATCAACTTCAGGCCAGGTACAACCAACTAAATCTGAGAACAACAATCTTCCAGTTACCTTTGGCTCAGAGAAAGGTTCGAACTCCTCCAGTGACTTGCATTTCGCGGAGCATATTGCTGGAACGAGTTGTAAGACCACAAGACTAGTTGCAACCAAGGCTGATCTGGAGCGGCTGGCTCAGAACAGAGGCAACGCAATGCAGCGTTACAAGGAAAAGAGGAAGACACGGAGGTAAATGCCTGCCTTTTCTATTCCCTTTGATAATTCTCTATTGCCTATCTCCCAGAGAACCTGATACCATATTTCGTGTCTCCCTTTGTATTGGATCTTGGGTACCAACAGATATGATAAGACCATAAGGTATGAATCGAGGAAGGCAAGAGCTGACACTAGGTTGCGTGTCAGAGGCAGATTTGTGAAAGCTAGTGAAGCTCCTTACCTTTAAGTCTCTTCACATGTTTTCCTTTTAGCTACAAAGTTAGTTACTTTTTCTACTTTCCCTGCCTCGTAAATGTATAGACCGGTCTCGTTTCATTTGGCAGCCCTTTTTTTGTTTGCCTTATCTAGCTCCTTTATGTACCTTGAAATCTTATCTAGTTGAAAACGGATTGTAACCTTTTAGAAAGCCATATTCTGTTGACTGTATATACATGTCTATCCAAGCATTTTTAAGTCTCACAAGCTAATACGCCTTGATAGTCTTTGTTATAAAACCCTCATTTATGGCTGTTGATCAAAGTTTTCCAAGTCGAGTGCGCAGATGGCGAGCGGATCTATGGCTGTGGTTCTTCTTTTTTTTTTGAATTTAATGTTAAATTATATTCAAAAGAAAAATAAACGTTTTCTACAATTTAATGCGATGCAATTCGAATCATTTTTAAGACATTAAAAAGAAAACAGAGTCTTCTCTAGATCCTTGATGCAAACCAAGTTTGGAGTCCGCTTGAGGCTCCTCTCCCTTCCATTGTGCTCAACCGATTACGGACATTTTTATCAATTAACTTGACGAGTATCTCTGTTGGTAAAGGCTGTTCACCGTGTCTCCTTCTATTCCTCTCATTCCATATTGAGTGAATAGAGTTTTGAAACGTGTACCTTAGCAAGAAAGTCTTTGTCTTGTCAAAGCCCTCCCCTTTAATAAGCTTCATGATTTCTTGCCAATGTTCCGAGAACTTATCCAGCAGTAGCCCCAGAACCAATTCTTTCCAAACTGTCTTCGAGTACGGGCACATGAAAAACAGATGCTCTCTTGTTTCTATAGGTACCCCACAGAACACACAACTTGAGTTTGCATTCTGCTTCCAAGTCAACATTCTCTCCCCTGTTGCTACTCTGTTTTTAACCACTAGCCATGTGATAAAAGCATATTTTGGAGTTGCAGCTTTGAACCATATCTCTTTGAATCCCTCCATCATTGGTTTTGAAGTGCGGATCTGCGCCCATGTTTCTTTGGTCGAGAAACTTTTGCGATAGCTACTGTTTTTCCCTTTCCATAGGGCCACATCTACCTCATTTCCTCTCAGCTGCATTCTTGCGTTTTTAATTGCTTCTTCAACACTGTTTAGCACTGCTTGGCGATGTTTTCTCCTTCTAGACATTGCCATCACTTCTCTCACTGAGCTAGATAGAGGGATCCCCAAGTCAATGCAGCCTCGCTCCCCTAGCTTCTCCTTAAGACATCCAAGGTCAGACCATGTGTCGTGCCAAAAAGATGTAGTGTCACCATTCTTAACTTCCACTCTATGAAATTGTTTTGCGAGATCACGATACTTCAGCAACTTTCTCCATATCCATGAGCCGCAAGAGGTGGTCTCTTTCACAGCCCAGAAAGAACCATTTCGGATTAGATACTTGTGAACCCAGTCCACCCATAAGGAGCCCCTTGCAGACAACAAGCGCCAAATCAGTTTTAACATGCTTACTCTGTTTGCTTCCTCCAATGATCGCAAACCCAAACCACCTTCACTCTTTGGTGTGCATACCTCAGTCCACGCCACTTTTGCTCTTTTGTTATTAAGAGAAGGGCCTGACCACAAAAAAGCTGAACATATCTTGTCGATTTCTTGAATGCAAGCTTTAGGGAGTCTAAAAGCGGCAATCCAAAAATTCGTAAGGCTGAAGGTGACTGAGCGGAGCAGCTGCAGTCTCCCGGCGAAAGAGAGTGTCCTAGCTGTCCAGGAGCTAATTTGTGATCTTATTTTTTCCAAGAGAGGAGAATAATCTGCAGAAGTCATTCTTCTTGTTAATAGTGGTAGCCCCAAGTATCGTACTGGTAAGGATCCATACTCAAATGGGAATTGCTGCAAAATTTCTGTTTTCACTTCTGTTGAAACGCCTGCCATATACAATGTCGATTTTTCAAGGCTAATTTTGAGTCCTGAGTGAGTTGCAAAGTCCTCAAAAACCTCAAGTGCTGCTTCGATTGATTTCTTTGTTCCTTCAACAAAAACCATCAGATCATCTGCAAAACAGAGGTGAGTAAGTTTCAAGTGCTTACAGTTTGGATGATACCCAATTTTCTTGTCATTTGCAGCTTTGTCGATTTTGAGAGAGAGCACGTTCATACAAATCACAAACAGATAAGGGCTCAGAGAGCATCCTTGACGCAGGCCACGCTCACTTCCAAAATAGCCGGCCAGTTCGCCATTGACTTGCACAAGGAATGATGCTGTAGAGATACACGTTTGAATCCAGGGAACAAATTGGTCTGGAAAATCAAGTGCCCGCAATGTATTGAGTAAGAAGCTCCATTGCACTGAGTCGAAAGCTTTAGAAATATCAATTTTCATTGCACATCGTGGAGATACTGAATCCTTATGATAGTCCTTGATGATTTCTGTGGCTAACAGGAGGTTTTCCATGAGAAGTCTGTCTTTGACAAATGCTGATTGATTCGGTGCAATAAACTTGGGGAGAAGAGTTTTCAGCCTGTTCGCCAGTATCTTAGAGATGACTTTGTAGAGCACATTGCAACAAGATATCGGCCTATAATCTTTCATCACCACTGCATCTTTTTTCTTCGGTATTAGTGCTAGAATGGTTGAGTTCACTCCCTTGGGCAGAAAGCCTGTCTTAAAAAAAGACTGAATTGCTACCACAAAGTCTTTTCCAATAATCGACCATGAATCTTTAAAAAATTCACAAGTGAAACCATCAGGGCCTGGAGATTTATTTGTTGGCATCGCAAACAAAACTTTTTTCACTTCCTCCTCCGAGACTTCATTGGTCAGCAGTGCCTTGTCGTTTGCATCACATCTGAAAGTCATAATGCTCTGCAACTCCTCACATGACCATTCGACATAATCAAGTGGTTTTAAAGAAAGAAATTCTTTAAAGTGTTTTTCAGCTTCAGTTTTGATGCTTTTTTGAGTGTCATCAATCCTACCATCTTCGCACCTGATCTCTCTGATGTTGTTTCGAACTTCTCGAAGTTTCGCGGCCGCATGAAATGTTTTGTTGTTTTGGTCCCCATTCTTCATCCAGTGTAACTTTGCTTTTTGTGTAAGATATCTTTCTTCGATATCAGATAGCCGTCTCCACTTTTCGTAAGCCTCAGCTTCTGCAGCAACTGCGTGTGAAGAAGGAGTGGCCATCGTCACCGCCTGCAGTTCACATAAAGCTTTATGAGCTGCTCTGGTGCGTATAGTGATATCACTTATCATCTTCTTTCCCATTTTTCTTAACATAGGCTTGAGCTCTTTCAACTGTTTAGACATCTTATACATTGCAACTGTTGAGTGGAAAAGAGGCTGAGAGTTTCGCCATTTTTCTTCAAGATCCCTGTGGTAGTCAGGATGCATTGTGACTGTATTTACAAATTTGAAAGGCCTCTGAATTCTGGTCACCCTTTCAGCAATTTGAATTCGACACCTTTGATGATCTGAACAGCCCCCGGATTCAAAAACAGAGTATGATTCCTCATACTATTTAATCCACGTCCTGTTAACCAAAACCCTATCCAGTTTCTTGCAAATCACACCTTCTTGCCTTTTATTGCACCAAGTAAACCGCTTGCCTTGATAACTCATGTCTGTAAATTCACAGTACCTAACTAAATCTTGAAAATCTCTCATTCCAAGAGGGACCGATGGAGAAGTATCATAAAGTGAGTGGTCATCACCTTCCAATATCTCATTAAAATCCCCACAAATTAGCCATGCTTTGTTTTGGAATAGGGGAGAGTCGTGATGGTGTCGGAGATCACCCCATAGAGTCTTCCTATCCGCCGCAAAATTTGACGCATAGATAAAAGAAACAAAGAATTCCTCCGTACGTCCTTCGATATAGATGGATACTGTGATCATTTGTGAAGTCTTATAGAGAGGAGTAACTCTCACATTGTTTTTCCACACCAACCAAAGTCTTCCTAGTCTGTGATCTTCATAGTTAGATAGAAGAGAACAGTCCGGGAATACCACATTAGCAATCCGTTCAGCTCGGCTTTCTTTCACTTTTGTTTCGATTAAACATCCAAAATCAAATTTACCCTCCCTCATCCAATCTCTGACAACTCGCTGTTTACCTTTTTTATTAAAACCTCTAATGTTCCAGAAGAAGCCTGACATTAAAGATTTTTTTGTTGACGTTTCGATGCTTTTGTTGAAAGAAATTTGTGACCCTCCTTCGAAGCTCTGGGAAGAGATTGCCGCAGCGTCATCCCTGCTTCTTGTGGCTCACTATTACTTTCCACTTTGTTCAACTCAAGTTTGTCTGCTTCCGTCATACTCTCTTGAGTATCCACAGCCTCCTCCAACTCAATTTCAGCTTCCTCTGTAGTGACTACATCCTCTCCTTTTTCTCCTTTGTCACTAAGACAAGAAAAAGAATTGGTCATGATAGACACCTCTCCGTACTTAAGCTCTTTATTCTTTTCAGGAGTTCGTGTAACTTTAGTTGGGGTGGACCATTCCTGGTTCTCCCCTGGAGCATTTCCCAACTTCTCCATACTGTTTGCTTCTTGTGTCGGACTAACAATAGTTACAGGGCTGTCAGCCACAGTTTTCATTGTCTCCACCAATGTTGTGGCTGCGGCAACCTCCGTTCCTTCGGATATTGTTCTAGTGACCACCTCTGCTTTCTCCTTTTTTGAAATGCAATCTTGGTGTAGATGACCCCACTTGGAGCATTCTGTACATCTTGGTGGTAACCAAGGATATACAAACTCCACCACTGTATCCCCACCTCGTTCAGATTTGAATGAGAAGAACTTAGGCAAGGTCTTTGTAAGATCCACCTCTACAAAGACCTTTGCCTCCTCAAAAGATTTGCAGGCCTCTGTTTCCGGGTGTAACTTCTTTGGAGTTCCTAATGGGCTAGTAATAGCACTCAGCACTTTCCAAGAGAAATACTTTGGTGGAACATTTTTAACTATAACCCACAGAGGTATAGTCTTGATTTCCTCCTGCACTGTGTCTACTATGGGTGTCCACTTTGATAAGACCACTGGAACACCACATAGGTTCCACATACCCCTTCTGAGCACTCTTGCTCTCGTGCGTTCATCCTTAATGCGAAATCTCACTGTTGTCCTGTCCACCACGAATACATCAATCTTCACTGTTTTATCCCCTAGTGTCCAAATCTTGTTCACTAGTGCATGGATTCCCCCCACGAAAGGAGCCTTTGCTAAAAATTTCCCCACCAGGAAGTCCTCCCATAGTGGCTGAGCTTCCTCAAACACACTATCTGGTATTCTAGCCGTCGGTATACCATCTACTTCCTCTATAGCTAGATCAACTTTTTCCATCTTCCCTTCCTTCTGCACCGCTTGTACCCACGATCCTTTCAGTTTGGGTTGTACTATCTCCAGATTTACTGAAAGCTTCTCCCCTCCCGTGCTTTCAGTTTTTGCAGCCGATACTACTTCGTCACTGATTACCAATACCTCTGTTTCCTTCACCCCCTGTGGCGTTTCCTCCACTGAACTGCTGGCCAAAATCTCACCTTCCTCCATCCCCACACCACTATCCACGTTCACCTGACTCACAATCTCGTCATCCCGCGGCGGAGTAGCCTCCGGCGGCATCGGAGCGTGCAAGAGAAGCAAAAAACCCTAATTCGCCTCTTTTTTCGCCTCCAGAGCAAAACTCACCGTTTCAAGGTCCTTGATCTTTGTTTTTCAACCTGCTGTGGTTCTTCTTTACTGTTTCTTTGCTGATTCTGGCTGTGTTGGCCAATTCAGAAGGTATACATCCCCCTACTTCAAGAGTTACTCGCAGGCACAACTTCTCAATCTATTGATTCTAATGTTTATATACATGTAGTAAATGTTGTTTATGCCTGGAAGGCATAGTTCTGAAGAGCTGGGATGCGATGCAGGTGACCCTGTACTTGGTTCTACATTTCTTATGATACTAACAATAGTGTCATTGTGTGTGCGTATTAAAACCTTAAACATACAGTGAGCTTACTCTAGGCGTTAGATCATCATCAGCTTGCCATTTGATTGAACACTAGTGCGAAACCATGAGTTTTTTTTTTTTTTTTTTTTAATATATATTAAATTTCAAGTTGGTTCTAACATCTAGTTATTATCTGAATATATAAACAATCCATTATTAGACCATCCGCAGTGGTGTAAGTGTGAGAGGGGTGTAAGATTTTTTTTATTATTATAATTTAAAGTGAGAGAGAAAAGAGAGAGAAAGAAAGAGAGAGAGAGTGTCTTACACCCGAGTGTGAAGAGAGAGACAATTTTTTTTTTTTAATACGTACACCCGACGACTAACACCCGAACGCTTGCCCCACTGAACATATATACTTCATTTGACAATTCTTCTAAAAAGACATCCAATTCTCTGACTTTCCTCTTAAATAGTTGAACATATATACTTCATTTGACAACTAAAAGAATAGTCGAACTCCTCTATAATTTTTCGTTTAACAATTCCCTTAGTACCGGACCATATTATGACTCCCACAAAACAACCCTCCTCTTTATTTTTCCTCTTCGTCTTCATCTTCCCTCTCCGAAACGCCTTGAACCCTCAAAAATGTCCTTCATCCTACTCGGAATCATACTTTAATAGATATGGAGTCTCCATTCGTTTTCCTTTCTGCGGCCATTCAGGATTCAATCTCCACTGCAACAACCTCAATAAGACAGTCCTAGAGCTTCCTATGTCCGGAAAATTTCTTGTTGATAGAATCGACTACTCAAAGCAGCAAATTTCTATCAGCGACCCTGAAGACTGTATGGTCAAAAGGCTTTTAACCTTCAATACTTCAGGATCTCCTTTCTCTAATGGCTTAAGTACTGTCTACTACACGTTCTTGACCTGTCCGAATGAGGTCGGGAAGCCGTCTTGGTATCACAGCATCCCTTGCCTAAGCAATTCTACCTCCTCCTTCTTGGCCACGTCTAATATGTCACTCGCAAATTCAATGCTGCCTTCTTGCCAGATCGTGAAGAGACTAGCTGTTCCGGTAAGCGTTTTTACTAATGTGCTTGTTGATATTGCGGAAGTAATAAGAGAGATTTGGAGAATAAGTAAAAAAACAGAGAGAGTTGTAAGAACAGGAGAGTTGATGTTTTTGTTGAGAGATTAAATAGAAAATAGGAGAAAGATGATTGTATTAATTAATTTCTAGTATTTGCGTTACATTTCCCTTTTATAGGAGTTACCAAAGAGGTAAGAACTAGGTTTGGAGGCAACACAATGATGACTGATGAGAGGCCGCCAAAGTGGTCCAACGAGTAAGCCGTACGGTTTGTTTGTATTAGGAGGACAATGCCGCGTCACTCCTTATCAACAAACGGCTATATGTGTGTTCCAGCGCCTTCTAGAAGACTTCTCCTTGGGCTTGTCTTGATAAAGGCCTCAAGCTTTGATATCTCTCGGCCTTTAACACTTATGCACATACTAGGCCATATTGACTTGCTTGTTGACCGTATGGTCACCTCTTCTTGATCAACTCTTACACCCGAATGTTCTCTTCTTTGTTAGTTCCACCAACACTGCTATCCATCACTTTCATCGACCCATCTCCTTATTGTTAGACATAAGTAAGCTTGGTCAATACTCCCCCTCAAGCAAAGCCGTAGAAACAGAGGCTATGCTTGGAGGTCCGTGAGTCATCACCTCATTAAAAACCTTAACATAGAAAAACCACTTGGGAGAAAACTATGTTAAGGGAAAAAGAGTATGATGCTTCACGGAAAGGGGACATGAGATCACGGTCTCGTAAGGTCCACAAGTCCAAGCTTACTATGTATATGATTGCAAACTTTAAGACTTGCGGCCTTAGTGAATATATCGGCCAATTGGTCTTCACTTCTTGTGTAGCAAGGTAATATTGTCCCATCTTCAATCTTTTCCCTTACTTTATGGCAATCCACTTCAATGTGTTTGGTCCTCTCGTGAAACACCGAGTTAGTCGCAATGTGGATCGCGGCTTTATTATCACAATGCATCGTGATTGGTGTTGATGACTCTATACCGAAATCTTTGAGTAAAGCTTTAAGCCATGTAAGCTCATTGGCAAGCTTTCTCATTGCTCGATATTCTGACTCCGCACTTGAGCATGAAACAATTTTTTGCTTCTTTGTCTTCCATGTCACCAAATTCCCTCCAATGAAAGTGCAATAGCCGGTTGTTGATCTTCTATCTCCCGTATCACCGGCGTAATCCGCATCACAATAGCCCACTATCTCAGTGTTATCATTCTTCCCCATCCATATACCTTGTCCCGGACTTCCCTTAATATATCTTAGAATCCTTTCTACCATGCTCCAATGGTACTTTGTAGGAGCTTTCATGTGTTGACTCACTTGATTAACCGCAAAGCAAAGATCCGGTCTTGTAATGGTAAGGTAGATGAGCTTTCCAACAAGTCTTCTATATCGTAATGCATCCTCATACAACTCGTCATCTTTCTCCCCCTTTCTATTGACCTTGTAGCCATCTTCTAGTGGAGTTTTAGCCGGTTTGCAACCTAACTTTCCTGTCTCATGTAAAAGATCAAGGGTGTACTTCCGTTGAGATAAGAAGAGGCCTTCCGGAGAACGGCACACTTCTATCCCAAGGAAGTACTTAAGCTCACCTAGATCTTTAATATCGAATGTAGATTTGAGAAAGGATTTAGTAGATTCAATACCTTCCTTCTTATCTCCGGAGATGATGAGATCATCAACGTATACAAGTACAACGACAATGCCTTGGGGACTTTGAAGAGTGAAGAGTGTATGATCCGATTCTGATTTCTTAAAGCCATAAGTCTTAAGTGCATTACTTAACTTATGGTACCATGCTCGTGGTGATTGCTTGAGCCCATAGATCGCTTTCTTTAGCCTTAGTACTTTGCCGGGTTTGATGGTATCTTCAAGGCCGGGTGGAGGTGTCATATACACTTCATCTTTAAGTTCGCCTTGAAGGAATGCATTTTTCACATCCATCTGCCACAAATCCCAAGACAAGTTAGTAGCTAATGAGAAAACAACCCTTACCGTGTGTAGCTTAGCTACGGGTGCAAAGGTCTCCGTGTAATCGGCTCCATAGGTTTGTGTGAATCCTCTTGCTACCAACCGGGCTTTATATCTCTCAATGTCTCCATTACTAAGATACTTGATGGTAAATACCCATTTTGAGCTCACGGCTCTCTTTCCCGGAGGTAAATCGGATTCTTCCCAAGTATGGTTCTTCTCCATTGCTTGTATCTCATCGCCAACTGCATTGTTCCATTCTTCCTTTTCTTTTGCTTCTTCATAGCTCTGAGGTATCGGATGTGCCTCAATCTTCCCAAGGAAAGCTTGATGAGCCGATGGTAAAAGGTCAATAGAACACACGGCTTGAATGGGATGCGCGACAGCTTGATTATTGTAATAGGTCCGAGTATTCTTCTTCAAGCTTGGAGGTGTATATCGTTGGGGAGCAACGCGTTGACGTGTGCTTCTCCTTACTGGTGCTGGAGTTGAGTTATGGATTTCTTCCTCCTCTGCTTCTATCATAGATTCTTCCTCTATGACCTCATTTTCTTGATGATCGTCTCTATTTTCTTGATTGTGGTTCTGGTCTTGAGTACTACTCGTGACAGGTTCTTCCTCTGTTTCCGTATCACTTGAAACTTCAACTGGTGCTTCATCCCTTCCTTGTCGAGGTATCTCTTGATTTCCAAGATGATCTAGTAGAAACCTCAGGCTTCTTGCTCGATCGGTAGTTGAATGAGCTAAGTCTTTTAAACTTTCCCAGTTCGGCTTGTCATAGTACCCAACTTCTTCCATGAACTTCACATCTCTTGAAACATGTAACCGGTTGTTTGTAGGATCAAAACACTTGTATCCTTTTTGACTTGTAGAGTAGCCAATAAACATGCACTTCATGCTTTTAGCTTCTAGCTTGTTCCTCAAGTCTCCGGGAACTAATACAAAACAAACACACCCGAAAACACGTAAGTGATAAAAAATGGGCTTATTTTTGTTTAGTACCTCAAATGGAGACTTGTCATGTAGAACTTTGGTAGGAGTTCTATTAATAAGGTAGCACGCGGTTAAGACAGCATCTCCCCAAAATCTTTTTGGTACATGAGTGTGAAACATCATTGATCTTGTCACTTCCATGAGATGTCTATTCTTTCTTTCGGCTACGCCATTTTGTTGTGGTGTGTAGGGGCAACTTGTTTGATGCATGATTCCGTGTTTTACTAGGTGCTCTTTGAATCTTTGGCTAGTGTATTCTCCTCCATTATCCGTCCTAAACACTTTAATCTTGGCATTAAATTGGTTAGTGACATAGTTTTGAAAGTTTGTGAATGCATCAAACACACGATCCTTAGAAGGAAGTAATGTGACCCAAGTGTATTTAGATTTCTCATCAATAAATGTCACAAAATACTTGTTATTGTCTCTAGAAGCGCATGGTGATGTCCAAACATCCGAATGAACTAAGTCAAAACAATTTTCATAAATAGTAGACGATTTAGGAAAAACAGTTTTGCAATGTTTACCAAGAATACAAGCTTCACAACTAATATTATTGAAAGAAACACTAGGCATCATTAACTCAAGAGCGCGAGAGTGAGGATGACCTAGTCTAGCATGCCACATCGCATTATTTGAGACACCTAAGCAAGATTTAAACGAAAACAACTTAGAATTAGAGACTCTCGGGGAAGCATTTTCTAGAATGTAAAGATCATCTTTGGTTCCTCCTTCTCCGATTACTTTCCCGGTCTCAATATCCTGAAAATGCACATTGTTAGGACTGAATATTGCATAACAATTAAGATCTTTAGTTGCCCTTCTAACCGATAACAAGTTTGAGCAAAAATCCGGCATATAAAACGCTTTAGTCTCCTTGTTAAATAACTTCAAGTTGCCTATTCCACTCACAGGAATTTTACCACCATTTGCAATTAACACATTTCCCTTAGCCGGTTCTATGTTCTTTAAGAGACTACGGTTACTAATCATGTGATGTGAAGCCCCCGAGTCAACTACAAGAGATCTAGATGGCTTATGAGTTAAGAAGGTGATACCGGATTCTTTGAGTGAGGCGATAGACTTGAAGAGAGCTTCCAAGTCTGACTTTCTTACGAAATCATCACCGTTTGCTATCATGGCCATCTCTCCCCCTTGCTTCGAAGTTCCGGCTTGGCTCTGGTCTTCACCGGATTCTTGAGTGAGGTTGGCCTTGTGTTCCTTGAACTTTGATGGTTTGAGATGAGGATGAAGGACCCAGCACTTGTCTTTGGCGTGACCTTTCTTCTTACAATGATCACACATTAATGACTTCTTGTCCTCATGCTTGTAAGCTCCCTTGTTTGCCGATGGTAACTCGCTTTTCCCACTAAAGAGACCAAAAGATCCTTGTTCCTTTTGGACTTGAGAGCACACACTATCAAGGCTTGGGAGCTTTTCAGCTCTTAAGAGATGCTTGATGAGATCGTTGTAGGATGAGTTTAAGGTTAGGAGGAGAGCAAAGACCTTGTCTTGTTCCCTTCTTTCGTTGAGAGTTGCTGGATCGAGAGTACTTGGCCTCAACATCTCGAGTTCGGCCCAAAGAGATCTAAATTTCCCAAAGTGCTTGGTGAACTCCATGTCTTCTTGACTCAGATTGTTGATGGCCTTCTTTACTTCAAATACCCTAGTGAGATTGGAGAGATTGCCGTACACGTTCTTGAGTGTATTCCAAAGGTCAATCGCAGTCTCACAATAGGAATATGCTTCCAGTATTGGAGCATCCAAGGAGTTTTGGAGAAGCGAGAGAACAGCTTGATCTTCTTGGAACCATTTCTCTTTCTTGGCTTCTTTGGTGTCCTTCTCGGATGAGCTCTTCTTCTCATCGTCTTCTTTGTCGGCTTCGTTTGAGGATTGGACATTTTCGATATGGCTCCACAACCCTCGGCCACAAAGAACAGCCTTTGTAGTTCTAGACCACAAAAGATAGTTTGGTCCTTTGAGAACGACCGGAAGCATAACCGGTTTAGTAGTGTTCTCCGTTAGATCCATAAAAGAAAAAAAAAAAAAACTTAGGAGATGAATAAACGAGAAAGGCGAGATCTTTGAATGAAATGAAGAGTTAATGAGGTTGAAAAACGGATCTACGCTCTGATACCATGTTGATATTGCGGAAGTAATAAGAGAGATTTGGAGAATAAGTAAAAAACAGAGAGAGTTGTAAGAACAGGAGAGTTGATGTTTTTGTTGAGAGATTAAATAGAAAATAGGAGAAAGATGATTGTATTAATTAATTTCTAGTATTTGCGTTACATTTCCCTTTTATAGGAGTTACCAAAGAGGTAAGAACTAGGTTTAGAGGCAACACAATGATGACTGATGAGAGGCCGCCAAAGTGGTCCAACGAGTAAGCCGTACGGTTTGTTTGTATTAGGAGGACAATGCCGCGTCACTCCTTATCAACAAACGGCTATATGTGTGTTCCAGCGCCTTCTAGAAGACTTCTCCTTGGGCTTGTCTTGATAAAGGCCTCAAGCTTTGATATCTCTCGGCCTTTAACACTTATGCACATACTAGGCCATATTGACTTGCTTGTTGACCGTATGGTCACCTCTTCTTGATCAACTCTTACACCCGAATGTTCTCTTCTTTGTTAGTTCCACCAACACTGCTATCCATCACTTTCATCGACCCATCTCCTTATTGTTAGACATAAGTAAGCTTGGTCAATAGTGCTAAATGAAGAGAAAGGATTCTCTGGTGTGATCAACTATGTAAACCTTTTGCTGGAATGGAGCTAGCCGAATTGCAGGGGTTGTGAAAAGAAGTCCTTGAGATGTGGTTTCAAGAACAAGGCCTCCCTCGAAGTCAAATGCTTCGCTGATCTACCCGGTATGATCTTTATGGTTTTAACTTCTTCTTCTTCTTCTTCTTTACTTATAAGTTATAATCGAAGAAAACTCCATCATTGGTAAGGCTGAAGAAGTAGTTTTGGTAGAAAACTTCAAATCCAGGTATTCTTTTAGGTTTAGATTAATCAAGAAAATTATTTACTCATCGAATAAAAAAGGAGAGAAATCCTAGTAGGAATTAAATTTGGAAATTAATAATTGACTAGTGGATTAGTTAGTTTTTTTTTGGTCGAAGACTAGTTAAAATTTAACCAACGGAAGCATTCTCAATTTCTCATTCCCCACGCTAGCTAGCGATCGCTAGAATACTCCGTATAATTTTTTTTATTAAACTGACATTTGTTGAAATAAACAAAATATCAACCCAAAATCCTAATCAATTAAACTCTCTACTTCGACTGTTTAAAACTCATTCTTGATATGTTATCCGGCAGATGAAACAAGCAGTAGATTACCAGTAATTATAATCCTCTGCACAATCGTAGGAATCACCATCTTCACTGCTTGTATGGCTATGCCCATTTGCAACTCAGAGAGGTTTGTCTTTCAGAGAAGACAAAATGCTGCTATCGCAGACACAGCCCTAACGCAGCAGCCAAGAGGGGATGTGGTCACTACAGGTCTTGACCAGTCTACAATAGAGTCATACAAGAAAGTGGAGTTAGGAGAAAGTAGAAGGCTTCCGGGTACTAATGGTATCATCTGTCCCATTTGTTTATCAGAATATGCTAGCAAAGAGACTGTACGGTGCATGCCAGAATGTGATCACTGTTTCCACGTCGAATGTATCGATGCATGGCTCAAGATTCATAATTCATGTCCTGTTTGTCGTAACTCACGCTCGTAATGAAGGTAGTTGTCCGAATATGAAGTATTTCAACATTGTAATGAACGTCACTAATTATTCTGTTTTGTGATAAATACGTGTTTATTTGGAGTGAAGATGTATATATGTGTGGGTATTTCAAGTTGGATTTATTATCTAGTTATTATCCAAATAGATAAACACCCCATTTACGTAACATATATACTTCAATATTTGACCATTCTTCGAAAAAGACATATACAATTCTCTGACTAATTTCCTCTTAGTGACTATATAAGAAATTGTTGAACTCTTTCATAAAATTTCGTTTTAACAATTTCCCTTAGTATCGGACCACATTATGTCTCTCTCAAAACAACTCTCCCCTTTAATTTTCCTCGTCCTCTTCATCTTCCCTCTCCAACACGCCTCAAGCCCTAAAAAATGTTCTTCATCCTATTCAGAATCATATGATAATACATGTGGACGATTCGGAATTCCCATTCGTTTTCCTTTCTGCGACCACAAAGATTTCAATCTCCGCTGCAACGACCTCAACAAGACAGTCCTAGACCTTCCTTTGTCCGGAACATTTCTTGTCACGAAAATAGACTACATAAAGCAGCAGATTTCTATCAACGACCCTGAAGACTGCTTTGTGAAGAGGCTTTTAACCTTCAATACTTCAGGATCTCCTTTCTCTCCTCGTTTCAGTCTCCAATACACGTTCTTGACTTGTCCGAATGAGGTCTTGAAGCCGTCTTGGTATCCGCCCATCCGTTGCCTAAGCAATTCTACCTCCTCTTTTTTCGCCACGTCTAATTTGACTCTCGCAAATTCGATGCTACCTTCTTGCCAGATCGTGAAGAGAGTAGCTGTGCCGGTTAATCTGCTGTTTGAAAATGATAAATTTGCTACTCTCATCAACATTGTCGACGTCGTGCTGGAATGGAGCTCACCGAATTGCAGAGGCTGTGAAATGGATTCCTTGAGATGTGGTTTCAAAAACAAGGCTTCCCTCGAAGTCAAATGCTTCGCTGATAAATCCGGTACGATCTTGATTATTTTAACCTCTTCTTCTTCTTCTCCTTTTTCTTATAATCGAAAAGAACTCCATTATTGTTAAGGCTGAAGAAGTTTTGGTGGAAAACTTCAACTCCAGGTATTCTTTTAGGTTTAGGTTATTCAAGTAATTATTTACTCACTAAAAAAAATTGAGAAATCCTAGTAGGAATTAAATTGGGAAAATGATGAATGACTTAATCTGCTTCGAATTATTTTCAAATTTAATATTTCACTTCAACCAACCCATTACGCTACCAAACAATATTAGATTTTTCTTTTCTTCTGAATGCAGCTAACACTTAAACAAAACAAAATACAATCATATTAGATTCATTTTCAATAGCTTTACCAACAAAAAAAAAAGATTCGATTTAAAAAGATTCAACTTGATAACCACATGAATTAAACTGAAAAATTTTAAAATAAACAAAAATCAACCAAAATCCTAATCAATAAAACACTCTACTTGAACAGTTTAAAATCATTCTTGAACCGTTATTCAGCAGGTCATATAAGCTCTAGATTACGACTACTAATTATAACCCTCTGCATAATCGGAGGAATCACCGCAACTTTTATTGCTATACGCGTTTACAATTCCGAGAGGTTTGTCAATCAGAGAAGACAAAATGCAGCAATCGCAGCCAGAACCATAACGCAACAACCACGAGGGGTTGTGGTCACTACAGGTCTTGACCAGTCTACAATAGAATCATACAAGAAAGTGGAGTTGGGAGAAAGTAGAAGGCTTCCGGGTACTAATGGTATCATCTGTCCCATTTGTTTATCGGAATATGCTAGTAAAGAGACTGTACGGTGCATATCAGGATGTGATCACTGTTTCCACGTCGAATGTATCGATGAGTGGCTCAAGATTCATGGTTCATGTCCTGTTTGTCGGAACTCACGCTCGTAATGGAAGTAATTGTTGTTTGAATATGAAGTATTCCGAGATTTTAATGAATCTCACTAATTCTTCTTTTTGGTGATATTAATCGATCAAATAATTCTGGAGTTTCCGTAAATCAGGTTTTATTACATGTTCAAACATATCAAAAACAAGCATACATAGCTAATGATCAAATGATACATAGTTTTATTTATTCGCAAGGCATAATATATAATAATGATTATATAGTAATACTTAAAGGGCACAGTAAGTGGTGAGATCAGATATGTCTTTCCTTGCATTAGGTAAGTTGCTGAATTTCAAGAAACCCCAAAAATCAAAAGGCTTATAGAGACGAGGATGTTCATCATCTACCATCTCCTCAGGCGCATTTATGATCACTCCTTCTTTAGGAATTGTGAACAGTGCAGCCACATACCGATCTTTCTTTCCGGTTATAACCACACGGTGAAGCGGAGGAAATACCCCACCATTCAACAGTACCTACAACACCATATTCTTACATATGTTAAATCACATAATTAAAGGTTATAAAAGAATGAAACTTGAGAGTCAAGGAAGCTTAATTTTAGTTACATGAAGAGAAGCTCCGGCCATAACAATGAAAGAAGAGGCTTGAGATGGCTTAACTTTGATCCACTCTTCGCCATCTTTGGTTTTGATCTCCAAGCCATCTACTGCATCGTTCTGGCAGAGTATTGTGAGGAAATGCCTATCGATATGAGGGTAAAAACCTATCTTATTCTCTGTATTATCATCGGAAAGTCCTTTGTATTTAAGTAACTGAAAGTGCTTATTCGCTGAGTTAAGATGCTCCTCCATGTATTTCTCGAGTCCGAAACTCTCCAGAGTCATTGTCCTCACCTTCAAGTTTAATTCTATTAACTTCTCCGCAAACGACTGAACATTCTTGCTGAAATATATATGTAATACATCTTAGTATTTATAATCGATATATACCTCTGTTTTAACATTTTTAAATGATTAACCATCATTCATGATATATAAAATATTGTAAACATATACTATACTGATATTAGACTGAACTTTATAGACGATTATATAGTTAAGTGAGACAAATATTTGGTTTACATGTATTAGAGCGGATTTTAGGTGATAAAAAAATAAATTCATCAATCTATCTTCATCACACTCCGCTTATTGGTTAAAATGTTCTGATTGGTTAGATTAAAAAAATTTTGCATTAAAAAGGTGACAAATCATGAATTAAAGTTGACAAATCATGAATTGCCCAAAGTGGAGAAATCAGAAACGAAGATTTATTGGTGTCATTAAACCATGATAGAGAAATGGTCCAAATTTTTTAAGACGAAAAAGGGTTAAATTAAATATTTTTAATAAGTTATTATAAAAAAATTATAGATAAAAATCGTAAGTGTCATTCAAAGAGATAATTAAATATATATTTTTCGTAAGTTATTATAACAGCTTTATTTTGTTCTAAAAACTTAACACAAAACTAAAGCTAAAACTAATATTAAAATATAAAAACTTATCTTAGAACTCATTTTTATTTCAAAAGTTGTTAAAAACCAAATACTAAATAAATTACCATTCACATTTTTAAATAAATTAAAACCAAGAACCAAATATTTCTGTAAAAGCCTACAAAAATTCATTGCCAAAAGTTTGTTTCAAGTGATAACTGATAAGAAGGGTACCTGACGAAGATGTTGCCTTGATGCCAAAGCTTGTGAGTCAAGTCATTAACAACATTAGGATTATCAACACCATAAAAGCCCATGCCCTCTTGTAAAGGGACTCTCGGAATAGTCAAGTATCCTTCGTAATGCACGTCTGTCTTTGTACTCAGTTTGGTCTCCAATGGCAAATCGAAAACCTCCTTGGAGGCCTCGAACAAGGCCTTCCTTAGCTCCATGGAAGCTCCATCGAACAAGGCCTCGAAACATCCGTACTCTTCTAAGGCTTTTCGGACTTGGGATCTCACCAAGTCCCACTCGGGGGTTTCCGGTTTGAGATCTTGACTGGAGAAGTCGATGATCGGGAGCGAAAGGGGAAGTTGGGTTTCCGAACTTATCGCCATCTTTAGTTGGTGTTGTGTAAAGATTTCAAGATTAGGAGGAGAAACCTAAGAGGAGAAAGGCCAAGTGTTCACATATATAGTCCAAGTGTTCACCACGTGTTCACACATATTTCGGCCCAAAAGACCAAACATGACAACCCACTCAAATATCACATTTAAACATTGATCATATGATTACATACCATTTAAATATTGATCAAAGGATTACATACCAAATCAACAATAAAAAATAATTAGAAAATTATGAAAATAAAGAAATAAATTGTATTTATTTTATGAAATAAGAAAATTAACTTTATATAAAAAATCAAAACTTAAATAGAAAAAAATCTCTTAACAATAATAACAATTCTAGAAAATGAATCCTAAGGGGATGTATTGGAACTAGGATTTTAGAAAATTTTGGGGGTTTATAAAAATCACTTGTTATTGAACTTGTGATTTTTTTCTTTCTCAAATCCCATGTTATTGAACTTGCAATTTATATAAAATCATTTAAAATAGCTTAGAATCTTCTAAGATTTTTATATTTTTGTCTTTTCATTAAGCAACCTTAGAAAATGAATCATCTTATTATTTGCATTTTTAAGAGTCTTACACTTGTGTCTTTTCACTAAGCAACTATAGAAGATGAATCTTAGGGTAGCGTCTTTTCATTAGCGTTTTTTTTCGTTGTAATTTTTACTATGTATCTTTTCGTCTTTAATCGTTTTTATTTTTAGTGGCATCCTTTAAGAGGTTTATAGTTGTGTCTTTTCATTAAGCAACTCTAGAAAATGAATTGTAGGGTTCAGTTTTTTTTACCCGTAATTTTGTTATTTTGTTTATCAAGTAATTGTTTATCTTATTAGTGGCATCATTTAAGTTTTTTTTTTTCTTATAATTGTGTCTTTTCATTATTATTTTTGCTATCTACCTTTCATAATAACAATCTTGGAAATGAATCATAGGGTTGTGTCTTTTCATTAGCATACTTTCGTTATATTTGTTATCACGTATCTTTTTGTCGTTAATCGCTTATCTTATGAGTTATAGTTTTTTAAGTTTTTTTTTAATCCTATAGTTCCGTCTTTCTGTTACTGCCTTTCGTTATTTTTTTTATCAAGTACTTTCTGTTGCTAATTGCTTACCTTATAAGTTGCATCACTTAAGATTTTATAGTTGTATATTTTTATCTTGTAGAGTACACTGAAAACATGATTCAATTACTGATTCGAAAGCAATCCTTACCCAAGATAGCCTATTTCTAATGCGTTCCATTTTATCGATCCAATCTAATACTTTTTAGATTTTGCGTCGATTTTAAGGTATTAATTGTGTTTGGAATTAATACCTTAAAATCATTTAATTTTGAACTTATTCAACCTTTTGAAAATTTGTGTTGGTGATAAATATGATTTTTATTTATTTATTAAATTTCAAATTGGAACTAACCTAGTTATCATCTAAATAGATAAACACTCCATTATAAGAACATATATACTTCATTTGACTATTCTTCTAAAAAGACATATATAATTATCTTTATCTGACTTTCCTCTAATTAGTGACTATATATAAGAATCGTTGAACTCCTTCAAAACAATTTCGTTTAACAATTCCATTATGACTCTCTCAAAACAACTTTTGCCTTTATTTTCCCTCTTCGTGTTCCTTTTCCCTCTCCGACACGCCTCAAACCCTCAAAAATGTCCTTCATCCTATACGGAATCATATTTCAATAACTGTGGACGATTTGGAGTCTCCATTCGTTTTCCTTTCTGCGGCCATCCAGGATTCAATCTCCACTGCAACAACCTCAATAAGACAGTCCTAGAGCTTCCTATGTCCGGAACATTTCTTGTTGATAGAATCGACTACTCAAAGCAGCAAATTTCTATCAGTGACCCTGAAGACTGTATGGTCAAAAGGCTTTTAACCTTCAATACTTCAGGATCTCTTTTCTCTAATGGCTTAAGTACTGTCTATTACACGTTCTTGACCTGTCCGAATGAGGTCGGGACGCCGTCTTGGTACCAGCGCATCCGTTGCCTAAGCAATTCTACCTCTTCCTTCTTTGCCACGTCTAATATGTCACTCGCAAATTCAATGCTGCCTTCTTGCCAGATCGTGAAGAGACTAGCTGTTCCGGTAAGCGTGTATTTAGAAGATGTGCTAAATGAAGAGAAAGGATTCTCTGTTGGGATCAACTATGTTAAACTTTTGCTGGAATGGAGCTCGCCTGATTGCAGGGGTTGTGAAAAGAAGTCCTTGAGATGTGGTATCAAGAACAAGGCCTCCCTCGAAGTCAAATGCTTCGCTGATCCATCCGGTATGATCTTTAATGTTTTCTCTTCTTCTTATTTCCTTCAAGAAAAGTTCTGTTTTGTTAAGGCTGAAGAATGTTTTGTGGAAAACTTCAAATCAAGGTTTTTTTTTCTCGGTCAAAGCAAGATAATCATGTAGGTTTAGGTTGTTCAAGTTATTTACTCATTTTAAAAATCCTAGTAGGAATTAAATTTGGCAATGATGAAATGACTATTGATTAATTAATAATTTGGTTGCTTGAAAATACTAATTATCAAATTTAATATTTCACTTCAACCTACGGAAATATTATTCTCATTCGTTCCACACGCTAGAAGCCTAGAATACTCCGTATAAAATCCCGGTGGCACTGTACTTGATCTAAATTAACTTTAACCGATTCAATACAGAAATGTTTTGTAAATAAAACATAATTATTTCCATTTAAATGAGTTACATTTTTGACAAAAAGAAGGTTCATTTTTGACATACTACAAATTTAAACCACATTGTGTATTTCAAATCTATAAATAAAATATACGTTCTAATGAAAAAACCGAACTGAAACAAACAAAATTAAATCATATATATATCTACATATATATATATATATATATATATATATATATATATATATATATATAAAACATAATCATATTATATTCAAGTTCAACTTGATAACTACATTACTTAAACTGAAAACTATAAAGAAAACTTACTAAAATTCTTATCTTTTATCAACAACATTCAATATGCGGTTTTCAATTAGGCTGGTGATCGCACAACAATGACATTAATTAATACAAACCTACAAATCTTGATCATTATTTCCTAAGTAACTGAAACACTATATATACACGGTTTAGACTCATTCTTGAAACGTTATTTGACAGGTCATTTAAGCACGAGATTACGAGTACTAATTATAACCCTCTGCGCAATCGGAGGTTTCACCGTCTTCGCTACTTGTTTTGCTGTCCGCATATACAATTCCGAGAGGTTTGTCAATCAGAGAAGACAAAATGCAGCTATCGCAGCCAGAACCATAACGCAACAACCACGAGGGGTTGTGGAGATTACAGGTCTTGATCGATCTACAATAGAGTCATACAAGAAAGTGGAGTTGGGGGAAAGTAGAAGGCTACCGGGTACTAATGGTATCATCTGCCCCATTTGTTTATCGGAATATGCTAGCAAAGAGACTGTACGGTGCATACCAGAATGTGATCACTGTTTCCACGTCGAATGTATCGATGAGTGGCTCAAGATTCATGGTTCATGTCCTGTTTGTCGGAACTCACGCTCGTAATGGAAGTTGTTGTTGTCAATATACTGTATCAACATTATAAATCTATACTATTAATTGGGAATCACTAGATAATAAAAAACCTTTAAGTTGTAGAATATTACATAGGATGCCATTAATTTTTTAAAATTTGAAGAAAGATTAAAATATTTTACATTTTAATTAGAATTTAAATGATATAAATTTTGAAATATCTTTTTAAAAATGGGTAGTTTAGATTTTTAAATATTTCCTTAACAAATATATATACACAATAAATACGCAATAACAAATCTTTCTATAGATATATATATACGCAACAGTAATGTTAAAATCTGAATGTTCTCAAAATATTGCTACAAAAAAAGATTTAGGAAAATTAATTTTAATTAAAAGATTTACACATTAATTACAATTAATTCAAAATGATTATCTAAAATTTATTCACATTAAACCCTCTCTTCATTTTAAGATTTTGTTAAGATTCGTTTTAAAAAATTATGGAGCAAGTTTATCAAATAAATTTAAAATATCTATATTTAATAAATTTGTCTCATATTAGAAATGTATTCTCTTATGCGACATGAATTGGGAAACGGGTATAGGATATAATGGAATATAAAGAAAACAAACCGAATTACGCCAACTTCTAAATATTTGTATTTGTTTAATCATTTTTAACGGTTTTATATACGGTTTGATAGTTCACAAGTTTAATAAAAATCTAACTAACCATTAATCCGTTTCAATTTGATCCCGGTCCGACCGCTAAGTTGTTACAAATTTTAAAATACTGCTGAAACCATTATTATTTCAAATATTCAAATATTAATAAGCTAGATTAAAACCAAACTAAAAATTAAACTAAATACCCAACTGATGAGTTCGAGTTATAAATACTATATAAAAATATATTTGTTTACATCAATCTAACCTATATTATATTTCAATCTAAGATATTTTCCTAATCTACTCTTCAGTCTTCAGTTTTAAATTCCAAAATTTGACATATAGTTCACAATAGTAGTTATTGTGTCATAAACAATATAAATAATATTCTACACTTTTTTGGGTATATTATAATTTATATATACTACAATATATATCACCAAAACAACAAAATAATATATATTTACTAACAATTTATTACAATACATTTCTTAAAATATGAAACCCCGCACGTATGTGCGGGTCATGATCTAGTACGTGTTTATATGGGCTGAAGATGTTCTGGATTAACAACTAATAATATTGTTTAAGCAGCTTATATATACAAATAAAATAAAAAAAATCCCAACCTTTTCTCAACTATTTCATTCACTAAATAAATTTCTAACCTTGCGTTGATTTGAACTGTCATTAGACACGCTCTTCTGTCATGAAATGCTTACAATTTACGTTATTTTATTCTTTAACAAGATAAAACAAATTAAACGAACAAAAACACTTGCTACACAAGCCTAAACAATAGGAAACTACACACCAGCATAATAATATCCTATCATAATTAAAATAAAATAAATATATATATACACTATCACATTTCTTAAAATTAACTAATGAAATTAGTATCCACAAAAGAAAAGGCACAACACTCACAAATCCAACATAAACCCTAGTCCGTGTATCTATCTTCTCCTTCCAGCTTTAGGATGATGAGAATTCTTCTACAACACGCAACGCGTCACAGGGTTCGCTCCTTCGGAACCCTATCATCCCCCACAACGGCGAGCCAAACATTGCAGCATCGTATCACCGATGCTCTCCATCGGAATGCACAAATCATTCCAGTGCTAGAACAGTGGCGACAACAGGGTAATCAAGTGAACCCTTCGCACGTGAGAGTCATCATCAAAAAGCTTCGTGATTCCGACCAATCTCTCCAAGCCCTTCAGGTTTTCATTCTCTCCCTTTCCCCAATTTGGTTTAATTTCTCCATCTCTTATAGGTTGATGCCTTGTGGTTGATGTTATTAGGTATCAGAGTGGATGAGTAAAGAAAAGATCTGCAATCTAATCCCAGAAGATTTTGCAGCTCGGCTTCATTTGATAGAGAATGTTGTAGGTTTAGAAGAAGCAGAGAAGTTCTTCGAAAGTATTCCAAAGAACGCAAGAGACGATTCTGTTTACACCACTCTCTTAAACTCGTACGCAAGATCAGACAAAACTCTGTGTAAAGCCGAAGCCACGTTCCAGAAAATGAGGGAGTTAGGTCTCCTCTCGAGACCTTCTCCTTACAACGCAATGATGTCTCTCTACAGTGCACTAAAAGATCGAGAAAAAGTGGAAGAGCTTTTGCGTGAGATGAAAGATAACGACGTGGAGGCCGATAGTATCACAGTAAACAACGTGTTGAAGCTATACTCGGCTCTGTGTGACGTGACCGCGATGGAGAAGTTTTTGAATAAGTGGGAAGGGATTCATGGGATCAAACTTGAGTGGCTTACGACTCTTGACATGGCAAAGGCTTACCTGCGAACCCGTTCAAGTGGAAATGCTATCAAAATGCTGCGTTTAACAGAGGAATTGGTGGATCGTAAGTCGCTAAAATCAGCTTACGACCATCTCATGAAGCTGTATGGTGAAGCTGGAAAGAGAGAAGAGGTTTTACGTATATGGAACCTTTACAAGACGAACATAGGACAACGTGATAACAATGGTTACCGAACTGTGATCCGTTCGCTTTTGAAGGTAGACGATATTTTTGGGGCAGAAGAGATATACAAAGTGTGGGAATCGTTGTCGCTTGAGTTTGATATCCGAATCCCGACTATGTTGGCCTCTGGTTATCGAGAGAGAGGAATGATAGAGAAGGCTGAGAAACTCATAAACAGTAAAACCATTAAGGACAGAAAAATGAATAAGCCCGTCACTCCGCTTTTGGAGCAATGGGGAGATCAAATGAAACCGTCTGATCTTAAATGCCTTATCAAGAATCTCCGTGATTCCAATCAGTTTTCCAAAGCACTTCAGGTTTGTTGATTATAAAATCTCCCTTTTACACTTCCACTCTATAATATTATTGACGATTACTTTGACAAGCTTGTTTTCAATTGGTTAGGTTTCCGAATGGATGGGTGAAAAACGGGTTTGTAATCTTTATTCGGAAGATTATGCAGCTAGGCTTTACCTGACTGAGAATGTGTTGGGTTTGGAAAAAGCAGAGAAGTACTTTGAAAACATCCCTGAGAACATGAAGGATTATTCCGTCTACGTAGCTCTCTTAAGCTCTTACGCGAAATCTGATAAAAATTTGGGTAAAGCCATGGCCACTTTCAAGAAGATGAGAGAGCTAGGGTTCCTCTTGAAACCTTTACCATTCAACTTGATTCTCTCTTTTAACGGTCAAGAAAATATGGTGAAAGAGATTCTTCATGAGATGGAGGAGAACAACGTGGATCCTGATAGTATCACGGTGAACTATGTTTTAAAGGTATACGCGGCTGAATCAAAGGTGGAAGCAATGGAAATGTTTATGAGACATTGGGGTAGAGAAGATGGAATCAAACTAGAAAGAGGCACAATGGTTGCAATGGCAAAGACTTACGCTAAAACCGGTTCAACAAAAAAAGCGGTAGAGATGTATGGTGATGTGGCAGGTTGTAAAAGAGAGGTGCACAATCTTTGGGAAGAATGTAAGAATAAGAAGGAAGAAAAAGTGGGGGATGGTAAGGAATGTTTAAATGTGGTTAGCACTTTGTTGAAGCTGGACGATGATGGATATCGAACTGTGATTAGCTCTTTGTTGAAGCTGGATGATGTACAAGGAGCAGAGAAGGTATATGGAGAGTGGAAACCGAAGGGACGGAAGCTGGATTTGAGCATACCGGGTTTGCTGATTTCTCGGTTTTGTAGAGAAGGGAATGCATTGAAGGTTGGGGAAATGTTAAAGTCGATTGGAAAGAAGAGGAATGGGATGCATTTAAGGATGTTGAAGGAATTTGTAGTCAGCGTCTTGATATGTGTTGCCGTTGTTGTGGGCGTCTTATTTTTACTGCTCCTATACTGTTGGGTCCACCCATACAGATATTACCGCTACTACTAACCCTTGTTCTAATAAACGCTAGGCGCTAGTCGGGCGGCCGGGGTGGGCCTAGCGCCTAGCGGGATTACTCGGGGATTAAACGGGATTACTCGGGGATTAACTTTAGATACTTTTAATTTAGATTTATGTATATATATTAAAAAAACGTAAGTGTACATTGATGATAACGTGGTACAGTGGTCTGTCTCCTTCCTTTGACCTTGGGAACGAGGGTTCGATGCTCAATTTTGATATTTATCTCTTTTTTTTTTAAGAATCGCAAATTTACAAAATTGCCCCCTTCCCCTTCCTTTCTCCCTGCGACAACAAAACCCTAGTTTCTGCGTTTTTTTGTTTTTTTTTTCACAATTCCATCGTTTTCATGTTTTTCTTGTAGGTTTATACCAAATTATGATAGATCTATTAGTTAACTATCGATTTCTAACTTAAATCAAAGCAAAATATGAATTTTTTTCTGAAACTCCGATTTGTTGGACGATTTGGACAAATCGCAACGGTCCACCACCGCCGAGCGCCTCGCCGGCGACTAATCGGCCGCCTAGTCCGCGTTTTTGAACAAGGCTACTAACTAGTAAAAAAGAAATGAATTTTCCATTTAGATTTTTTTTTCATTTAGATATATTATGAATCAAGAGTTATTATTGATAGTTTATGGGTATTTCTTTATTATGTAAATACATATTTTGATTTTGTAATCTATCGAAACAAAATCAAATTATTTCTTTGTATTCTTTTTGTAACATACAGGTTAAGTCTGTGATTGTGCAACACAACGATTGTCTCTATAACTGTGGTTAGCACTTTTTTTCCAATATTTCATGCAGGACTACAAATAGTTTTTGGGTCCAGATATTCCTAACACAATCCGACAATCGTGTAACACTTCAGAGTATGTGTATAAATTTGAATTAAAAAGGTAAAATAAACTTCAACGATGATCAGTCACACCACTTCTTGAAGACTCGTCAATTTCTTATAAAACCCATCGGATTTAGATACAAGTTCTCTGTGACTTCCCTTCTCCACAACTTTTCCTTTATGCAACACAACGATTGTGTCTGCTTTTCTTATGGTCGAGAGCCTATGAGCCACCAGCACCGTGGTTCGTCCCTTCATCAACTTGTCTAGTGCCTCTTGGACCAGTTTCTCCGAGCTCGTATCCAAAGCACTTGTTGCCTCATCAAGGAGAAGCACTGAAGGATCTTTTAGAACTGCCCGTGCGATAGCCACTCTCTGTTTTTGCCCACCTGATAACTGCACTCCCTTATCACCCACGTGCGTCTTGTACCCTTCTTCCATCCTGCTTATGAACTCGTGCGCGTTCGCGGCTTTTGCGGCTTCAATGATCTCTGCCTCTGACGCGTTCTCGTTCCCATACTTGATGTTCTCGTGTATGGTTGTTGAAAACAGAGCCGGTTCCTGCTGAACTAACGCTAGCTTCTTGCGCAAGCTACGTAGGTTTAGAGTTTTTATATCCTGCCCATCGATACAGAGATTTCCCTTGCATGGATCGTAGAATCTCATGATCAGTCCGATCACCGTGCTCTTTCCCGAACCACTAGGTCCCACGACCGCAAGACTTTTCCCGGCAGAAACTTGGAGATTTAGATTTTGGAAAATGGCGATTTCAGGTCTCGTGGGATACGCAAAGCTCACGTTTCTAAACTCTATATCTCCTTTGATATGAGTGACCAATCTTGAGTTAGGCTGGTCTGGAGTTATTTCAGTCTCTCTATGTAAAACCCTAAAAACTGACCCGAGTGCTTGTGTGCCCTTCACGATATCTGGGGTTAACGCAAGCGTTTCCGCAACAGAGTAAGCAGTAACGAGCAATACCATGAAAGATTTGATACTATCCTCAAAGTTTGTCTCGTTGCGCTTAATCAAAACTGAGATGTACCAGAGACCAAGTGCGTAGGAACAGAACGCGAGACACTGAGACAAACCGTATCCGAATCCAGAGATATGACCTCTGAGTAAGGCACTCTTGGTGGGTTTGCTTAGTTCACAAGTAAACTGTTCAGAGATTTGCTTTTCAGCACCAAATGCAGCCACGGTCCTTATATTCGCAATCGCTTCACGAGCCAATGAAGTTGCCCTAGAGTAAGCCCTTGTGTAATCTCCTCCAAAGCCTTTTAGAAATAGTTGCTGTAAAATATAACATTCAAGCTTTTTCAGTTTCAAGATTCAAAATATGGTTGAGAGTATCTTTATTTTTGAGTTACCTCGGTAAGTGAAGCGGCAATGAGAAGAGGAAAACAAGCAGTTACGACAGCTGCAACACGCCAGCTGTAGAAAAAGGCAAGTGCTAAGGCTGTGATAGTAAGTGATAGGTTTTGGACTATTGTCGAGAGGCGATCCGCTATAGCACTCCTCACCAAGGTTGCATCAGCAGCTAAGATTGAAGTGAGTGAGCCAGTGTTGTTCTCATCCAGATCAAACCACCCGATCTCATTTGAAAGAATCGCTGAAATTGTTGTAAAGATATATAAACAATTCAAGAATCGAATCGGTCTCAAAACAAGGATGTTTAAATTTTTTGTGTTTACCTGAGAACAAGGATAAGCGAACCCGAGAAGTAAGACGCTCTCCCATAAGTGTATAGAAGTAATGTTGGAGAAGATATATAGGTGCTGTTACTATTCCAACTCCAACAAAGATAATAGCTACCTTATCGACTTCGCGCTTGATCAAACTAGGAAAAGGTGAATAAAACGTGGTTAACACGTAAGCAAGCCCCATGGAGAACAATGCAGGTTGTGATCCGGCTAGAACTGCACCAATTGAGCCAAGTAATGCATAAAGCCATTCTGGAGCATTCAACTTTATAAGTTCCCATATCATTGAAGACGAGCTTAAATCTCCGACATTTGAATCTTTTTCAGTCTTCTCGTAGTCTTCCCTGAAGCTGGAAGTCCTTCTTGAGCTAAAAACTCTTCTTGAACTATAAGATCCAGCTTGAGATCTACAAGATTCATACATGACTGATCTCAAGTTTTCTTGAGGTTCTGTGTCTTGACAATTCACAAGAGTCGCGTAATCCCCTCCTCTTGACATCAGTTCTGAGTGGCTTCCGGTTTCCATAACTTGACCATCTCTCAATACAACAATCTTGTCAACATTTCGAATGGTTGACAATCTGTGTGCAACGACTATTGTTGTTCTTTTTTCCATGACATTGTCAAGTGCTTGCTGAACAATCTTCTCGGATTCGGCATCTAGAGCGCTAGTTGCTTCATCCAAAAGTAATATCTTTGGATTTCTTAGAACCGCTCGAGCAATTGCAATCCTCTGTTTCTGTCCTCCAGAGAGCTGAGTTCCTCCTTCTCCAACCTATTTATAATGGTTTAACCAGTAAGGAAGTGGAAATATGTGTAGATGAGTATGAAAATTCGGATAATATACCTGAGTATTGTAACCATTAGGTAATGATTTAATGAAAGAATCTGCGTTGGCTGCTTTAGCAGCTTCTATGATCTGATCCATATTCGCTTTCTCTTTACCAAGAAGAATATTGGAAGCGATAGTTGTGGCGAATAATGCTGGTTCTTGACTCACTAATCCCATCTGTTCTCTTAACCATTTTAGCTTCAGGCTCTTGATGTCATTCCCATCCAAGAGAATGTCCCCTGAGTTAGGTTCATAGAAACGTTGCACCATTGATATGATTGTGCTTTTCCCCGAACCACTTGGACCGACAAATGCAAAAGTCATGCCTGAATGTATTGTGAAACTAAGATCCTCAAAAACCATGTATGGTCTCGAAGGATATGCGAAAGACACTTGACGAAACTCAATCCTCCCAACTACGTTTTGCAATGTTGTTCCGTTGTCTAATCTCTCAAAGCTTTCAAGATTGTTGCTTCCTATCATTCTGAAAATATTTGCAGCAGCAACTCTGCCTTTGGAAATTGCGGATAAGCTAGGAACGGCTTGACCTAAGGCGCTGCAAATGTAAGAAAATAATTTGTATGGTGCAATTTGATGATATATCAAGAAAATGTCTCGGATTTCTCGGACTTACAATCCACTGTAAATGACATTGAGGATCGTTGTGAAAGCTTTTGCACCGTTGGTTTTGCCGTGGCGTACAAGAAGACTTGCATACCAAAAAAGCAATGCCCAAGCACAGAACAAGAGGCTATATGTTAATCCAACTCCTAAGCCTTTAGCAAGACCACTTCTTTTACTGAGTTTCAGAGCTTTCTTGAGAGAATTTGAGTAAGATTTTACAGCTTTCTCTTCCCCAACAAATGCATACACTGTTCTCACCTGTGATATGACCTGATAATCCATAGAGAGAATTGTGTATTTCAGGATCAATCCAAGTGTTAAGAACTGAATAAAAAACAGATTTAGGTCTTGATTTTTTATTTGTGTTTGCTTTGATTTTCCATTTTTTAGCATGTTATACAAAATTCTGTTGTTAGTTCTTAAACACAAACTCCAAACGCAAGCAAGGACTTAGGTGTTTGCCACTACAATTTGCAAAAATATTTTGTGAAAAACTGAAATTATTATTGCAAAAATAATATTATTTTGTGAAAAAAGTTTTCACAAGTAAACACGCATATATTAGTTCTTTGAAACAATCTCAGCCTTGGTGTATAAAACAAACCTCTTCTGCGACTTTTCCTGCATCAGCATAAGCAGCTTCACTCTTCTCTGAGATTGTAGACATGACTATAGCATAGCCTCCTCCTGCAATTGCTATCAATGGAACCACTCCTAACGTGAGCAACGTTAGTTTCCATACCGACAAAAAACCGATGACAAATCCCGCGATGAACTGACATAAGTACCGCAATACATGGCCGGTCTGAAACAAAACAAAACATTTCATCAATTACAAATTTTTGTTTTGTGGTTAAAATTAAAGATTAGAAAGGGTACCTTATCGCCAATTGCATCTTGAACCAAGATTGCGTCGCTTGAGATGTGGAAAATGAAGTTTGAATCTCTAGCTTCAGTATCGAAGAAAGAAATGTCTTTTGCTAAGATCGATTTGAGATAATTTATACGCAATCGCGCTGTTTGTCTTTCCCCTGTTTGCATCCAACAAGCAACTCCTGCCAATAAACCATTCCAAACTGTAAACATGAAAAACAGTTTTTTGTAACACTATAAAACATATCAAGTAGCTAGACACGTACCGATCCATGCTGATACCAAATTGACCAATCCTAAGTAGACCAAGTATAGAGCATTCTTGAAAAGACAAATAACAAAAGTTTTATGAACTTATGACCAAAAAAACAAGTGAGAGAGAGAAAGAGAAAAAATATCGGTTTCTGAAGAAAAACCTGTGAAACGCGGGAAGATATGGCATTTGGGTCTGTAGAAAGATTCCCAAGAGAATCTAACATGCCCCCGAAGAACACGAAGAAGAGCGGAAGCGTACCGCCATGAATACACGTGCCTAAACCGCCAAGAAACATGAGAAAACAATCAACATTATCTGCTGCACTAAACAAACCCATCAATGACACTGATTCCTTCTTCATCTTTTTCTTCTCCTCCTTCTTCACTTCTGTCTCAGCATGGATGTTTCCATTAGAGGGTGATTCTATGTTGTCCATTCACTTAACACAGTTACTAAAACAGAGAGGTACTCAGTCCTGGAGGTACTTGAGAGCGTAGAGGAGCAGAGAGATATTTAAGGGTGTTGGGTTTCTTGTAGGAAAAAAATGGGGTAAAAATGGAAAATATAAACAAGATTCACTTGCCTCGCTCATTTAATATCATCATCGTTCTACCTAAATTTTTGACAAGTCCAGATCCGCCCGGCCGTAAGTTGACCATAACGAGTTCGTCTTTATCTTTTTTTAGAAAGTGTATACGTTTATCATGCACTTATATACTATTTAAGTTTTCATTTTTTTATTACAAGTTTGCCGTTTTATTTTAAAACGAAGCTTCTTTGTGAGTGCATAATTTTCTTTTGTATATATACAATAATGTAACTTGTAACTTCATTTATTTATGGTTCAGCTCCATGTGTTCGTTCACCTCGAACATCGACTTTTGGAGATAGTTTATTAGTAAAAGACTGGCACTAAAATATATATCATCGATTCTGTTTTAACTTTTGTAGTGGCAGATAATTGATGTTTTCGAAATAAGTAATTAGTCTTTGCAAATCTACCAGAAGACTAAACCTATTTGTAGTTTTTGTCCATAAGAATTGATACTTACTTTTTATGCTTTCTTTTGTCAACTAAAATTAAATTACGTCAAATGAATTTCTTGATTGGCTTTTCCAATCTCTCAAGTCTCAAGTATAGGCTTCGAATGGATGTTGCAGATAGAACGGACTAAATCGTTAGCGGAGTAAACCATTTTATTGTTTGATGGACAGTAATGAAAGAAAATTTTGTATGTGATGAAAGCGGTATGTAGTTGGTTTGCATCGAAGAATTTCATTTTCTGTCCATACCATTACAATTTACATGTGGAAAACTAAACGTGAATCCACAAATGGTTTTATCTGTATATATTATATGCTGGATCTATTCGAAACAATAGTTAACTTCAAAAGATATAGTCATAGAAAATGGGTCATTGGTCATTGAAAAATGTAGCTAGATACATGCATAAATGAAGATACTTGCCTCTAATTTTACGTCGGCTCTCTTATTTGACCTGGAAGATGGGTCATTGGTCACTGAAAAATGTATAGATACATGCATAAATGTATACAATTTATTATACAGTTTCAGGCCACACGTTAACTTTCAAATTGAAGGACCACATCTTTTAACTACTGTGGCGGGCAATCCACGTCCACCACCACTGCAACCCAAATTCAACTCTCACATGTTCCATGAAATATTTTTCTTTTAGTGGGTCTGTTTGTACTTTTTGAAATTAAAGGGTGTACAGAAAATTATACCCCTAAATAGAAATAGCTTGCTTAGTCATTTACGTAGCATGACATTACAACCTTGGCGAGAAAAGTTTCATCGAAGAAGAGGATTACCATATATGGTTTAGCTCTCAGAATCACTAAATCTATCATAACAAATTCATAAACCCTTCTCTGAATAGAGAATCAATTAATGACAATATACATTTTCCACCAAAGAATAAAGTGAATTAATTATAAACTCATTGTTGAATGTATTTAAACAAAGTTGTGGGCAGTTTTATTTTTAAAAAAAACGTTATGGGCACTCCACACTTGGAGCTACCTCTTTCTATTTGTTAAGGTGTTATAAATTCAGATAGAAAATGGAATCAATAACAAAATTAGCAATTGACTTTTGCATTGCTCATTAACTTCTATTTCTCTGGAACAAAAAATCTTCTATTTCTCTGTTAACAAACGGACATTGCATGGAAGATTTGGGCAGATAAAGCACATTTTAAAGTTATCTTTTCAAGGAACATTTATTATTTTTAATAAACTGGTACTCCATAAATTTGTGTTAATTATACCTTTATGGTACTTTAAATATTTTACAGCCAATTCATCCTGTAATATTTTAAAGCCGTGATTGACAAAATGCGTGATTGCATAACTATATCCAAGTTCTTAGATATTTACATCCTAATCTTCCTAGATACGAACTAACAAATTGGCTTGATATATAGCTAGAGTCGAAGGACTCCATCATATACTCTTAAACTTTCCCGTGAGTGGTTGGAGGTCCTTTTCTGAACTAACCACTAGTATTTTTGAGTCTCAGTTAATGTGTCTCATCTACCATATTAGCCTTTTTCTAGATAATACTGAATTTGGTTATTATTTTTTTTGGTCGGACTGAATTTGGTTATTATAGTAGGCATCAAATTCCATCCATTTTCAGTAATGTAAATTAAGCTCAATTTAAAAATATTTAATAAATACTTCAAACGTTAACTCACGTGATCCGTAAATAGTTAAAATTTTCCCACGTACAAATATGAAATATGATCTCCGAATCCTAAGGTAAAGCATAGCCATGAGAATCAAAGACTACTATACGTTTGTGAAATAAGATTGAATTGCAATTTAAAAGGTAAAGTAAACTAAGATACAATTAAATATAAAAAATAAATTGTATAAAGATGAAAATGTCTCAATATGATAACGCCGAAAAAGCAAATTTTTAGCTTCAAGTATATTTTCTTCACTGCATAAGTCATTTTGAGTTAAGTTGTAGGTTGTTAATAAATTCATCAAACTTTTATATTTCCTGAGGGCCGGCATGGAGCGAAGTTTCCGCTATTGGTTCTCTGTTTTCAGCTACATCTCCATAATATTCTCTCGGACATCTCACCGTGCAGCTCTTCTGTAATTTTCTTAGAAAATATTCATAATAATAGTTATTGACAACTCTTGACCAAATAAATAATATAGTTGTTGACTTTTTATTAGATTTTGAAATTGCATCATTAGCCTGTTTATATTAACATCGAATTTCTTGATCCAAGTGTAGTTGCTGGATTAAAAACAATATATGAAGTAGTTGGCTTATCATATTGATGACAACTAGCTAGTTCTCTAATTATGTCTGTTATAATTGCCATTACGTTAACACAGTCAATTAATACAAACGTATTGTAATTCCATAGAAACAATTTTATATAATACTAGTATTATTAGATTTTGAAATTATATGATTTGCCATTTTATATTGACATCGAATTTCTTGATCTCTGTGTTGCTACATTTATAAGAAAATAATCTCACCAATTTATGAAGTAGTTGGTAAAACGATTGATGACAATTATTGAGTGTCCCGTGCCCGTTACAGAACCTAGAGACACATGAAAAGGTTGTGGCAAACCACTATCACTTTGGTTCACCCATAAGTAGCACTCTTTTAATGTTGCTCTAATTGGCTTTTTAACTTCTTTTGGGCCAACGAAGCTCATGCCTTTAGGCCTATAGCTTTTTTTTTTTTTTTGTCATCTTTAGGCCTATAGCTTTTTCTTCAATTTTTGGTCAGATTTTAGAATTAATGGATAAAAATGAAATTATTGAAGATTTTAAAAGAAACCCCCATATTTTTATTTTATTTACATAAGATTTAATTACCGACTTAACTCTTGAGAATTGAGAGCGTTATGCAACGCCTTGGACGATACGCAATAAAAAATCTCCTGTCCAGGAGATCGCCGTTCATTCGATTCGCCGGAGCCCTAACGTCACCGGAGCTGAATGACACTTTACATAGTCGGATCATGGCGTTGGGACGGGAACGAAAGAAGGTTACTCCTCCGCTGGACGAATGGCTGAAACAAGGGAAAGAAATAAACCCTACGGATCTAAGAGGCCTCATCAATGCTCTCTGCGAGTCTCAGAGATTCAATCACGCCCTCCAGGTCTCAATTTCTTCCTCTTCTATCATTTTCGGATCTGATTCAGAGATTCAATCGCAATAATTCTCATAAAATGGTTATATCTCTGTGTTGACCTAAAATAAATAAAAGTCAAAGGGTTATATATCTCTGTTCTTGATGATGTATTATTAGGTCTCCGAGTGGATAAGTAAAAGAGGTATTTTCGATCTAAGCACTGAAGATTTAGCATCTCGGCTTTATCTTGTTGAGATCAGTTCAGGGTTGAAAGAAGCAGAGAAGTTCTTCAAAATCATTCCTGAAAACATGAGAGACGACTCAGTCTACATCAGTCTCTTAAGGTTGTACACAAAATCCAAGAAAACACGGCACGAAGCGGAAGCCACTTACCAGACGATGAGAGAGCAAAACATGCTTTTGAAACCTTATCCTTACTACAGCATGATTTGTCTCTATGCTCTTCTTGGAGAAAAAAACATGATCGACGAGATTCTGAGGCAGATGAAGGAGAATGGAGTAGAACATGACAAGAATCTCACGGCCAATAACGTTTTGAAGGCTTATGCGAGTGTACCCGATGTGGAGGCAATGGAAAAGTTTCTAGTGGGGTTAGAAGACGAAGACCCGCCATTCCAGTTGGCGTGGAAAACGGGAATAAGCATCGCAAAGGCTTATTTAAAAGATGGTTCAAGTAAAAAAGCGGTAGTGATGTTGCGTAGAACAGAACTTGTAGTTGATACAAAGTCGAAAGACTCAGCGAACAAGGTTTTGATGAAGATGTATGGGGATGCTGGAGCAAAACTAGATGAGTCTCGCCTTTATAGGTTCATCTATCTGAATAGTAAAAAGGGTAAGAGAATGAGAGCATATCAAAGCAAAGAAAGCGATGGAGGGGTCTCTTACTACCGGGACTCTTACTACCCGATATTTTTATGTGGTGGTGGCTGTGGCGGTGGATGTGGTGGTGGTGATGGTGATGGTGACGGTGATAGTGGTGTTGGTGATGTTGGTGGTGGTGATAGTGGTTGTGATGGTAATGTTGGTGGTGGTGATGTTGGTGGTGATGATAGTGGTGGTGGTGGTTGTGGCGGTGGCGGTTGTGGCGGTGGAGGTTGTGGCGGTGGGGATTGAGAACAAAACCAAGTAGAGAGTGGGTTGGTCAGTCAGATTTTCTTTAAAATAATGAAGTAGTTATTAGTTTTGGATTCTTTTCTTAACTACCGTCTTTTTCCACCAGAGTAGGGTAATATGGATCTTTTCATTGATATGATATAAGAGTGTTTTTTTATCGCTTAGTATGATTATGGTGGTTTGGGACGGTGCCATGATATGTGTATATTATCCAAGATCGTGCATGACTAGCTACAAGCAACACCAACACAAGCTATCTCTTCGACCCTTTACAGTATTTCTTATAAATAGTCACAATCATATATAAGGAAATATAAGATATAATTAATAGTCGATATGATACATGGATTGTGTGGGAGTGGTATCGCTTGTATTCCCCCTTGTATATCACCAATTTCTACAGGAGATGACTGAATCTACGAATTGCTTGGTCGGATGAGCATTGTGGGAGCCAAGGAGTGATCATAGCCTTGTTATTGTTTGGTGGCGAATGAAATAACATTGCCATAATATACCCGCAACTGAATAAGATAGTTCTTATTTTCTCTTTGATAGTTACAGAGAAGGCACATTGGGTCAATTTGAGTCCTCGAACTAAGAATACGGTCTTCTATCAAGCCTCTGCTTTTGAATAATAAAAAGCCAAATAGTAAACATATGGTTTGGTGTTTTGTGCTTGATCAAGACAATTAGCAAATAAATAGCCAAATAGCAAACAT
Source organism: Arabidopsis arenosa (assembly GCA_905216605.1). Classification (NCBI taxonomy): domain Eukaryota; kingdom Viridiplantae; phylum Streptophyta; class Magnoliopsida; order Brassicales; family Brassicaceae; genus Arabidopsis; species Arabidopsis arenosa. The sequence goes on along the minus strand of LR999451.1, from coordinate 11,146,958 downwards.
ATGGTTTGATGTTTTGTGCTTGATCAAGACAAATAGCAAATAAATAGCCAAATCGCGACGCGTGATTAAGTTTTGAAGCTTTTCTTAAAGTTCATAATGTAAGAAAGCTTAATTAACGAATCAACAACTGATCTTCAAATAACCAAAAGGGTGTTTGCCCAAAAAAAAAAAAAAACCAACAGGGCAGATTTCATCTTGAAGCCATAGCAAGAGACGATATATATATAATTAGTAACACAAAATTGGCTTAAGAGAAGAAGAGTTGTTTCAAAATCAGTTAAACTTTGCATTAGAGAAGTCCATCCCAGGATGCTGAGCCATGAACTTCTTGAGCATATCTTTTTTCTCTATCTCATCACTCGTTGGCAGTCCCATCTGCTTTTGCCTTTGATCAAATATCATCTTCTCAACGGATTGGCGAATATCCGGGTCAAGATCACCTAGTTTGCTGCTCTCTGGCTCAACTTTCTGAGTATCTATTTCAGGTTCTCCTTTCAAACAATATTTCCACCACTCCATCTGGTCTTGCTTTGTCAAGAGCACCGATATGACCTTTTGATCCTCGATGTTCCAGAAACACTCGTCAGGCTTGACAGCGTTGAAGAATTCTCCATCGATGATTGGATCTTGTCCTTTGAAACCAACTTTTAGACTGTTCTTCTTGATTTCACAGATAACAGACCGTGATTTAGTACCGCTAGGCACTGGAATATTAACCGTGACCTCTTGGAGATTCTGTGTCCATGAGTATGTCTCAAGATCAAGCCCATTCCCTTTGTTAGGAAGGATGGGACTCGATTCCTGTTTCTCCTCTTTTGGCTTGTCCACCTCCATGGGCTCCAAAAAGACTAAAAAGGAAAGTTTAAACCATTTCAATTGTGTTTGGGTCTTTTTCTTCTCGAATTTCTAAATTCTATGTTTAATTGGTTTCCTTTTTCTCAATTCCTAAATTTCCTTAATTATTCAGGTTTTTTTTCCTTTTTTTTTTTTCTTGTTATCATCTTATTTCTCGAATTTCATCATTTTTTATTATTATATACACAAGAACTTGCCAGACAAGCAACCTAGAAGAAACAGAAACAAAGTTCGAAATATTAATTTTTTTAATTTGACGTACTGTACTCTCTAAAAAATAAACAGAGAGCTCAAAACCCTAATTTCTCATAGTTTCTCTTCTCTGCCGCCAAAAGCATGAGACCGATTCTACAAGCATGCGGAAGGAACATTCCAGCTTTCAGGAGGTATCTCTTTCGCTCTGCCGGAACCCTATCTTCACCGGAGCTTAAGGACGGCCTGAATCTTCATATCGCCAATGCCGGTGAAGATCCGAAGGCTTCATTCGTCCCAGTGCTAGAGAAATGGAAGCAACAAGGAAATCATTTGAATCCTTCTGATCTCAGAAGCATCATCCAAACCCTCCGTGATTCTGAACGATTTCCCCAAGCTCTCAAGGTTCCTCTGATTCCACCATTTTTTTTTTTGCCCCCCTCTTGGATATCATTTGTTGATTTGGTGTCTTTTTAGGTTTCAGAGTGGATGAGTGAGCAGAAGGTGTGCAATCTAATCCCAGAAGATTACGTTGCTCGGCTTCATCTCATTGACAACGTTTTAGGTTTGGAAGAAGCAGAGAAATTCTTCGAAAGCATTCCCCAAGACAAGAGAGATGACTCTGATCTCTACACAACTATCTTAAGCTTCTACACAAGATCTGAGAAAACTCTGGAAAAAGCTGAGTTAATCTTCCAGAAGATGAGGAAGCTCGGGTACCTATCGAAACCGTGTCCGTTCAACCACATGATGTCTCTCTACAATCAGATAGGTAAGCGAGATATGGTCCACCAGATTCTGAGCCAAATGGAGAAGAACAATGTCAAGTCAGACAATCGCACGTTAAAGATTATACTGGGGCTATTAGCAGAATGTGATACCTCAACATTGGATTGGCGCACGAGCTGCGAGATGGCAAAAACTTACCTAAAACAAGGACTAGTGGTAGAGGCGGTAAAGATGTTGCGTAGAGCCGAAGAATCAGTAGTAGATCCCGACTCGAAGAAGTTAGTTTACGAGTCACTGATGGTGTTGTATGGTGAAGCCGGAAAGGCTGAAGAGGTTTACCGTATATGGGGACTGTACAATAACATGAGCTTGCTTCAGAGAGTAGCCGACGAGGAGGGATATAAAGCAGTAATAACTGCCTTATTGAAACTAAACGATATCAATGGGGCAAGTACGATTGTAAACAAGTGGTATGGGAAAGATGTCAGAATCATAACTATGATGGCATCTGCTTACTGCGAGAAAGGGCAGCTAAAAGACGCCGAGGAACTGTTGTTTAGGAAGGGTTTTCGTTTCGTGCCCAAAAAAATTGCCCTGGCTCTTGTCGTATGTTACGGTTACATGTTATACGACCTCGGGGTGAAGCTTTATTTAGGGCTAACAATGTGATGAAGAAGTACTAGAATAATAGATTAGCTTTCCTACTGATGCTATTTTTTCAACTTAACTGAATTGCAGATTGAGGTTTTTTTGTTTTGTTTTGAGAGTACATGATTAGAAACAATGCATCGTCCTTTAAGCTAGATTTAAAATTAACAAATACATCTTCCATTAGTTGGAAACTTTCAAGATTATGTCCTATCCGGTCCAAACATTTTTAGTGTCCTAAGAGCAACAGCAACGATGGTTTCTCACACCGTCTCTCACCAATAAAATAAAGAAAAAAATATGAAAAAGAGGAGACAAGTAGATAAACGTTTCTTATAAGAGAAACCCATCACAAATGTTTCTCACAGTTGTCATTCAATCATTGGTTTAGTTAAAATACTTTCAATTAAATATTTATAATATTTATGTTCACACTTAGATTTGTGTTCACACTTAAGTTTAGATACTGAAATTAAGGAATTGCCGTTGCTGATGCTCTAAGCGGAAAAAGAAAATTGTCGACCAAAATATACTTTAAAAAACATTCTAGAAAATAATCATACCATTTTGTCAAATTTAGCTGTATAATTTGGTTGTTATGAATGATTAAAATATGCTAACTATACATTATGATTGCTATAACTATATGTATATGTTTTTATGATTACACGACAAATTATGTAAGTTTCTTTTGTTTCAACCACTTCATAGATTTACACGTACTTCAGTAAAGAAACAAATAACATTGGACTCACATGATCCCTTAGAAAATTATATGACTAAATACAATACATAAGAAAAACTTGAAAAATATTTTACAAAATACACAAACATTTACATACAAAAATGTGAGACAATACAATTTTATGTGGAGGCCCTAAGCAGCCGCTTCCCTTGCTTATGCTAAGGGCCGGCCCTACGCCATCATCATCATCACTAGATGTTTCTTTTTGTGGTTTTCACTTATACAAAACTGAAAAGCATTACCAAATTGTTCATTCATCCTAAAATTAATTGTCAAACTTGATCAGTCTCTTTTTGTTTCTCATTAAGATCATATGACGGTTTGAATTATTTTTTTCCGGCTAATTTTCATCTTCAAGCTTCTTGATTCTACAATTTTTTCGTCGTTTTGGCTTTATTTTCATCTTTTTCGTCAATATATCCACAATCGAAAAGATATCAAAGAAAAAAGATTAAGAAAATAATCATACTAATGAAAAATAAACAAAATGAGTAAAAAAAAAACCCCCCTTAAATCGATCTTAAGAGACTGATAACATTGCAACATATGACATGACACGTTGAAAGGCAGGCAATGAACACTCACGTCTTCACTTTGACACGTGTACATCACTCAAGCTTCACGTGGAACTACGTCAACAAGAGATTCCTTCTTTCATAAATTCTAGTACTCCTGCTAGCTTCCCTGCACTATCAACTTCATTCTTATCCGTTTGAATCATCATGTCAGGCGTGTCTCTTGCGGTTGGTCCAAGAACCGACGTGGACAAAACGGCTTCATCCAGTGAGAAGGGACGGTGGTCGGGGATGACGGCGATAGGAGGTGGCAGTGGCGGTTTGATGGGCTCGCTGAGGGTTATAGAGCTACAGCTAGTCGCGTTCATACTAGTCTTTTCAGCGAGCGGTCTCGTACCGATACTCGACATGCTTTTTCCAGCGTTTGCGTCTGTCTATATAATCGCCCTCTCGCGTTTAGCTTTCCCTTCTCACGGCGTTTCCACCGCTTCCCCTGAAATCTTCCGCGGCAGCAAACTCTTCAGGTTCCAAATCCATCACAAGAAAACAAATAAAATCACTCTTTTAACTTTCTTGATAAAAGGTTCCAAAATAGTTTTACCACTTTAGATTGTAACATTACAGATAATACTGACTACTTTTTTTCTGATGTAATATTTTGGGATAATGAAAGGATGTACGTGATTTCGGGGACAACGGTTGGTCTGTTTTTGCCTTTAGCTTACGTGTTAGGTGGTTTCGCAAGAGGAGACGATCATGCGGTAAGATCAGCAACACCACACTTGTTTCTACTGTCGTGCCAAATCCTGACAGAAAATGTAATAAGTGGCCTTTCTCTCTTCTCGCCACCGGTAAGAGCTCTCGTGCCACTGCTCTACACAGTCTGGAGAATCTTTGTCATCATTGGTTGGTCTAAAGATGTCTGGCTCAACAAGTCTTTACCAATTAATGCTACACCCAATGTAATGGCTAATACCTCTCTTTACTCAAATACAAGTCTTTTTTTACCGTTTTTAGAATTGGTTTATGTTAAATCGAGTGAAATCGTTTTGCAGGTGGTTGCGTGGTTCTGGTTTGGACGGTATTTAGCAATTGCAAACTTAGGCTACTTCGGAGTGAATCTACTCTGTTTCTTGATCCCTAGGTTCCTGCCTCGTGCTTTCGACAACTACTTCAGAGAAAGAGACGAGATCTTGGCGAAAAGCCAAGAAGACAAGCCGGTTCAAGTTCCTAGATCAAAACCTTCTGACCACAAATCTGATTGATCATCTTTCTTTTCTTTCCTCTGAATGTGTAATGTAACGAAACTAAGTTGCTTATTATGGAGATTGTTATGAAATGTTATTAGTAGGGCAAAAGAAACAATGTGGTTGTGAATATACAAAGTTTTGCTCTTGCAACTGAAAATGTGATATCAGTTTACCCACTTGATGATGCTTTAACCTTAATATTGACTGTCCATGAAACTAACCAGAAGCTCATTAACCATGCCTCTGTCCGGCATCTTCCCCGCTGCTCCATATATTGGAGCCAAGCCTCCAGTGATCGGTCCTGGGCTTGCTTTTACCTAACAAAATTTGTATAATAATGAGAGAACAATTGAGGAAATGGAAACGAGCATTCAAAAGACTTCTCATCAATGGACTTACAGTTTCTACAGCTTCACGCAGATCCCGAAGGAAGTCATCGACTACAGGGACGTGTTGAAGAGTTATACATATATGGATGCTGATCCAAAACACAGACATAGGTAGTTTCAGAACAGTGAAGAGAGGAATGTGGTCTTAAACTAGTTGTAACACCAATGTGTTTTGGTCATTAAGATTACCTGTTGGGTCTCTGTAGTGCATTCAAATGCCAACCTTTTGAAGACATGATGTCATTAACTTCAAAGATATCCAATGCTATAGAACCAAACGCCACGATTGTCATATCTGGCTTTCCAATGACGAATAGTTCATGGATTTCTCTTACTCTGCAGATTACGATAGTCAAAGCTATAAGAATCGAAACGATTAAAGAAGTGAAAAAGTCAAAAAGTAATACCAACCCTTCCTCTAGTCTCTTTGATGCTTCCATTATCTTGCTTGTGTTTTGTAGGTAGCCTGTGGAACAACAGAAGCATACAGAATCAACCATTTGAATTTTTGGCACACTCCAATGACAGGAGCTTGAGAGAGTGAGATATCTATTGTGAAACCTTCTTCGCCGAGAGACATCATTGCAGCCCAAGCACCAGCAACCAAAGAACCAGGCCTACTCCCAGCTATAGTTGGAGACACGTATAGACCTCCTGACCATTCAGTTACTGCAAAACCCAGTTTCAAATAGTTAAGGAGTAATACCGCATTTAAAATTTCAATGAATTCAACAATTTTACTGTTTCTTTCATTTCTTTTGTTTTCTTAGAGATGGAAGTAGCAAAACACTCTTACCAGCAACGAATTGGTGCTGTTTTGTAGATGCAGGAGCAGATATTTTGCAGGCAGAAAATCCAAATGTCAGGTAAAGATCATATATTAAAATTCATGAATCGATATTTATAAAAAGAAACTACATTTTGCACAGCACTGACTAGAATATACAAAAGATTTCATAAGAGGAATGTGACAGTGTGAATGAGAATTTACGGAAACGATGACGAGGAAACAAAAGTAAGCGATATCGTGGGTATGTTTTTGTAGATGACTCGTGACACAACAAGCATGTCAGAATCAGAACACAGGAGCTGAATATAACCAACATATGTGCTTGGTATTGAGCCTGGACGAAATTGCATAAGAGTGGAAAAAAAACAAGTATTTACCTTTCTGATCTCATGATTTCTGTAGAGAACTGTACTAGTTCCTTTAGGAGCCAAACCATATTTATGCACATCCACCGAAATTGAAGTAACTCCTTGTACAGAAAAATCAAAAGCTGGGATCTGGTACCTGGGAAAAAGTGAGAAATCACAATTAATTATCTTGTTAATCTAAATAATACAATGAAATGTGAAACCTGAGATCCAATGCTCTGGGGGAAACTAAGAGCAGTGGCAATAAAACAGACAGATACATACCATAAATTAACTTATCATTTCTCTAAGATATGAACATAGCTTCTTAAGTCCTAAACCTATAAAGTAGATACTATCTCTTTTGTAGGAAAAAGGCAGGCCTTTGCTAAGATGTTAGAAAACAACAGTTCCACATACCCAAGTTTACGAGCGAAAGGTAACACAAAACCACCAAGGCAAAGGTCAACATGAAAGCATATTCCATAGCTAAGAGCCAGTTGACCAAGCTCCTGTAATGGAAAAAAACAGGAATATGTCATATAGAAGAACATAAATGTCCCTTAAATTACAGGAGACGGAAAATCCAGTTTACCTCGATAGGATCGATGATGCCATGAGGGAATCCTGGTGCTGATCCAACAATCTGAAACGATATGGTTTAAAAATCATGAGGAAAACAAAGCACACGCCTTAACTTTAAAGCTACATTACCATAACAGATAAAAAGGTGATTATGCTAGTGATATTAAATTTCAACCATGGAAGTACAAATAAGCAAGGACTGATGTACAACAGACCAAAAATATCAAACCATGGAACCTGGAAAGGAAAAAATCAAACATATTATAACTGGCACCTCAAAGCATTACCATGATGGTGTTTTTGTTAATATGCCGCCTTGTTGCCTTCACATCAGCTCGGAAGTCTTTGTCTACTGGAACTCGCCACAACTTGATGTTAAAATACTGGGCCGCCTTATCATAAGCCGAATGACCCGATTCAGGTATAATCCTACACTTATATATGAAATGTTGTTCCATCAATTAAGCTTATAGTAGTACATAATTGATCAACGTGAAGTGAGGGAGGAAACATACATTTCTGGCCGTGTGATTCCCTTCTTGTACTTCATATAGTCACGAGATGACTTCACAGCCAACACTATACTTTCTGTTCCTCCAGATGTCATGTTTCCGCATATTTGTCCTCCAGAAACCGTTTCTTTACTCCCCAGTAATGCAGCAGTCATTGCGACTACTTCTGACTCAAACTGCACCACACTCTGGAATACGTCTATATGCAACGGATTGGTATGCGCAAACCTGGAAAGCATCATCCATACATGCCATACACATAGCAACTTCAACGCACTTTCATCCCCAAGAATAATAACACAACCAGAAGTCATATTCCATGAAGATAGAAGAGAAAATTTCGCTATAACTTACATTGAACATGCTTGATTTATCAATGCAAAATGTCCTTCAGACTCGGCTCCACCTATGTATCTGTGAGAAAAAGCAGTACAAGTAAAAAAAAAATCTCCACCAAAACCACAAAAAAAAATCCAGAGAACATAAAAAAAAAAGCATAAACTACCAGAGACATACACAGTGCCAGAGCATTTTCCTTGCCAAATAGCATCATTCCTTTTTTCATTCTCCATTTTCTCTAGAACTTCAACTCCCAGACCTTTTACTGGCAATACTTCAGCCCTATTCTTTTTCTTAGAGCTGCTACCAGATTGTAATTGATCAACAACCTGTGATTAGGAAGAAACAAACATCAACTAGATACACAGATGTTGTTCTCATACCTCAAAAAACAAGACACAGTGTGAAATGTAATAAACATTAAAGTCTCTCTAACCAAGAAACATATAATCTCTAATCCCAAGTAATATTCTATTCTTGAGGACTTATAGTGAAAATTCTTCAAATCAAGTAATGCCAGATAATATCTAAATCCTTACTAGTGATGCAACAATTAAAAATAGTACAAAATGGAAGAGAAGTATTAGATAGGCCATTACAGGGCATTCCTATATTTGAAATGTTTCCTCTTAAATACATCACAATAAGAAGAAGCAAAAAAATGGCCATTACAGGAACAATCTGCAGATTCAAACAAAAACTCACCTTTTGTTTCTCAGCATCAATGTAATTTTGAACTCCAGGAATCATTCTGTTTCATTGTCCACAAAAAAAAGCATTAGTCTCAGCCACATCAAACAAATATTGGGATCGCGAAAGTAAAATAAGATACGGGAATTAAAGATTCTCACTTGAGGAATCCCATGATAAACCCAATAACACACGCTTTGAGGCCTTTCTCATGAACAACGCCAAACACAGATCCGATAATCTGAGCGAGAAACAGAGTGAGAAGCGGAGCCAAAAGCAGAACCAGAGGCTCAAACTCAGACAAACGCGAGTTTAACGAGCCACGAGCTTGAATCAGCATGGATTTCATCGAAGAATATGAAAAAGAATCCATTTTTTTCTTTTGCTCTGGAAATTGAGAGAAAAGTGAATCGTTTGGGACATAGGAGAAAAGAATATAGAAAAAGATGGGATGATCAAAAACGAGGTCATCGCGTGAATAGTAAAGAGATTACGACAAAGCGTTTTCCTTTTTTTTTGGCGCTTTGTGTTTTGTTGCGTGTGTTGTCAATTTTTTTAAAGTACTCTGATCTGATATGGATGAAGAAAACCACACGGAATCTAATTGAAACAAAAAAATGTTTAGTGGTATAAAATAACAACAACTCGATTGGTTTATATCAATTTAAAATCAAAAGCAGATCAACAGTGTTAACTAAAAAAGCTTAAGAATGTGATTACGCTCTGAAAGTTATGAACTGCCAGAGAAATTGAATCAACGGTCAAAATTGATCTTTCGTATTGGTTATGGGAATCTGCGGAATTTTGTGCCTTGATTAGACTTGTATGACTCGGACTTGCAATGCTTATCACGTTAATTATTGAAAACTTGAAGCAATCTCCAACTGCAACCCCACAAACAAATCGACAAAACTCGAATATGATGACCCACATACACCATCTCTCAATTCACAATTAGTTAGTCAAAAGTTGCAACTGAGCTAAATTTACAACTTATGGTTTATTTTATACATAGAGAGGGTTCATTGAAACTAATTGTAAGTCTTGCAATAGATAGAGTTAACCTTTAGACACATTAACAGGCCAAGCTTGGACCATCAAAATATATTCGGATTAAACCCAGAAAGAAAAAGAGCCAAATGAACATTCAAATTCTCTTATCAAGTCAATAGATTGTAATGACAAATGAACAAACCATCCAAACCAAATACATGATGAGAGACAATTATCCTCTGTTCTTAAGGTAAATCATCTAGGAATAAGAAGAAGAAGAAAAAAAGGACCAAAGAAATTGATAGAAGGATTGCTCAAATAGTATAGAAATGCAGCAGTGATGATGTATGCTAACAATCTGATTTCTGTTTAGGCATAGTTCAACCTGAATATATCGTTGAACACGTAAAAGCTTCCTTGTGGCGTCGGCATCAAGTGAAACATCTGTAGCACACAATGTAAAAAAAAAGCGTTTTTTACTTGTGTCGAGAACAAGATCAAAGAAACCAAACAAATGAAAAACAAGATCAGCGATCGCAAAGCAAACAATACATAACATTGACACAACCAGCTTTTGTATATAAAGATCAAGAAACTAAATGACTGAAACAAGAACATGCCAAAACTAGGTAAACCAAAGATTTAGAAAAACAAGCCCATTCATAGACAAGAAAGAACAAGAAATTCCATCAGTTATGGTGAGGGGAAACAATTCTCTTCAATCTAATCAACAAAATTCATCAAATGAAACCACAATTTCTTTGTTGAATCGGCTATACTTTAAACACAATGACGCAGGCATACACGAGTCAGAACATCCGAGCTCAATGGATAACAAGTCGCAACGAATTTGCAATTCAAAATCCTTTTGAAGAGCCTTGTCCCAACAGGAGAAGTACAGACTTGGGAATATCCAGATTTACAGATCTATCAACCAATTTAAAACCCTAGCGATCTAATTACTAAAATCACAACACAAGCACAGGCAAAGCAAACAAAGATAGATCAATCGGAAATCTAGGAGAAAGAGAGATACCTGGCTGAACTTGAGAGTGTGCTCTTCGCCGGCGAGCTGGAGGTTACCGGAGACGAAAACGAGCATACCGGAAGCGGGACCAGAAGGCTGACAATCGACGGTGGAGATGTGATGCTTGCACTGCTGGAAGGGAAGAGAGGTGAGCTTAGCTACGATGCTTTGGACTCCTTGGATCTTTTGACCTTCGAAGGTGAGCATAGAAGCTTCCTGGTAGAGACCAGCGAGACCGACGCGGTTGGTGTCGAAGGTGGAATAGTAATGTTCGACGAAGGCCTTAGATACAGCGTCGGGATCCATCTGAGACATTAGAGAGCGATGAGAGATTTGAGCTGAGGATTGAGATTTGGGAGACGCAAAAGGGTTTTTGTGTTTTTCTATTTATTCTCTGACCTGTTTTAACTCTGCGTCGCTACGACGCTGCTTTTCTTCCTTTTTTTTTCTGTCAATTTGTTTTTTTCTTTTCATAAATTTCTTTTTTGTTCAATTTCTATATTCCTTTTTTTTTTGGTATTACAACAAATATAGGTATGATATTAAAAACTAAATGTCTTAATTTTTTAAAAAAATCTATATATAATAGCAATCTAATAAATACCATTTGCACATCTGAACGGTTGCGTCTTTTTATCGCAACTTTTCGTTAATGTTTTTATTAATTAAAATATATATTTTACGGTTATGTTTTTTTTTATAAATTGCATTCTGAATGTTTTCTACGGTTGCGTTTTTTTATTGTAACTCTTCATAAACAGTTGAAACCGCTTATTCGAATCATTGCAATATTTAGTTTATTTTACGAACAACTGCAACCTTTGGTTTATATATTTAGTTTATTTCACGAACAATTGCAATTTTTGGTTTATTTTATAAATAGCTATAACATTAGATTATCTACCGCCGCGTCTCTCGGTGTAACTTTTCATAAATTATTATTTTAATTCTTAATTTTTAATTACTAAAATGTATTTAAATGAGATTGTAACTATTTAATTGAACTGTTTCAACATTTGGATTATTTGACGAATTATTGCAACTTTTGGTTTTGTGTTACGAACCATTGTTATCTTTAGTATATTTGATGAACTATTGCAACATTTGGTATAATTGATAAACCGTTGCAGTTTTTGGAATATTTTATATCTACGGTTGCGTTTCTCGGATAAGTTCGTCATATTTTTAAAAAATATTTAAATACTAAAATATATTTAAATGAATTGTTGTTACCGTTTAATTTAACACAATAGCATTTGGTTTATTTGACGTTGAACGTTTTGGCTTATTTATCAAACCATTGTAATATTTGGTTTATTAGTTTATGCTTTTTGCACTTGGAAATAGTTTTTTAGTTACAAATTATTGTTTTTCTAATATTAATATACTTAATAAATGCTTGTGAGGGTTTTCTTTATCATAATTTTTGTAAAATATATATTGATTTGTTATTAGAAAAATTCAAAATTATTACAATTCATTATGATTTTTTCGTTTGTCATTTTTGTAATGATTTTTGAAATATATTCCCCCGCGACATCGCGGGGGTCCTGAGTCCTAGTAATAATAATATAGCTAAGATAAATAAAAACAAGATACTCCAAAAAATTATTTTTAAAATTTTACCCTTTTTACAAATTTAAATATTTAATAGATTCTGAGACGTCTTAAATTATAAAGCATACAACTATTTATATTTTTATTTTCAATATATAGCAATATATGAGAATCATATTGGCTAAATATATAATGGAAACTACACAAACAAAGTTTTAATAATTAATATCTACTACAAAATTAATGTTACATTTATAATGGTCAATGGACATATAAAATATATACACACATAATGGAGATTGAGATTCATTCGAAAACAAACTACTAAATTCTTACAGTGTTATTTAAAAAGAGATCCAAAAAAAATAAACTGTCATTGTTTGGATTAACAATCGGTTTTAGTGTTTGGAGGAATCTTTTAGCGTTATGTGTAATTCATCAAATCTTTTAAAGATCCAAAGTATTCAAGATTTGGTAAATTTCTGAATCATATGCTTAGCTTAACTAATTGTCCATGCCTCCATGGTATGTTGAACCATCTCTAAAAACATATAAATCTGATTCTACAAAAATTTAAATGGATAAAGTTACATGTTACTAAGACTCCATATCACAAATAATACGGTCGTGATATCTATCTAGTAAAAAAAGCATTCGATTAAATAGTCAGAAATCAACAAGATCCTTCCAACAAATTGTTCTTTCTTCTTTAAAAAAAAACTATTCGTTCTTTAACTAGAATCTAAATCAGGTAAGCATACTTATTCTTAGAAATTTTGGATACTCCTAAAAAAGGCGGATTACATACTAAATAGTTGAATATTCTCTTAATTAGTGAAAAATATTTTGTAAACACATTGGTTGATAACAATCAGTCATATGCTTTAGCTATGTTCGTTTCATAATCGCAAGCGATTACAACTGTGATTTTAAAATCGCGGGATGTTGTTCATTTAGCGATCACACGACTGATCATTACTAATCGCTATTTAAAAAGTAGCATCCTTATATTTGCTACAATTAAAAAATTCAATCGCAAATCATAACAACTGATTAGCGTTTAATCGCATAGTCCTGCAACTGTCAAACGAGCAACTTTCTACAAATTATCTCATATGCATCAACATTCATATCCTCTAAACCACATAACTAATCAAATCCTGTTGTAACCAATCAAATGAAAGAATGAAACTCAATTAATTGATTAAAATTTTAATTTAATAATACAGTAATTACGAATTTCCATGCGTCACCCAAACACTCCAGAAATCCTCAAAATTCGATAATTCCTACACCAATCTCTCTCTCAAGTCTCAACATCTTCCTTTCCGTAACAAAAGATTCTCGCTTGTGTCTTACTTTATCGTCTCTCTTCCTTTTTGCCTCCGATTGGCTGATTTTTTCTATGGCCGCTTCTTACCGAAGCACCGACTGGTTTCCTCCTCCTACTGGTAAGCCTCGTTGATTCTCCTTAAAAAGGGTAAATGTTGAAGCTTTTTGGTTTTATTTTCGTGGGTTTTATTGTTTCGTCACTTTAACGAAGAGATTACGATGTCTGTTGATGAATTTTGCCCTTCTGAGAAAGCACTGTTGTTGTAATTCATAAAGCTTAGACCTTTTTGGGATTCTTTCACTTACTAGGCTTTGTTAGATTCTTCCACTTCACCTTGATCCTATGCGTATTCTTTCATGTTTAGCTTTTACTTGATGGTGGTTGTCTCTCTTTTTGGATTTTTAGGTTCAGTTACGGGATTAAATATGCTGGAGATGGATATGGTAGAGAGGCTAAATACTGACCAGAGTGTCCTCCAAGATCAGGTAACTGATTTGTGGAATTGCTTGTGTCTTTTAATGTAAGTTAGCACCAATATGACATTGTGTTCAGATTTTACAGGACAAGATTAGCAGTCGCCCTGCAAGTTCCCGCGGTTTTAACACAGAATCATTTCACATTGGAGGTTAGATCTCTATGATCCCTTTTTATCAGTTCTCTAATATTTAGCTGTAGTTTAGTGGTTACAACTAATCTTCTGCTGATTTGTTGTGTTTGTTGTGTTTTCTCTCTTTGTCATGGTATTCCTTATTTTGCCATTTTCATGTGCAACTTGATTTTAGTTTTTAGAGAAGAAGAAAACTATTATTGTTTAGTCATGTTCTTAAACCAAGAGAACTGCTTACTCTTTCTTGTACTGATGTCCACCTACTTATGTGGGGGCTATTCCAGATTGTTATCTTTGCTTTTGATAATTCTTTTATGTGCACTAGAGGAAACATTGCCACATGCCCATGACAAATCTTTACCACTTGTTTATTTCTGCTTCGCCATGTTTGTCTTGTGACCAAAATTGTCGATTGTATTGCTTCTTAGCTGTTATTGTAGTAATATTTTTAAATTTCAGTGTTGCTCATTTATGCCGTCATTTCTATCAGGTTATGATTATGCAGCTGATACTCCAAGGTCGTACCATTCACATACGGATGTCCCAAGCATTGAAAAAGTTTCTCCTGTGCGTAAATCATCTAATCTACGCCTTCCATACTACTTGTTTTTGATTTGTGCTGTTCATGTTGTGGTCATTTATTTCCTATTTCTTATTCAATTGATATAGGGCATGCGAAATGAAATTGTTTACCATGGTAATGGTGTACCATCAGATTTTCAGAGGTCATCTCTTTCTACCAGAAATCAATCATCACTGCAGCATTATAGCGACCTCTATGCTGATGATATAAGACATTTCATTCCTTTTGACTTATCAAGTCAGCAGTATCCAAACCCTGAACATATTCATCTTTCTCCGGAGTTTCACATGTTCCAAGCGAACTCTAGACGTTTTGATAGGCATGTGAATGAGAGAAACAGTAGTGAGACTGATTATGTGATGCGAGCTAGGGGAAATTTTGGCTTAAGAAATGATATATATGGAGAACCTAGGGGTATGAATCTCAACCCCTTCAGTGGAGAAAACATGTTTCCTCCAATGGCATCTACCGGAACATGTATGAAGCACCTTGGTTCAGCAGAATTGCCGGCAAATGACTTCAATATGGTTTGTTCTGTAATCACTACCTCCACCTCTTTTCACGGACAAAGTTTAGTGAATTTCTATGTAGATCTAATTGATGAAATCTATGCAGGGTCCAGCACATGGAGTTTTGCATGATGCTTTTGAATCTGCTGCAAGCTTAAGTTACAGAGAGCAAGCTTATACTCAATGCAAAAGAGGCCCTTTCTCTGCTTCTTCTTCTGGCCCAACTTGGGAGACTGATTATAACTTGCCACCACTTGATGAAGCAAGAAGTGGAAGCTACAA
The DNA here is from genome assembly GCA_905216605.1 of Arabidopsis arenosa. Lineage (NCBI taxonomy): Eukaryota > Viridiplantae > Streptophyta > Magnoliopsida > Brassicales > Brassicaceae > Arabidopsis > Arabidopsis arenosa. Next base: position 11,131,481 of record LR999451.1, on the reverse strand, counting down.
TGACTTCTGCCACTGCCCTGCCATGCTTGATCTGCTTACCGAGAGTAACAGAGGTCCGAGAGCATCCAGGCTAAACAGTAAAAGTGAAATGATCACTTATGATCGTTTTTGTCAACAAGAATTGCTTTCTCAGTTCAGGGACGCAAAGTTCTTTGTTATTAAGTCATATAGCGAGGATAATGTGCACAAGAGCATAAAGTATTGTGTTTGGGCAAGCACTAAAAACGGAAACAAAAAGTTGGATGCTGCCTATCGTGAAGCAAAGAAAAAAGAAGTGGCATGCCCAGTCTTTCTCTTATTTTCGGTAAATTACCTATTTTTCTTCATTACAAATCAAAATTTGTTGGAAGCTCTGAATGTTGAGACTGATAACTTTCTTGGAAGATATTTACACTTGCTTGTTTATTCAACCATGAAACTGCATTGTCAGGCCTTTGTCTTCCTAGATAAACCGGCATCACAGCAATCCATCTCATGCTATATCTGTGTATCTATACTTCAATCCACTGAGATGATACTATTAATGTTCTATATTTATCGCTTTGGCTTGGATCTGAAACTCATAATAGAAGAAGGGCTCAAAAACTTGATTTCAGGTAAATGCCAGTTCACAGTTTTGTGGAGTTGCTGAGATGGTTGGACCGGTTGACTTCAACACAAGTGTAGAGTACTGGCAACAGGATAGATGGTCAGGACACTTCCCGGTCCAATGGCTTATTGTCAAAGATGTTCCTAACAGTCTCTTTCGTCACATCATAATTGAAAGCAATGACAATAAGCCTGTTACTAACAGTAGAGACACCCAAGAGGTAAACTAAACTCTTCTTGTCTTCTGCATACTTTTTTTTGAGGCTCCTTCCAATGGTTCAATTATGCATATAGATTTGACAACTGTGAATCGTATTTTAATTCTCAAATTGCATTGATAATGAAACTTTGCTGTTAGTACACATTGATATTGATGCTTCTTTTGAATCTTGTATGATTTCACATATGAAAGCAGTTATCTCTCCACTCTATGTGGATCTCTCCAACGTGGAACATGTCTTCTTTGAAAACAAAGAATGCTTCTAGTTGATTGTGTATTTTTGTGGAAACAAATTCAAGATCTTTCCATGAACAACTTAGAAGTTTACTTTCAGTACATTTGGCAGACATTTAAATGATGAGATATGAAATAGTCTTTGTGTTTTATACCTGCAGGTGGGACTGGAACAAGGAATAGAGATGTTAGATATATTCATTAGCTGTGAGATGCGTTCTTCGATCCTCGACGACTTCAACTTCTACGAAGAGCGACAGAGAGCGATCCAAGACAGAAAAGCCAGACAACGTGCTGTTCTTGAAGCGCTCGCACTTTCTGCAACCTCTGTTCCAGCACATCCCACATATTCTCTCCACGACGAATTTGTAAGGGAAATGTCCAAGCACTTTGCAGAGGCTTTGGCCTTGCAACACAGACCCAAATAGACCTCTCTTCTCTGTTAGGACTTGAGATTGGCTGAGGTTTAAATATGGTTTAATACTCTAGATTTTGTAAATTTGATCACGGACTTAAGAAGCATAGGTTGTAAGATAAATTCAAGGTTCTAAAAGTCGGTATCTAAACCATCTTGACTTAACCATTTGAAAGTTTAGTTTACGACCAAATCGGTTATATATTCGGTTGGATAAATTTTCATGTGCGGATAGAGATCAGATTAAGTGGGAAGTTGACTCATTACAACAAATGTCCGAACAAAGAAACACACTTGAAAGATAAGTTTTGAAACAAAAGGGACAAAAACAAAAGCACCAACCACTTCATAAAGAAAAAGATTACATCCCTAACGTGACATGTCTAGGCAAGGTGGAGACGAAGGAGACGGTCATCAAAGCGATGGCTAGAGCCACGACGGCGTGACCATCCTTTGTGGAAGCTGATCCTCCCTTATCTGTGGATGTGGCTGGAGTTGCTGGGGACTTTCCTCCCGGTGCCACCGGTGTTGTTGACGTCGTGGCATTGCTTGTGAATACGGCTGCGTCTGGCGAGCTCGGCGAAAGCCCTAGAAGCTCTGTTCATTTGTCAACATTTTAAACATTAGCCTCACTGTATCATTCCTAAAGTAACTGTTATTTTCACTGCTTTAAGTTTTTCACATTGAATTGTTTAATTGTGGTTACAAATTAGATGTGGGAAAGTTAGGTAACATCTATAAATGTGCTACGAATTAAATGCGATTCTGTGTAGATAATAGTGGCAACCCGAGGCCACCTGTCGCATTAAGTATTTATTGCGGAGTATATGGTTTCTGGTTCGCCATAGGAAAATAACTTTTTATATAGTTATGACAAATGAAATTAAATTATTGATTAATTACTCTGTTTAATTAGAAAAATCATTAACAACCAAAAAAATATGCAATCAACTTGGAATACTAAAACTTACAAAACTCATGAAAGCATGCATTCATGGGCCATTGCTCCATTTATATATAGCTTAAGAATGTGACTTCACTATTAAAATATAAAACCTATATCATGGTAGTTTTGAACAAAATCATAATTAGTTAGTATTTTTCTTTTGGGCATGTATTTATTGTTCATTCTGTAAATGTAATCATCAAAACCTAAAATCTATTTCTCCAAGTAGCCTCAAATATCAGACTAGTTTGCATGTAATAGACACATGAAAGATAGCAAAAGCAGATTGAAAAAAAAAAAACGTGATATGTAGTAGAAATGAACTAGCTAGAAACGTACTTGGACAGTTGCTAATGCTAGCGTTGTGGAGCTGACAAGAAGTTGGGAGTTGAATGAGTTTGTCTTCTTGAACACCAAGATCCTTCAAGGCTTGTCCTCCTGTCTTTGCTTGTTGTATCACGAAACACAAACACTTTGGATCTCTTTCTTTGATATCTTCCACAGCGTCACAACACTTCTTAGACGGAGTCGTTGCCTTACCGGTCGCAAAGTCCAAACACAAAGTCACCTTTTGAAAATCCTGGCTGCATTCGTCAGCCAGAGCTCCTCCACCTGCTGGAGCAGCAGGTGCAGCCGCGGCAATGAAGGCAACGACCGTCATGGTGACTAGGAAGAGGTGGAGATGAAGACCCTTCATTATCAGTTTTTCTTTCTTTTGTTCAATTACTGTTTTGCTTGTTGGGGATCTTGTTTGTATTTAAAAGCAAAATGACTTTGAGGTGTGTGTGTGTTGTGTGTATTAAATGCAATGTGGTGTGTAGTTGGGAGCTTAGACACCTATACATATTAACATTAACGACGCTGATATAAAGTGTTGACCTTATACTTTTGTTTGCGTGTGTGATAGATAATAAGGACGCGAGAGTGAAATATCGTATCAAAAATGGAAAAAGAGTGGATTCGCTATATAGACATAGATATAGTAGTGTGTATTTGTAAAAATGAAATGATGCAGTAGCAAAATCATAAAATAAATAAGGTTTTGATTTTTTTGTGTAGCAAAAATATAAAATAAATTGGGTTTAGTGATTTTGGTTTATCTACGATTCACCGTGAGGACGAACGGTCATTACTATCGAGTTAGTGATAATAACATCATGAGTGCAAAAAATACATTTAAAAATAATACGTCTATCTGAATTTGAAATTTCAGTCGTATAGAGAAATGAAACTAAATTTAAAGTATTACTATAAGAGAATAAATTAATTCAAAGTAATAAATGCATCCATACCATACGAAAGTAATTTCTAATTCTATAACGCGGCTAGAATTTTAAGTGATTTTTAGGTATGAACAAAGAATGGAGTACTCTTTCTATTTATGTCGCTTTCACTCGTAGGATTCAATGACAAAACCTGCTCAGCTATTTCGTTTTCTTGTTATGCTTTTTGTTTTTGATTATACAGAAAAATATCTTTAGCTAGTATAGAATTCAACTTGCACAACAACAACAAAAAAAAAGTTATAGAATTCATAGAACAATAATATATGGGCAAAATTCACTCTTCACTGTATCAATAACTACATGCATGTGACTCTTTGAGTTGGGTCCATTTTCAATCAAACTCTCGTATTGGGACGCTAAATCCGTAAATCATGAAAAAAAGACTCTTAAACGTGAAAACAGTTGGAAATTTACAATTATTGTTATGCCATTTCAACAGTTAACAACAAAACACTAATCAATCTAAGGGTGATTTGAGGGATTTTGGTTGAATCTGGGGAAATTTTCAAACAAATAGTCAGCTGAATTCGCTGTAACAGTTCAGACTCTAAGTCTGACTCTTTGCAAGATTTAGCTCACATTCTCTCATTTTAGAAATTTGTACATACTCAAAACACAAAATATACTTTTTCATTGCTCATATCTCTTTGCACATGTCAGAAAAAAAAAAAAAAAAAAAAGATCGAGCTGATTCATAGTCGTTGACAAGACCAAAAACATAAAACACGCAAGCTATCCGAAAATTTCATCACCAAGATATCCAATATGAACGAGGACGAGTTAGTCTGGTGGTAAACGGCTTGCAGATGCAAGAACGGCCCCGGGTTCGATTCGCACTGGCCACCAGGGAATTTACATGCGGACTTGCTCTGGCGCCCGAGACCGAAGACCGTTACCTGGCCATGTCCCACCTTCGGGTGTGCGTCCGTGCCGTAAGGGTTCGGTCTCTAGTCTGGACCACCTCGGTGGGGCCAGGACACTCGGTTATCAAAAAAAAAAAAAGATATCCAATATGATCATAAATTTGTTATTATAAATAGGAAAGAACATCATGAATATACAAAATATTTTGGGTCAAAAATTGATGATACAATTTGTGTTGGTTATTATTTATGGGCCAAATTTTCGTAATGGGCTCCAAGGTTCTACTTTCAGGAATTGCTTGCTACGATTTGCGATGCACAAGAAAAAACTAAAGAACGACATTTTTTTTTTTTATAAACCCTATCGGCTGATCCGGTCAGCCTCGGTAGGAACGCACCAAGGTGCTACAGAATGGACTACTCTTGCGGTTCAACGGTTTAACGATTCAACGGACACCATGAGCTCCGAGCGGACTCGGGTCGAACGGGCCATGAGATCCAGAATTGGGCCACCACACTGCCTGATCCGAGTTTGGGTGCTTTCCGACTAATGCCAGGGTGTAGTTAGGCCGCCTGCATTTCTGACTACCAAGTAAACCAATTGGGCCAAGACCCAACTGACAGACTTCCCAAACAAATGTGTTTTTTGTTTCTATAGAGAATCGAACTCAGGTTTAGGAGTTTCACCCTTTCCCAAAGCTTCCTCTACCACTAGACCACATATGCTTGGGCAAGTAGTACGACATTGGATCGCGAGCTGCGTAACATTATCTCTTCAAGGCGTCAAAGGAAGCATTGGTGCAGCTTAATGCTTCTTTGGATCCGGTAGTTGTACCCATTTATTTTCTAACTCTATTGTCGCTTTGTTTTATTTTTTTGCCTTAGCTACTCTTCAGTAGGTATTACGTTCTGTAAAGCCTAAACTTTCATTATTAATGGTATTAACATGTTTAGCAAAAAAAAAAAAAAAAGTAGTACGACATTTAACATGGGTTTCAGGAAGATTTAGGAATTTAACAACAAATAGGGTTTCATAATTAGGAAAATACCACAAACCGTGTCGGTGTTGATGTTACTCCCATTTATCAAAATCGGCTTCTTTCCAAAGACATGCCTTGTCGACTGTCGTAAAACCCTAACAAGTGAACGATTGCATCACCTTATAAACAGAAACTACTTTGTCTCAAAGTACAAGCTCGATTACCTTCGATTTTCGTTTTTATTTTGTAAATTTCTCCCATTCAAAAAGAAGTAGATTCCAAGATCCGTGTGTTTTCACGTAAACATTTGTTCACCCGAATATTCGTCTTTGTGCTTTCACTTTGATAAATTGCATCAAATCGCCAATCGTCTCAAAAGTAATATGTTGATCAAATCATCACAAAAACTGTAAGTATAGCTTCTTGTTAATTCTTACAAACAATAACTCAAACATATTTGTGAATTTCTTTATCAACAACCAAAGTACACATGAAATAAATATTCAAAAATTGTAAAATTGCATGGATGAAAAACATCCGCGTATTACTTGCGTACGTAGTATATCATTACTTAAAGACAATAATGACAGTTTGACAACGATTTGCATGTTCCTCAAACCTACTAATACCATGCGTTCCTTTCATATTCATTTCTAGCATCACGTAAAAACCATTCACCATAATTTTTACATATATATATCAACTATGCGTTACTAGCTATATCCTATATCAAATTAAACATATTATGTTAGTAAGGATCATTATTATCAATAACTAGCAATTGTCTACATATCTTTTCACCCTAAAAACAATGTGAAAACGTTACACTCATGATACAAAGTGAGCAGCTCCACATTGATTTGTAAAACCAATAACACGTATACATTATGATTGCCCATAGGTTCCCCATTAATAAGATTATGGGAAAGCTTTAACTACGAGTTGTAAAAACAGTTAGAGCAATCGCTTTTTTAGGTAAGGTTAGACTTGAGTGTTAACACTTTACATTAAATAAGCGAGGGAGATGTCTCTATTTCATAATTCCCACGTTACCCTTTTTCCTTAGCTTTCCCCACAAGAAACTCAACACCCTCTCTGCTTATCTACGCTCTCAAGTACCTCTCTGTTCTTGATCTTAGTGTTCAGGGACAATGGATAACTTAGACGACGTATCCTCTAATGGAAACATTCAAACCGAGACGGAAACAAAGAAGGAGGAGGAGAAAAAGATGAAGAAGGAATCAGTGTCATTGATGGGTTTGTTTAGCGCAGCAGATAAACTTGATTACTTTCTGATGTTGCTAGGTGGTTTAGGTGCGTGTATTCATGGTGCTACGCTTCCGCTCTTCTTCGTGTTCTTCGGAAAAATGCTAGATTCTCTTGGGAATCTTTCTACAGATCCTAAAGCCATATCTTCCCGCGTTTCACAGGTTTCTTCAGAAACTAACCACTGTTAATGAAAATCTTTATATTCAAGAATGCTTTGTCTTTTCAAGAAATGAAAATCACAAGTTCATAACAATTTGGTGCTTTGTCTTTTCAAGAATGCTCTGTATTTGGTCTACTTAGGAATGGTCAATTTGGTATCAGCTTGGATCGGTACGTTTCTATGTACATTGACATGTTTTTATAATGTTATCGAGTTTTTTCTATCATTTTTTTTAAAAGGTTTTTAGTTGAAATGGTCTATTGGCAGGAGTTTCTTGTTGGATGCAAACAGGGGAAAGACAAACAGGGCGATTGCGTATAAATTATCTCAAATCGATCTTAGCAAAAGACATTACTTTCTTTGACACAGAAGCTAGAGATTCAAATCTCGTTTTTCACATCTCAAGCGACGCAATCTTGGTTCAAGATGCAATTGGCGATAAGGTACTTTTACTAATATATGAATTCATTGTAAATACAAAACAAACAAAAAAATGTAACTGATGAAATGTTTTGTTCTGTTTCAGACAGACCATGTTTTGCGGTATTTATCTCAGTTCATCGCGGGATTTGTCATCGGTTTTTTGTCAGTATGGCAACTAACGCTGCTCACGTTAGCAGTGGTTCCATTAATAGCAGTTGCAGGAGGAGGGTATGCTATAATCATGTCCACAATCTCAGAGAAGAGTGAAACTGCTTATGCTGATGCAGGAAAAGTCGCAGAAGAGGTTTGCTTGTTTATATTTTCTTAACTGTTTTCTACGTTTAAGTGTGAAAGAAGTTTATCACAACAAATTTAGCAAAAATATTTTCAAGTTTTTCACAAAAAATATTTTTGAGCAAACGCAACAATCAAGAACTATATCTCTTATTTTTTTATTCAGTTCGTAACATTTGGATTAATCGTAAAAAACATAATTCTCTATGGATCGTCAGGTTATGTCACAGGTGAGAACAGTGTATGCATTTGTAGGAGAAGAGAAAGCTGTAAAATCTTACTCAAATTCTCTCAAGAAAGCTTTGAAACTCGGTAAAAGGAGCGGACTTGCTAAAGGTTTAGGAGTTGGATTGACATATAGCCTCTTGTTCTGTTCTTGGGCATTGCTTTTGTGGTATGCAAGTCTTCTTGTACGCCACGGCAAAACCAATGGTGCAAAAGCCTTCACAACGATCCTCAATGTCATTTTCAGTGGATTGTAAGTCCAACATACTTGAGACCTCTTGCTTGATATATATATATATCATCAAATTGCATTATATGTACTAATTATTTTGTTGCATTTTCAGCGCCTTAGGTCAAGCCGCGCCTAGCTTATCCGCGATTACGAAAGGCAGAGTTGCTGCTGCAAATATATTCAGAATGATAGGAAACAACAATCTTGAAAGTTCTGAGAGACTAGAAAATGGAACAACATTGCAAAATGTAGCTGGGAGGATTGAGTTTCATCAAGTGTCTTTCGCATATCCTTCTAGACCAAACATGGTTTTTGAGAATCTTAGTTTCACAATACGTTCGGGCAAGACTTTTGCATTTGTCGGTCCAAGTGGTTCAGGGAAAAGCACAATCATATCAATGGTGCAACGTTTCTATGAACCTAACTCAGGGAAGATTCTCTTGGATGGAAATGACATCAAGAGCCTAAAGCTGAAATGGTTGAGAGAACACCTTGGATTAGTGAGTCAAGAACCGGCATTATTCGCCACGACTATAGCTTCCAATATTATTTTTGGTAAAGAGAATGCGAATATGGATCAGATCATAGAAGCTGCTAAAGCAGCAAATGCAGATTCTTTCATTAAATCATTACCTAGTGGTTACAATACTCAGGTAAATTATCCAAATTTACACACTCATATTTTCTCATATTTCCACTTGATCATTTTTGGTCAAACCATTCAAATAGGTTGGAGAAGGAGGAACTCAACTCTCTGGAGGTCAGAAACAGAGGATTGCCATTGCTAGAGCAGTTCTAAGAAATCCAAAGATATTACTTTTAGATGAAGCAACGAGCGCTCTTGATGCCGAATCAGAGAAGATTGTTCAGCAAGCACTTGACAATGTCAGGGAAAAAAGAACAACAATTGTCGTTGCACATAGATTATCTACCATTCGAAATGTTGACAAGATTGTTGTATTGAGAAATGGTCAGGTTACGGAAACCGGAAGCCACTCAGAATTGATGTCAAGAGGAGGAGATTACGCGACTCTTGTGAATTGCCAAGAGACAGAACCTCGAGAAAACTCGAGATCAATTATGTCTGAAACTTGTAAATCTCAAGCTGGATCTTCTAGTTCAAGAAGAATATCTAGCTCAAGGAGGACTTCAAGCTTCAGGGAAGACCAAGAGAAGACTGAAAATGATTCAAATGACAAAGATTTTAGCTCATCTTCAATGATATGGGAACTTATAAAGCTGAATTCTCCAGAATGGCCATATGCATTACTTGGCTCAATTGGTGCAGTTCTTGCTGGAGCACAAACTCCATTGTTCTCTATGGGGATTGCTTATGTGTTAACTGCATTTTATTCGCCTTTTCCTAATGCGATCAAGCGCGACGTAGAAAAGGTAGCTATTATCTTTGTTGGAGTTGGAATAGTAACAGCACCTATATATCTTCTCCAACATTACTTCTATACACTTATGGGAGAGCGTCTTACTTCTCGGGTTCGCTTATCCTTGTTCTCAGGTAAACAAAAAACAATTGCTCTGTTTAATGCTCTGTTTTGGGATCGATTTGATTCTTGAATTAATGTGTATCTTACTATCTCTACAACAATTGCAGCTATTCTTTCAAATGAGATTGGATGGTTTGATCTAGATGAGAACAACACTGGCTCACTTACTTCAATCTTAGCTGCTGATGCAACTTTGGTGAGGAGTGCTCTAGCGGATCGCCTCTCGACAATAGTGCAAAACTTGTCTCTTACAGTCACAGCATTAGCACTTGCCTTTTTCTACAGTTGGCGTGTTGCAGCTGTCGTAACGGCTTGTTTTCCTCTTCTCATTGCCGCTTCACTTACTGAGGTAACTCAGAATCAAAGATCCTCTCAACTATACTATGAATCTTGAAACTGAATAAGCTTGAATGTTACATGTTATAGCAACTATTTCTAAAAGGCTTTGGAGGAGACTACACAAGGGCTTACTCTAGAGCAACTTCAGTGGCGCGTGAAGCAATTGCAAATATAAGAACTGTCGCTGCGTTTGGTGCCGAAAAGCAGATCTTGGAACAGTTTACTTGTGAGCTAAGCAAGCCCACCAAGAATGCCTTTGTTAGAGGTCATATCTCTGGATTTGGATACGGTTTGTCTCAGTTTCTTGCGTTCTGTTCCTACGCTCTTGGTCTCTGGTACGTATCGGTTTCGATCAAGCATAAGGAGACGAATTTTGGGGATAGTATCAAATCTTTTATGGTGTTAATCGTCACGGCTTTCTCAGTTTCGGAAACGCTTGCTTTGACACCAGATATCGTGAAGGGCACGCAAGCACTCGGGTCAGTTTTTAGGATTTTACATAGAGAGACTGAGATACCTCCAGACCAGCCTAACTCGAGAATGGTTAGTCAGATCAAAGGAGATATAGAGTTTAGAAACGTGAGTTTTGTGTATCCCATGAGACCTGAAATTGACATTTTCCAAAACCTAAATCTCCGAGTTTCAGCCGGGAAAAGTCTTGCGGTCGTGGGACCTAGTGGTTCTGGAAAAAGCACGGTGATCGGACTGATCATGAGATTCTACGACCCTAGCCACGGAAATCTCTGCATCGATGGGCAGGACATGAAAACCCTAAACCTACGTAGCTTGCGCAAGAAGCTAGCGTTAGTTCAGCAAGAGCCAGCTCTGTTTTCAACAACAATACACGAGAACATCAAGTACGGGAACGAGAACGCATCAGAGTCAGAGATCATCGAAGCTGCAAAGGCCGCGAACGCGCACGAGTTCATAAGCAGGATGGAAGAAGGGTACAAGACGTACGTAGGTGATAAGGGAGTGCAGTTATCAGGTGGTCAGAAACAGAGAGTGGCTATTGCACGGGCGGTTTTAAAGGATCCTTCAGTGCTTCTCCTTGATGAGGCAACAAGTGCTTTGGACACGAGTTCGGAGAAACTAGTCCAAGAGGCGCTAGACAAGCTGATGAAGGGACGGACCACTGTATTGGTGGCTCATAGGCTCTCGACCATAAGAAAAGCAGACACGATCGCTGTGTTGCATAAGGGAAGAGTTGTGGAGAAGGGAAGTCATAGAGAGCTTGTTTCAATACCTAATGGGTTTTATAAGCAATTGACGAGTCTTCAAGAAGTGGTGTGACTCGTAATCTTTGAAGTTTCTTTTGCTTTGTTTTAAAAAAACTAATATATACACACATAGAGACTATGATATATATTATACGATTGTGTCAGGAATATCTGGACACAAAGAAAACCTTTGTAAACTTTTAAGGAAAAATAAATAGCAGAGAATGTTATCTTATTGGCTCTTTAAAACAGGCTTGGTTAAAAATGTATGTTTATTAAGAATATATGTATTTTGTGTATTTCAAAATCAATTAACAAAATTAACGATTATATTCATTACCAGACGAATGTAATCCTTGCAAACTAATATCTTGAGGTTCTATATATCCATCATCATTTGTCCAATGGCCATTACTCGTATCGACCATCAGTTAAGGCCGGCCAAATAGTTGGAACTTAAATGACGAAAATTTGTTCAGTCCCTATTTGTCGAACAATTCACTACAAAACCACTAAAATCTTATGAAACCTACGTTCTTACAGTTTCAAAATAAGAAAATCCATAAAAAAACAGAAATTTAACTCAAAAACTGGTTTCAGAAATACAAATTTTTGGATTTTGAATTTGAGCTAAGTACTCAAATGTAGTAAAACGGATCTTATCACAAACAACATTTATAGCTTGAAAAATAACAGATTACAAACATATTGAGACGAAAACAATTGAAATTGTATGGGAGATCTTGTTTTTTACTTATATTTTATTTGATATGAACGAAGAACAACTTGTTAATTGTTATCTTTAGTAAACAAGTGGGCACTAAACCCCATACTCCAATTAAAATAACATATGTCCACAGATATTTTTTCAAAATTCGAATAAGCCATTGTTACGTGTCTTGTTCACATCATCCACTTCAGCCAAAGCTACTTCAAAGGTCGGATATGGACACGTGTCATTTAATCAGACCATCTCCAAGAAAAAATATCCCAAATCTTTTATCCCTATTCAGTCCCCCAATGAACAATCCTCTTCACATTTCTATTTTCTCCTCCGAGGTCGTCTCTCGACCAAACCACAAAACCAGAACAAAAATAAATAAAAAATAATCAGATCTGAGATCGATCAAAACATGAACACGTTAATCCCATCGGAGAAACGATGGATCATCACCGGTGTTTTACTCGCGGGTTTAGTTGGCGGTGCTTTACTCTTCACAAGCTTCATACGAGCCGCTGACGAAACTCTCTTCCTCTGTTCCACCGCGAACGCCAAAAGCAGAGCGGTGGCTGCAGCGGCTGATTATTCAGCGACTCCGATCCAGCTTCAAGCGATCGTCCACTACGCGACATCTACCGTTGTCCCACAACAGAATCTTGCTGAGATCTCGATCTCTTTCAACATCTTGAAAAAGCTAGCTCCGGCTAACTTCCTCGTCTTCGGTCTCGGCCGCGACTCGCTCATGTGGGCTTCTTTAAATCCACGTGGCAAAACCTTGTTCTTGGAGGAAGATCTTGAATGGTTCCAGAAAGTGACCAAAGACTCTCCATTCTTACGTGCGCATCACGTGCGTTATAGGACGCAGCTTCAACAAGCCGATTCGCTTCTACGGTCGTACAAAACGGAGCCAAACTGTTTTCCGGCGAAATCTTATCTCCGGGGAAACGAGAAGTGTAAGTTAGCTCTCACGGGACTGCCCGATGAGTTCTACGATACAGAGTGGGATCTGTTAATGCTCGATGCTCCTAAAGGTTACTTCCCTGAAGCACCGGGAAGAATGGCGGCGATTTTCTCGGCGGCGGTTATGGCTAGGAACCGGAAGAAACCAGGAGTTACGCACGTGTTCTTGCACGACGTTAATCGGAGGGTGGAGAAGACTTTCGCCGAAGAGTTTTTATGCCGGAAGTATAGAGTCAACGCCGCCGGGAGGTTATGGCATTTCGCTATTCCTCCGGCGGCTGCGAACGCTACGATTGACTCTGGTGATTATAGGTTTTGCTAAGATTGCGACACGTCTCTCCTTATTTCCTCTTTTGCCCTTTTTATCTTACTTTTTTCGAGGAGTCTTATTACAGCATTGGGTTCACTTATTATCTGATTTAGTGCCGACAGTTTTGGATCTGCATCTCATGTTTCGTTATTGTTAGTTACAGACTTTCCAAAATTTCATGGGCATTCTATATCACATTTTTATCATATACTATGAAAATTAGTCATTTTTATCGTATAAGAATCTAAATAAATTATTTGAGGAGAACGTAGACTTTTCATCAGCCGAATTCTAAACTCGTTTTTAAGACTTTTTAATGTTGACCAGTCTAATTTCAACTATATTGAGATAGCTATGTGGAGTGAGCTGGTAAGTGGTCGTAACTCAAGACTTTTCTTCTGATGTCACGTAAGGTAATTATTGCATATTTTATTTCCAACAGAGTATTGCGAGTATTTTTGCGATTTACCTTTTTAAATTAATTAAAAGGAAAATAAATATGACGACAAGTATCTCTCGATAAATTGTTGTGTTGGATTTTCAATCAAACCCAAACGGAATTTTATAAAATGTACAAGTTGCGATGTGGACGGTTTACCAATATTAGATCTCGTGGAAAAATACAAGTGGAAGCGAAAACCAATAAGAGGTGTCTTCTAAAAATCTGCTTCAAATATTCCATAAATTTTAACTTCTATATATAGAATCCAAATAGTCACCATATTTAAGTCGTATCTGTTTTTTTTTTTTTGTAACCATATTGTTAATTAATAGTAACATTATAGTATTATACTGAATATATATGTAAGTGGAAATACTTTGGATGTGTCTAGTATTGTGTTAGAGTAATGGAAAATATAGGTAATAGAGAAAAAAATCGAAAAAGGACGTAGAGAAAAAAAGAAAAAGTTTATTTGTACATTTATTGGATTATTGTATGTTTTTCTTTAGAAAAAAAAAGGAAAAAGTTGTCAATACGTAAAAAACAAAAGAATTCAACAACAACAAAAAAAAAACAAAAGAATTTCAACGAAAATATGAAAAATTCTCTTTACGATTGGTGAGAATAATAAGAAATACAGTGATGGTAATATTTTCATCTGAATTTTTACGCTAGAGCACCACAACAGTCTACTTGACTTAAAATAGACGAAAATTCTCTTGATGTTATGTAAGAGTAAGACCTTATAGTTTGAATCAACACTAACAGATAAATAGACAACGACTGTAAATTCTTTAGTCTTTTTTTTGGCACCAGAATGCATAAACTGTGTTCATCAATCCATATTTATTATTTCTCATCTTGATATGGATCAGTTTAATCTCGGATGTAAATAAGTTTAAAACTTTGTTTTGATGAAGAAATAGATAGAGGTCCAAATTTGTGTAAATCTGATGCTATATAATAGTGCCGCAGAGAAAATAGATCGCCAACCCTATATTTCTTTTTTTCTTTCAAAACTATTTCTCCAATTCTCCAATACACAATTTGTTAGGCTCAACTTCAAGATACACTTTTGCTTTAGGAACTAGTTGTACTGATCACGGGGTCCTCCTAGCTAGCATTGTGATTAGTGATAATAATAATAAACCTTCATTTATGTTAATTATTATTATAAATTTCTTTGACCAAAAAATAATAATTCCAAAATTCAGACCGGTATATCGTTCCGCCGGACCAGCCGGGTGAATTCAGGTATCTCTCTTGTCGTTGAATTGGGCTTAGCCAATAATTATACGTATCTCAATTCAACGCCTTTCTCTCTCAATTTGCTTTGAAATTGGAGTCGATTCTAACTGTTTCCTAACTACTGTTAAAGACTGTGGAAGCTCAATCTATGAAAACATGAACCTGTGTGAGTGGAGATTCCGAAAGTCATAACTCAAATCTTGTTGTTACAGGATTATACTTTTATTTTTGAATGTGAAAACATATAAATGAACAAGTGTTCAAGGAGACAATGGACCTGAAAACAGTGATACAACAGATGTTGTGTCATCACGATTAAGCCTAAGGACAGGTAGTTTTGATGCCTGACTCTTTCTGCTTTCTCTTCTTATAGATGTTCCAAGTGCTGTGTAATTGTTAGTATTGTTGAATCCTCCTGAATACTTTCGGTTTATAGGACTTCCACTGCCATATCCACCATTGATGCTTCGGTTTGTTGTCCGCCGATTGCTGGTAGCTGGCCTTGACATGTAAAAACTATCTGGCTCAGGCACAGGTTGTGGAATGCTCATCATCTTCTTCATTTCCTGCATTTTATAACCATTTTATTGTCAAAACTTGTTCCAATTTCCTTATAAAGTTTGGTTAGTCATGGATTTTTGAGAGACCAACCCGGAGCCTTTGCTTCTCCACTTCTTTTTCTTGCCTCAGCTTATTGTATTCTTGCAACATTGCAACAAGAGGTACCTGGAGAGGTAACAGGTGATGGTTCTATCTTATTCAGAGTTTATCATTTTTCATTCACAAAGGCATAAAGTTGTGTTACCTCATTGTATAAGAAGACTTTCTGTCTTTCAACCTCCCAGCTCTTAGTCTTAACCAATATAGATTCCACTAATCCTGGTAGGAATATCATACAAGGGTCAGTGTGTACTTGCTTCATAACATAAAAGAAAAAGCAGGGTCGTTTGTAGCTTTATTCGTGTTGGACCACAAGGAACTGCTTTTATTACCTGTGATTTTGCTGACTGTTATGCGTGCCCGTTCTGCTCTCCTTAGGTTTCGATGAGCATTTCTACTCACTGAGTACCGATTCTCGTCCTGTGACAAGTGACAACGTTAGTGTTTCTTGCATGAGTTAAAGTACAGAGGAAAAATGTAGCTACTTTCATAGAAAAGTAATTTGAGAATAGCGGAACCTGGTCATATTCTTCTAGCCAGCGCTCTTCATCACTTGCCAACATCCACCTATCAACTTTTTCAATTATTCCTTTTCTACTTGCTGCTTCTTCCTTTGCTCTTGCTATCTTTTCATCCATGGCGGTGAGAAGGTCGACGTGGTCAATTTCTCCTTTAAAATAGAGTATGAAAACTCTGCAATGAGTTTGACATGTATAACAAAAACACCCAGCAGTTGCAAAAAGTTACAGGTTGTCTCACCAGAGTCTACAAGGTTTGTTATATTTCCTATCTCGGTTGATGGAGTTTCCATATGCGATATGTTGCATGTATCCTCTAGTTCCTTTTGCTTCTTGAGGAAAAGTTCTTTGGTTCTGCTTGCTTTCAGTTGATCTAGTCTCTTGACTTCAGCCTCAGCCTTGGGAAAAATTTGCAGAAAAGAAAAGGCGGTCAACATCAGTTATCATTGGTTCCGAACCACTGTACTACATGTCTACATAATTATATACTTACCTGTTGAATTATGTCTAATGTAATGCTGCCAGGAGCACACACGTCTGATGGTGCAAATGATAGTAAATCAATGACGTGAGAAAACTTTTGACGATCTTCATAAGATGCATCCATCAGATCCCACAAGTCCGATAAAGCTCTACCAAGATGGTGAAGCTGCACAAATGATGTCTTAAAAGGTCAGATAACAACCTCTTATCTCTTTGATAAATGTGCGTCTCTTTACTGATTAATTTGTGTTTCAAGTTATTTGTTAAGCTATATATTCTTAGGATAGATAATGAATAGAAACATGTCTAGTTAGCTTCACCTTTTCAAGGCGCTTGTGTTTTTCCTCTTCGAGAGACACAACAGTACCATTAAGCTTTTTTAATATATTATCACTGATGTTTTTGGATATTCCATAGAGGTCGTTTAGGCTTGGGTGAATCTTTGTTATGATCATTGATGCTTCTGTTCCCAATGTAGCTGATAGATCTCGGATGGCGCATATGTATATATCAACCTTCTGTAGTCTCTCATTCTTGTGTGACAAAACAATCAAAGACAACACATGAGGGATAAGATAGAACTGTCTGATAAGTAAAACCAAGGCATGTTCACTAAATGAATGTTTCCCAATTTGGTATTACAAATGTACCTTTTCATCATTGAGTCTATGCAGTTCGTTCTGATATTCCTCGAGTTTCTTATCAGAAAGATCGTTGTCATCTATGGTTATCTGTCTAGTTGAGTCTTCATATGTTGATTTACCTGCTATTTCTGCTGAAATTTTCTGAATTTCCCCTTTGACAGATCGGAACTGCTTCACTCTCTCGTCTTTCCTCAGCCTCATCTCACGCAGTGCAGGCGCTATAGAATCCAGCTGCTCCCTCAGTGTTCCTCCCTTTTTCTCCGGCTGTATAGAGAATGACAACAAAATTATCTGAAAATGTGGACTAGTCTTGATTTTGCTTAATGAAAAATCTTTGCTTCATAATGAAAATTACCCTTCCAGGTACTGATCTTTCACCGAGGCATAAAAGAAAATGGGTGAGTTCGGCTTCAGATTCTGCCAACTCTTGATGTAGACGAGACCTCGAAACATTGGCCTGGTCAACTTTTCTCCGGTAAGCCTCTACACATTCCTGCTCTATATCAAGCAAAACTTTTTCTCTCTCAAACTTATCTTCTCCAACTTCATCCCATATCATCTGTGCACAAAACAGTGACCATCCATCTATTAGATAACTCTTGATTTTGAACCATTATACTTCAAAAAACAGAAAGCACCATCAAACAAACTTGCCTGTAACTCTCTGAGCAAATATCCGCAGGATGTATCTAACAACGAGGAGCTTCTCATTCCTATCGGTGTCTGAAGGGATCCCATCTTCGGATGGATAATTCTGCAATGTTTTCTTTCCTTTTCTGCTGCAATTGAGATATGAGCTTTGTGGCTATTGGTGCAGGTTTTGCTTTGAAGACAAGTGTGAAAGTGACACATATTCTGCTACAGAAGCTTCTTGTTTAAGTGAAGGCTCATCCGCATCTCCCTCCTCCTCTTTGATTCTTCAGTTTATGTCTCTTTCTCTTTCTCTCTCTCAACTTCATGGTAAAGTTTAGAAGTCGCTTTTGTGCTGATGCGTTTGCTTCTGCTGTATGAAAAGCCAGAGAGAGAGGTGTTTTTTGTTTATACTAGACAAAACTTGATTCCTAAGCAAACCTGTAGTGCTAACTTTTTTTTTTTTTTTTTTTTGGTAAACTGTTAAGTAGTCCTAACTTTTTTGCTTAGTACTGTTTTATCTAAACACAAAATCGAAATCGACAGAGATTCTTCTCCATGTGGGTTCTTACAACATAGCTTCTTTTTCTTTGTGGATTAGGTAAATCTCTATCAAGTTCTTTGTGATTTTTTCCCCCTTAAAATTCCTCTGTTTTTGTGCAAGTGAAATTAATTCCTCTGTTTTTTGTATCAGTGATAGATCAATATGTCCTTACATATTTACTTTTTTTTTTTTT
The DNA here is from genome assembly GCA_905216605.1 of Arabidopsis arenosa. Lineage (NCBI taxonomy): Eukaryota > Viridiplantae > Streptophyta > Magnoliopsida > Brassicales > Brassicaceae > Arabidopsis > Arabidopsis arenosa. The sequence continues at coordinate 11,112,932 of LR999451.1, read as the reverse complement.
TTTGGTTTTAATGTTAGACTCTCCCTTACATATTTCTGTTGTGGAAGGACAATTACAAATTTGGTTTTTTTTTTTTTGCCCAAAAAAAAAATCATGTTTAAATCCTTTATATTTTTCATTGACCACATCTGAGGTTTACATTGTTACTCGTGGACAAATTTCCCAGAGTTAGTACTTTATAATGACTTATTTGATACGTCTCTTAAATAAATAAGAAGAGGAAACCCTCAACTAATTAACAAATATATTAAATTTTCAGTCCAATATATGTACGATCCAACAAACCAAAAACTCTAAAGGATTTTCAGCCTCTACTATCCAAGACCCACAACTCAACGTTATTTTACTATTAGGCGATAATTCATATCTATATAAAAAACGACAATGTTAGCCTTGAAAAGTTTTTAATATTATTTTTGGAGTACTTTAATATCAAATCGCAAAATTGAAAAAAATAATGTATAAATCATTACAAATGTTGGGACAGAATAATTCAAAAAAAGCTAACATGGTTGACAACAAATAATTTCTAAAAAAACATAAAACAAAAAATAATAAAGGGTGATTCAAAGAATATTGGATTAATAAGAGAGAAGGTATTATTGTAATTTAGGATAATTTAATGTAGAGATCTAAATAGCCGACATATGCATGTATTGTCGGCGCGTGTCGGCCGTCGAAGTCGGCAAATCTCTTCAACTCTCCCTCTCTAACCCCAATTCAAACATTTCTTTCTTACTTTCTTTCCTTTCTTTGCTTTACGTAACATTAACTTGGATCTCAAAAACAATTTGTTTCTTCACTAGTTCTAAAGTTCAATTCAAAATAATACGAATTGTTACAAACTAGAGTCGATTTATCAAAATTGAACTAGTTCTTGTTACCAACATTTCAAAATTAAACCAAAGATCATCATCTTCGTCAATTTTTGTAATTAGAATAACTAGAACATTCGGTGATTAAAAAAAATAGGAAGATAATTTTACTAAACTCTGCAATAGGTAGTCCTTTTTTTTTTACATCGAAATGTATTGTCGTTTGTCAACAGTACACTATGGCTGACGATGAACTTTTTATTTCAACCGAGTCCATTCGAACCGGTTGACAGAGAGACAAGCAATGGACTAAGACCACTGGCCCACAAGTCCTAGTCAATAGAGGTGAACCTAGTTGGTTTAGAGGAAGAAAAAAATGATGCAGTTCTTTTTTATATATAAATAATATAATATGAAAGACGTGTTTATTACAACATGAAATGTCGGTGAAAATTGGACCTCTCATTGCCCCTTCGCCATACTTTATTTTTATGTAGAAAAAAAAATGTCAAAAGCTGTTTATTCCACATCATTGTATCTCTATTATTTTATTACTCATTTTCAACTACCAGTCGACCAAAAAAGAAACTTATATAGTATAAAATTAGAAAATCCAATTAGAATGAAATCTTTTTGGTAAATAATGATCAACAGTTTCTGTGAATAATATAAAAACTTCACTTAAGTTTCTAATTTATGGTAACTACCGTTGTATGTACATCATTGTAAATACAAAACAGAACAAACACATTTGAAACTACATTGCATTTTCTTTTCACTAAATTACATTGCATTTTGAATTTAAACAACACCATAATGATATGTTTTTACCACATAATGTAAATCGAAATTATGAGTATCTTAAGAAGCTGTTTTTTATTCTTTCTAATAATTAAAATGTCCCCTAATAATACCGTTGCTAATGGAAATCTAGTAATATTCAAAATCATTTGAAAAATTAAGTGAGTTGATAAAATGATTAAAGAATAACAGAATCTTTTTCTTACAAAAAACATAATTAAAAATAAAAGACAAATCTGTTGTGTGTGTGTACTTGCGACCTTGCAATTGCCACTCGCAAGTTTTGGCTTTATTTTGACTTGAGAAGAACTTCTCCTTATTTTCTTTCACTAAAAAAATATTTATTTTTATTTTTCCTTCAAAAAATCTCCATTCGGTATCAACCATAGCCAAACCTCTCTTCTCTCTTATTGTTGGGATCGAGAAACTTGCCTTGATAAGCTCGGAAACTTGTAAATCAGACCCTCTTTAGAAACTACCCAGAAACAGCATCTCCAAGGAAGAAGAAATTAATCATTATACTAATGCCTCTGATGCTCTTCATTTGATTCTCTGTTTTTTTGGTTTGTGATCGACTTCTCTTTATTAAGTCTACTTCTACCAGATGCAGATTAAAGATTCATTTTTGGTACGTATGTTCCTCTGTTTTTCACCCGATTCAAAAAAAACGGATTTTTGTGTTCATCTGGGTATTTGTTTGAGGAATTAACCAGATTGCTTTTAGGGGTTTTTGATTTTTTTTCTTGTGTTCTGTTTCTTGACAACCAAGAATCTTGCTTTGTTGTTTTTTTGGGGTTTTGGTATTATGATGATTTTGCATCTAATTTGTTTGTTGAAATGCCCCAACCAACCACCTTTTCGTCTTCTTTGCTCTGTTCGTTTATACTTTCTCTGGGCAGTACACATTGCATTTCTATAAAACATTGATCTATCTGGCTTGCCTTCTATAGATTTGGTTTATTTGTTAACTTGTCACTGATTCGGGTTCTTTTTCTTCTTGTAGTATTATTGAACTTTAAGCCGACATAGAGCTGTTGTCATAGATATATATACAGCGAGTTATTGAAGCAATGGATGTTAATGAAGTTGAAGAAAATTTCTTTGCCCCTGGTGATGCCAAGGTATCTTAATCAGACTTTTTTTAAAAATAATTTTTATTGACATTTTTGGTTGAGCTCTCTCCCTAAGACATTACATTCTTGATCCTGTATCTAGATGTCCTTCTGTATCCGTCTTTGTTTTAATTAATAACCTCAAGCTGTGCTTCTGGTTCTTGATTTTGTTCGATAAAACCTGTGATATACAAAAAATTGTGTGGTTTGTAATACGTCGTACTTATGGCTGTAAGTGTAAGGCATTGGCTAACATATTCCTGTTTCAGCTACACGGAGAAATGTGCAATGCTCTTTCAGTGATCTACTGCAAGATCATGTCTATTTTCCCGTCGCTTGAAGCTGCTCGGCCGAGAAGCAAATCTGGAATTCAAGCTTTGTGTTCACTTCACGTGGTTTTAGAAAAAGTGAAGAACATTCTACGCCATTGCACTGAATCTAGTAAACTTTATTTGGTAAGCTTTCTTTACTTATTTATGTCTTAAAAATTCAGAACGAATCATGTGCTTCTTCTGGAGATACTCTCACTAACCAGCTGGCTCGTTTGACATGTAGGCTATAACAGGGGATTCAGTAGTTTTGAAATTTGAGAAGGCGAAATCATCTCTTATAGATAGCCTTAGCGTGTCGAAGATATAGTCCAACAGTCTATTGGATCTCAGGTAGTTAGTTCTTCGTGTTCCCGTATCTTGGTGCTTTTATTTAAACATGTAATCTTGGTTTCTTCTCTAACGGCAAGTGGAGGGAAAGTTAAAGCAGAGAAGCGATATCTGTAGAGTTCAGTGCTTTTATTTAAACATGTATATCCTACTTTGCAGCTTTTGGAGATTTTGATGGAGTTAGAGAACACCGAGTTTTCACTTGATCCATCAGAGAAGGAAATTGGGGATCAAATCATTGGATTGCTGCAACAAGGGGGTAATTTTGAGAGCTCAACTGATAATAATGAACTTGAGGTTTTCCATCAGGCTGCTACTAGACTAGGTATCACTTCTTCTAGAGCAGCTCTCACAGAGCGAAGATGCCTCAAGAAACTCATTGAGAGGGCCCGAATGGAGGATGACAAGAGGAAAGAATCAATAGTGGCTTATTTGTTACATCTTATGAGGAAATACTCAAAGCTATTCAGAAGTGAGATTTGGGATGACAATGATTCACAGGGTAGTAGTTCATTGCCTTGTTCACCTACTATCCAGGGTTCTCTTGATGATGCCCATGGTCGTGCTTTTGACCGTCAGCTGTCAAAACTGAGTTCCTTCAACTTCAGATCTTGCAATAACAATAGGAAATCTTTGCAGATGTCTGTTCCGCCAGAAGAATTGAGGTGTCCAATATCTTTGCAGCTTATGTACGACCCTGTAATTATCGCGTCTGGGCAAACTTATGAAAGAATCTGTATTGAGAAATGGTTTAGTGATGGACACAACACATGTCCCAAAACTCACCAGCAGCTTTCTCATCTATGCTTGACTCCTAACTATTGTGTCAAGGCTCTAATTTCTAGCTGGTGTGAACAGAACGGCGTTCAGGCTCCCTGATGGGCCCCCTGAGTCTCTAGACCTTAACTATTGGAGGTTGGCGTTGTCTGTGTCTGAGTCCACCGACACGAGAACAGCAAAACGTGTTGGTTCTTGTAAGTTGAAGGATGTGAAGGTGGTTCCTTTGGAAGAAAGTGGAACCATTAAAGAGGAAGCCTGTGAATCAGAATACCAGGATGATCAAGTTACTCTTGTTGAAGATGTACTGAATTGTTGACCACTTTAAGTGAAGTGGATACCTTAAGGAAGAAATGCAGAGTTGTTGAGCAGATAAGAGTATTGCTAAAAGATGATGAGGAGGCCAGGATTCTCATGGGGGAAAATGGGTGTGTTGAAGCGTTGCTTCAGTTTCTAGGATCAGCTCTGACTGAAAATAACGCTTCAGCCCAGAAAGTTGGAGCGATGGCTCTCTTTAACTTGGCTGTGGACAGCAACAGGTATGTGAGCAAATGATGTCTCGTTTCTTTCTCTCAACGATCAAGCCCATAAGTTAAATTAGTCTAGTAACACATTCAGTTGCCTAGTACTGCCAAATTTGTTTTGTAATCATGGGCTAAGATTTCAGCGACAATATAAAAGTTATTCCTATCTTGTCTTGTAAACTCGAAAATCTCATTTCTGGTCTTATTGTTTTTTGGAAATTTCAGGAACAAGGAGTTGATGCTAGCATCAGGAATTATTCCTCTGCTGGAGGAAATGCTCTGTAATCCACATTCCCATGGTTCAGTGACGGCACTTTATCTGAACCTTTCGTGTCTTGAAGAAGCAAAGCCCGTAATAGGTTCGAGTCTGGCAGTTCCTTTCATGGTAAATCTTCTTTGGACCGAGACAGAAGTCCAGTGCAAAGTCGATGCCCTTCACTCCCTTTTTCACCTGTCCACCTACCCTCCCAATATCCCCTGCCTTCTATCTGCTGACATTGTCAACGCCCTTCAATCACTCACTATCAGTGATGATCAACGATGGACAGAAAAGTCCTTAGCTGTTCTACTAAATTTGGTTTTGAACGAGGCAGGAAAAGACGAGATGGTTTCAGTACACCTGGCCTTGTGAGCAATCTCTGCACCATTCTTGACACGGGTGAACCAAATGAGCAAGAACAAGCTGTTTCTTTGCTTCTGATATTATGCAATCACAGTGAGATATGTAGCCAGATGGTTTTACAAGAAGGAGTATACCTTCGTTGGTATCTATTTCCGTAAACGGTACTCAACGTGGAAGAGAAAGGGCACAGAAGCTACTGACGCTATTCAGGGAACTGAGGCAAAGGGATCAAACCCATCTAACAGAACCGCAGCATACAGAAGTCACAAGCCCCGAGGACGGATTCTCTGTTGCTGCAGCCGCTGTAACAGAGTCAAAACCGCAATGTAAATCAGCCTCGAGAAAGAAAATGGGAAGAGCATTCAGTTTTCTATGGAAAAGCAAGAGCTTCTCAGTTTACCAGTGTTGAGTCTGGTTTTTACCTTTAGTCGGTGTAAAGTTGTAATTTGTTTTTCCCATCTCAAGACTTAATATCTCTTTTTGAAAGTCTTGGAGGTAAAAAGAAAGCTGCTTGTATAGGTATGTAGTTTATATCCAAGGATTTTTGGGTTCTGGTTATACAAATTACAGTGTACTGTATGTAGGTTTTATAACATTGATGAGAAATGTTTGTACGCTTAAAACAAATTTGTTATATATTAAAGGACGAGATACGAAATTGATAAAAGATAAGAATAAGACTCGCTGAGCGAAAGAGAGGGTCTTAAGTACGCCTGTGGACTTCTTTGATCTTTCTCGCTCTATTTTTCATTTTTTTCATTTTCATAAAATACAGAGAGAGATTTTGAACGGAAACGGCTTAGGAAAATTCTATTGATTTGAGATTTCTCGAAGTGCCGGTGAGCGATTAGGGTTCCGGTCTACTGTGAAGCTATCGCGTCGTTCGTCGGAGAATGAATTTCGTCGTAGAGAGATTTTAGACTGAAGCTAAGCAGAAATTGCAGTTATAGTTTCCTTTTGTCGATTGCTGAACTTGATAGGATTTTGAATGTTTCTCTGCGATATGGCGAATCTTCCGATTCTTCAATTTGAAGAGAAGATCGTGGAAACAGTGGAGAAGAACTCAGTAGTAGTTATAATTGGAGAAACCGGTTCTGGGAAGAGTACTCAGCTCTCTCAGATACTTCATCGACATGGTTACACAAAGTCCGGCGTCATCGCCATCACTCAGCCCCGACGTGTGGCTGCCGTTTCCGTTGCTAGGTTATTTTCCGTTCGTTTAATCATGATTCCTCATCTTGCGTCTTTGTTGATTCCGGTAAGATGTCAGAATTGATTTAAGCCGTCTTTTTGGGATTTGGTTTTCAGGCGAGTCGCACAGGAGCTTGATGTACCTCTTGGAGAAGATGTTGGTTATGCAATACGTTTCGAGGACAGAACTTCGAGCAAAACACGGATTAAGTAATGGACGATGTATAAATGTTTAGTGTTAATCAATATTTCACATGATTCATTTTGGTTTCCTCATTGTTGGATTGTTTATGGCTCCAGGTACCTCACAGATGGAGTTCTACTTCGTGAGAGTCTGTCCAATCCAATGCTTGATGATTATTCTGTAATCATATTGGATGAGGCTCACGAGAGGAGTTTAAACACGTAAGGACTTTTCTATATTCAGATTTTATCTCGGTTTGCTCAGTACCTTTTATTGTAACATTGTTTCGTATGGCATTAAGATCTCATTCAAACATGCACAAAGGCTCTAGAATATATCTTAACTTGGTCTATTGTTATCAGGGATATTCTGTTGGGTCTAGTGAAACGGTTGGTTAGAATCCGTGCATCCAACTTTAAAGTTCTTATAACCTCTGCAACTCTTGACGGTGAAAAGGTTTCTGAATTCTTTTCGGGCTGCCCTGTGCTGAATGTACCTGGAAAATTATACCCTGTGGAAATATTATACAGCAAAGAGCGTCCTGTCAGCTATATTGAGTCATCTCTGAAAGTAGCAATTGGTATGTTCAAGGTCGAGTGTTTCTGTTGTCAATTCAATTTGATTTGGTTAATCTTCCTTGTTTCATTGTTTACACTATTTTCCCTGTTACATTACAAAAACCTTGTTGTTACTTGTAGATATTCATGTTTGTGAGCCAGAAGGTGATATCTTAATCTTCATGACTGGACAGGTGTGTATCATTTGTTTCAACTCTATTCATTGAAATCTGGCAGAACTATCTAGATTGTTGCGTCCTGTCTTACTCTATCTTGGTTTTAATAGGATGATATAGAAAAATTAGTATCAAAGCTAGAGGAAAAAGTACGAAGCTTAGCAGAAGGATCCTGTATGGATGCTATTATCTATCCTCTTCACGGTTCTTTGCCACCTGAAATGCAGGTAACAATTTCTAGAATCTCGGTACAAAAAATTGGGCTCAATGTCCATTTCTGAATTTTGTTCCTGGGAAATTGAGATCTTGGTGGTCTAAAAAGTTTTGGTAATTTGTCTTGACTTTCACCATTTCTGCAGGTTCGTGTATTTAGTCCTCCTCCTCCAAACTGCCGGAGATTTATTGTTGCTACAAATATTGCTGAAACTTCCCTTACTGTGGACGGGGTTGTGTAAGAAACTTTAAACCTAAAGTTTATAATCTTATTTTTGGTTTTCATCTCTGGTATCTACTGTATACTCCGTATGTCCATTATTTACTGCATACATATGAATACTTTCTACACGACAGTGTTAAGTCAGGTCCTTTTAAGAGAGTAATATTTCATTCAATAGTAATCATGAAGACTGCAATAGTGTATTTAGGTCCAGTAATGGGATCAATCAGATATTCGATGCCGGCTTAACATTGTTTTTTATATTCCTCGCTCCTTTTAATTCACTTCACATTTCAGTACATGTTGTTCATAACCACGTCTATGAGAACTATATTTGGAATTTGACTTGAAACAGACGATTGAGACATTTAATTCTACATGAATAGTTTGTGCTGTCTCTGTTTCAAGCGATCAAAACTGAATTTAGTATGAGAAAATTTTGTACCCTGCATTCTTTAATCTGCTTGATTGTTCTGATAGTCCTGTCACCGTTGCCAAAGCTGTCTTCTTGTGTATCATGTCTGCATTTTAAGCAAGTTTCAGATAAATATTTTGAAAATTTGGAGATCGATAGCATTCTCAGCCTAGCCTGTTTTTCTCTGACAGGTATGTAATTGATTCCGGGTATGTGAAGCAAAGACAATATAACCCATCAAGTGGAATGTATTCTCTTGATGTTATTCAAATTAGCAAGTAAGCAAATGAGTCTTGTTTCTCGATACCTTCATTCATTAATTTCATTTCATTAAATTGTTTGCTAAATATGAACCTTGTATTGATCTATTCGTGCATATGATGAACTTGTAGTTGATGTGGGATGATATTTATAGCCTTACCTAGAAATGATATCTGCAATTGGCTCAAAAAGTAACTATAGTGGTTCAATAAGACCTCATCAAAATTCAGATATAACATTTTTTACTCAGGAATCCTAGTGGTTTCTTACTCAGGTTTTCATCAAGCTCCTATTTGCTAATTGTACTTTAAATTTTTATCTGTTTCACTTTGGTTTTCCAGAGTGCAAGCTAACCAACGTGCTGGACGTGCTGGCAGAACAAGACCTGGGAAATGTTATCGTTTATACCCATTGGCAGTCTACCGAGATGACTTCCTTGATGCAACTATTCCTGAAATACAACGAACTTCTCTTGCTGGGAGTGTTCTATACTTGAAATCGTTGGATCTTCCTGATATTGACATTCTCAAGTTTGATTTTCTTGATGCTCCATCATGTAAGAACTTATTTCTATCTGGAGTTTGATGCCTCTTATAAAGCTTTCTACAAAATCAATGGATTGATGGTTTGTCATGCACAAACTGCTGTTTTCTTTTTTTGTTTGTGAAATTTTTGAATTTTCCAGTGATATTATATTTATTTGGTTTTCGTCCTACATATAATATTCAGCTGAGTCATTAGAAGATGCGTTGAAGCAATTGTATTTCATTGATGCAATTGATGAGAATGGAGCAATAACAAGAATTGGACGGACAATGTCTGGTATGTTTTAGCGCAGTTTTTCCACTGTTAATTTTTTTCGAGTTTGAGCTGTTATCTCATACTGACCATATTTGCGGTTCAACAGAGCTTCCACTAGAACCATCATTGTCAAGAACATTGATAGAAGCGAATGAAAACGGTTGCTTATCTCAAGCTCTAACAGTCGTTGCTATGCTATCAGCAGAGACTACTCTTCTTCCTGCTAGGAGGTTAGTTTTTACGATATACAATTACCTGAGTCAGATTATGAAATGTTTAAAATCACATTGACTAGATACAGATGCGTCAACTCTTGTTTTTGTGGTTTTTGCTTGCATTATAGTAAACCCAGTGAAAAGAAGAGGAAGCATGATGATGATTCTAACCTTCCTAATGGATCCGGGTTTGGTGATCACATTCAACTGCTACAGATTTTCGAATCTTGGGACCGTACTAATTATGATCCTGCATGGTGCAAAGAGAACGGCATGCAGGTAATTGTTCCATTTTCTTCCTTCCTTTCTTATCTATTTTCGAGTATTCCACTTCAAAAGCATGGTGACATGAAAAGCCTTGCTGCATTGTTACCAAATGCTATACTTCAGAAGGTGGTCAATTATATGCTGTTCTCTGCAGTTACAATCTATATAGCATATAAAATCCCTTCATTGTTGAGACGTGACTCCGATGGGAGTTCATGTTTGTAATTTCTTCTTCATACGGTTTTATTTATACCTATCAATTATTGGAGTTACTGAAATTTACTACCTTTGTTAGATAGTCTATTTCGGTACATTATTACGTGGGTTCCTTATGCCAATAGGAAGAAAGATAACTTTTGTTGAAAAATAATTTGCAGGTGCGAGGGATGGTCTTTGTCAAAGATGTTAGAAGACAGTTATGTCAGATTATGCAGAAAATATCCAAAGGTTAGTATTGTTTCATGACAACAAGATTTCATGAAAAAATATTTAATATTACTCTATGGCTTTCACCCCTAAATGGTTATGCCTCCAACGTAACCAGAGTTTATGTCAACATCTCTCTTTTTTTTTTGTGACATGTGATAGTTGGCTGTATCATATCTAACCAACCGTCACTAAAATAATTGGTCTCCTTGACAAACTAGATCGATTGGAAGTTGGGGCACATGGTAGGAAGAGTTCAAGCCGAGACGACTACAGGAAGTTGAGGAAAGCTCTATGCGTTGGTAATGCAAACCAAATTGCTGAGAGAATGCTTCGTCACAATGGATACCGGACTCTTAGTTTCCAGTCCCAGCTAGTCCAGGTATTACTTGTCAATCCAAGTCTCCTTTATCTGTTACAGTGTTAGATTTTCTATTACATCATTAGCTCAGATACTAAGTGAGGATGGGGAAGCATTTCCAATTTCGTACGATCATCCACATGTTGACGTTTTTGGTTGATTCTAGGTGCATCCATCATCTGTGTTGAGTGCCGACAACGACGGAATGTTGCCTAATTACGTAGTGTACCATGAGCTGATTTCCACCACACGTCCGTTCATGCGGAACGTTTGTGCAGTAGACATGTCATGGGTGGCTCCCATCAAAAGAAAGATCGAGAAATTAAATGTCAGAAAACTGAGGTAAAAACAAACATTACTCTTTACTACTTCAATCCGGTCTTGTTCGTTCCAGCTTTCTCCTTCTGGTCTGGATTCAGTAATTGATCGGTATCGTCTAATCTGCCATGTAGCGGTGGACCGGCTCCCTCTTTCAAGAAACCTGAAGAGAAGACGGAGTTGTCTAAGAACGATCCAGAAACACCTGCAGTTTCTGAAAATGTCGAGAGTCGGATTGAAGCAGCCAGAGAACGGTTTCTTGCTCGTAAAGGACAGAAATAAATTTGATGTCTCAAACATAAATACAAAATTCAACTAGCCCAATCTCTTTATTTTTCCCATAACAGAATAGAATAGAAAAGAAAAGCTTTCTGTAGAAATTTGTTATTCGAAACAATTTTGAATATCAAATCAAATCAAATCTTGCATGTTTAGTGTATGTTCTATCAATTTTGTACGGTTTCTTGCATGTTTGATTTTGATTTTTTATTTTATTAAATTTGCTCAATCAATTACAATTTTTAAATATGATTTGAGTCAGACTTTGATTTGAAATAAGAATTTAATTCGGTCTGGTTTTAAAATTGTAAACAGCTTCGGAAACAGGCTTTTTTTTTGGGCTTTTGAGAAATAAAATGGAAAACTCGTGTTCAACAAGAATTAGGAGTCAAAAAGTCAACACGAACTTTTTGACTGGAAAAAAATTGGAAACTTTGTTGTGTCCTAAAAAAAAAAGGAAATTGATTCAACTATCATCATCAAAGTCTTGTCTATATAATCTAATAAAACCCTAACCAAACACAATTCAGGTTCCACTGTTTATTATTCTCGCTTTTCTCTTTCAGAAAAAACAAACACTTTCTTTCTCTCGAACAATCAATCGTTTGTTTTTTCGTTTTCTACAAAATCAGAGAGATGAAGCAAAGTAGTTGTTGTGAAGTTTGGAGATGGAATAAGGAAGCAGAGATGAATGCGATGAGCGATTGTTTGAAACATTGTAGTTTCATCGCTATAGATACAGAGTTTCCGGGATGTTTAAAAGAGACTCCCATGGAAGCTAGTGAGGAAACTCGTTACAGAAGCATGAAGTATAACGTGGAAAACACCCATCTCATCCAGTTAGGTCTCACCTTATTCGCTGGAGAATTTTCTAAAACTTGGGAAATAAACTTCTCAGATTTCAACGAGTGGAAGGACTTGAAGAATGAGAAATCTATCGCGTTTCTGAAAAGTAATGGTCTAGATCTGGAAAAGATCAGAGAGGAAGGAATTGGAATCGAAGAATTCTTCAAGGAGTTTACTCAGATGATTCTCAAGGAGAAGGAGATGACTTGGGTGACTTTTGAAGGCTCGTACGACAAGGCTTATCTAGTGAAAGGCTTAACCGGAGGAAAACCATTGCCGGAGACTTTGGAAGAGTTTGACGAAACGGTTGAGAGGCTTTTGGGAGAACGTGTTTATGATGTGAAGAAAATGGCTGGATCATGCAGAGGACTAAGTAGCCGTTTCGGACTGCAGAGAATAGCAGATGCGTTTCAGATGAGGCGTGTTGGAATGGCTCATCACGCTGGCTCAGACAGTGAATTAACGGCTCGTGTCTTCACCAAGTTGACTTTCGAATTGTGCAAGAGAAACCAGAGTCTAAGAGCTGATGATCTGCAATATCAACAAGACCTTCTGATGACTTTAGATTTGCACAATAGAAAGCTGATTCTAAGACCTGATGATCTGCTATACCAGCTATACCAACAAGACCTTCTGATGACTACATGCTATCTCCCACAGCCGCCACCAATACCGAGACCGGTGATGTTTGCTGCTCACCCGAACCCGTATTTTGGTGGTGGTTACTATGGGATGCCTGTCCGAGGAATGAACTATGTATGATATGATGATCCCTCAATGTTTAACATGACTTGCTGCTATTATGTATTCATTCTTGTTTTATCACATCTTTCTTTTAATACTTAAGACTAACTTTCATATTTTTCAGCTTTTCTTGTCGATCCAAACAATTCTCTCAACTGTCTTGTTATAATACAATTTCTCTTTACTAAATACTTTAATGAATCTATAGTTAGAATTACACACTAATATATTGAATGTTCTAGTATAAATATTCTAGTACAATCAGAATCTACTCAAAGCTTTTAGTTCTCTCATGTTACATATTTGTCTTGGAATCAACTGTGATTCATTGTGACTCACTTATTAAGTCAAGTAGCTGTGTGTAGAGATGTTTCATTGTCCAACTTGATAAAGCCTTCTATGTAGCTAAAGCTGCATTTCTGTCAACAAAATTGAACAGCTCTGTTTGTGCCGCATCCATTATCACACGGAACTCTACGCTCATATACCTTCCCCTGCAAAGCCAGATTTCAATAAAATTACATAAACCATCATCAAACAATAACTTGCATGGCTTGGTTTAGATAATGATGATGACTATACCAGAAATGAGTCTTGGACCAGACTGAATTTGGAAAAGCTGGACTTCCAACTCCATGCATTATTCTCGCGATGGCTCTTGGTGTGAATTTGGCTTGGCGATTACTCTGCAAAAAAACCTGTTTTTGCCGCACAACATTTAACTTAACATTCTTTGGATACATGGCAAAACAAACAAATTATAAACAACAATGTGGCTTCTTGGATCTTCACCTTTATGTCTGCTCGTAGAAAGGCACTGCATCCACAATAATATAAGTGTCGATCAATATAATGGAAAGATGACTTTGACAAACAAAAAATATGTAACAACACTGGTTTCTCATTTCCTTTTTCGCTATGCACTAATCGAAATTTGGAATCTATGTGAAATAATTTTAGTACCAATTTTGAGTCGTCTTGCTCGGAGTGTCACACTTTTCGTCACCATTGAAGTAATCAAAAATTCTACTTTGCAGGCTCAGAGTTTGCTTGGCACTAGAACTCAGTTCTGAAGTGTCAGAGACACTAATCGCAGCCACAGCTGCACTAGACATAATATCCAGTTTTCTCACCTATATCAAATGCAAAAATTATCGCTAAATATAAGCACAAGCGTTGTAACTTAAATTAAGATAGACCATGAAAGGGTGAGGAGCTGTTAGCTGCAGTTGAAGAACTTACTTTGCAACTTTCAATCTCTGTGAGCCACTTGGTAAGATGACTGGACAATGAACATATTTCCCTTGGAGATTTTAAGATTGTGTAACAAAAGGCTGGGTCCTTCAATTCGTATGTTACTTCCCCCTTCATCTACAATGATTTTAAGGACATATCAACGAACAAGATCTTAACAGCGCTAGAAAATCAAACCTCAAGATCAAGTACTCAACATCGTTAATTAGAAATCAGGAAGATAATTAGGGTTCAAGTGGAACACACACGAAAGAGTTCTTAACAGAACACAAGCAATTAAATAAATAGATGACACATGATTCACTCTTATATACATTTCCCTCAGTACAGTTGTATTTTCTCAGTAAAGCCTACATCAATAGTCCATAGAAATATAGAATCAAACTTTATCATAAAACGATACTATTTAAGTATATCATCTATATTGTACCAGAGTTATATTCCTAAGGGTAATTTATGTGTCTATCAGTTCTGTTCTGTGGACTTAAGTTTCTTCTTCACTTTTAATGCGTGCAAATTCAATCATGGATTCCTTATTTAGATAAATATGCTTATTAAGATGAAATGAAACTTGACATATCTGGTACTAAGCCACGGATTCATATTGGAGAGAGAAGTGTTATCAACCTTCAGAGTTTGAATCTCAGCCAAGACATCTGTTGTTGCAACACATATGCTAGAGGCCACAGCGGGTATATCGAAGACATGTAACCCTTGCTTCACGTGAGACCTAAAAACAACAGAAAATTCTTGAGCATTGCTGCAACTTTCATACTTCTACAGAATCACTTGACCAGAAAAGCTGAAGTATATGAATAGACACTTACTTCTTCAGAATTGCTGCAACTATGGTATTTCGTGCAGCCAGAGTGTTTGGAGAAGACTGCACATGTAGCATAACAATGTTCTGAGCATCAGAAGTCTCAAGCATACACCATTAGAAAAATATTGGACTTTGTCACTAAACAGGAAAATATTCAGCTAACAGCTTCCCTAATCCCTACCTTGTGGAAATTCAAAGTGCAACATATATTGAGTTGTGGAAGCATACGTAGGTACTGCACTTCCCCCAGCTCCAAATGTGTCAAAATCGTTTGCATAACCTGCCAGATCCACAGTGAAACATCAGAATATTCTCGATAAAAACGCTTTTTTTCCCGCCCATTATCTCACAAGATCAGACACTTGATCATATAAACGTAAGAACAATGGGTTTCAAGAAGTGAAATTAAGTTTTTTAAAAATACCTCTTCCTTCATATCAAATTTTTGAGAGGCAGATTCAATGACTAGCGAGCATATCTTCTCATGTTGCTTTGTCTCAGTGGAAAACACATGGGTGAGAAATTTTCCAACTGCATATTCATCGACACCATCACTGAACAAGAAGGGGAAAAACAAAGGTAAGATCCTCTTATTCAACTCCATGACAGATGATAGTTCCCGCACGAATTACCTGTGTGCAAGGCTCCGAAGCTTTAGATATGTGTCATTATCATAAAAGAGATGACAATAAGACAACCTCCCGTCGCGACCAGCACGCCCAATTTCCTGTAACATATACATTTAGTTTCTCGAAAACGTTATATCCACACTGATCACTAAGCTTAAAAAGGAAAAACAAAAAAAAGTTTGAACCTGAACGTATTCTTCCATACTGCCTGGCACGCTGAAGTGGATTACCTAAAGCAGACACAGAAAATTTAGAAGCATGTATATTATTACATGAGATGTGAATAGATAAAGATATGTTCAAGCATTCTAAAGGTTTGCGTTAGACTTACAGCTCCAACATCTCCCTTGTCAAGTCCCATGCCGAATGCCACAGTTGCAACAACCTTCCATAACACAAATAAAATATTTGAATACTGACATCTGCTTAACTTTCAGTGATAGATTGCATGGGTAAATTGGACACAAAGCGTATGGAAAATCAGTGAACTTGTTTTCTCACCACTCTAATCTTGTTGGAACAAAATGACTCTTGTATGCGAACACGGTCCTTCGCAGGAAGACCACTGTGATAACCCTGGATAGATCAAGTTAAGCTTGATTAGAGTCTAATTAGCTATAGATACAGGTATGTCGGAGATTTCAAAATGGAAACAACCTTTGCATTGATGTTGTTATCACGTAAATACTTGCTTATCATGTCAGTCTCATACTGCGCAAAACAGCCCAAAGTTGCTTAAGTTAGCATCATGCATGATACAGTAAGAAATAAAAAAAAGTATTTTGTAAAGCGTGAGAAAAAGCTGCAGATAATTAAGTACTCTCACCTGAAATTTGCAGTACACAATGATGCTTCGAATCTCCTTATATGGATGAGACTCCATCAAAATCAATAGATCTTTCATTCTGTTAGATTTCAGATTTCAGTCAGTTACAACTAGAGGAGGAGCAAGCGGGTGAAAGTATAAACAAATCACTTGCCTGTTAGCTCCACTCAATGAGACAGACAACTCAAAATTATCTCTCAGTTGTGACTTCTGGATAAGATTGGTTGACGGTATCTCTAGTGCAGACATGACAGCCTGAAGAGTCATTGTAGTGGCAGTTGCAGTCATCGCGAGAATGCATTCTGCCTTGAGTTCAGAAAACAGCATTGATGCCTTGAGTCTCATATATGAAGGACGGAAATTATGAGACCTGTTTAGAATAGCTCTTAATAACCAAGAAAAACAGAACAAGGAAAAGCAGTAGATACACAGAGAAACGCAATCTACCAGTTGCCAAGAAGCTCACCATTCTGATACGCAGTGTGCCTCATCCACAACAACAAGTGACACAGATAAAGACATGCGAAACATCGACAGAAATTCTACATTCAGAAGTCTCTCGGGAGATACAAAGAGAACCTGAAATTAAACAACAAACCCATGACACAAATGAATGTATTTCCAAATTAAATACTTTCATAGCCTTATCCCGTGACACACCTTAATTATGCCTTCTCTAAGTTTCCGCAACGTCTCTGTTGCTTCCTCAGGTCTCTAATGAAAAAAACTCCCAAATCAGACTCCATTAGAAACTTCTAAAGACTACAAAACGACTCCAAAAATAAAGAACCGGCAACAAACAACAATTTGTGGCACACACCTGGCTACTGCTCAAGAGACCACCCTTAATAATTGAAGGCAAATGCTTCAACTGATCGATCATCAACGAAACCAAAGGACTCACTACAAGCGTGATCCCCGGAAGAATCATTGCCGGAATCTGGTAACAGAGAGACTTACCAGCACCGGTAGGCAATACCAGCATCGTTGAACTCCCACCAAGAATCATCTTGATCGCCTGCAACTGCCCATCTCGAAAAGAATCATAACCATACACTAAATTCAACAGCTTCGTCAGATTCTCATCAGAAGGCTCAGTCTTCACAGCAAGAATCGCATCCTCCACTGAGCTAATAAAACCATTAGCTTCTTCTTCTACCTGTTTCTGCAAATCAGACTCTTCCTCCAACAATGATTCGCCATCACCATCAGCTTCTTTCTTCTTGTATCTCTTCCCTCTGAATGCGTAATTGCTTCTAGATTTAGAGACGCCCTTGTATTTGCTGGGAAACTTCTTCCCTCTCTTGCCATTTAAGTTCAACTTCACGAAGTTACCCTCGCCGTTACCGCTGCTACGAAACACCATAGGTTTCACCGGAGGAGAAGTTATAGTATCGGTGATGAGATTCGGAGGCTTTCTCCTAACGGATTTTGGAGGAGCGATTACTTCTACCTGAGGCGGCTCCGGCACAAAATCGACGCCGTCTGATTTCAATTTCTCATCAGATGTAAAAGAAGCTCTGCTGTGGAGTCTGGAAAAGGACGATACGGAAGAAGAAAACCTAGCGGGTTGGGATTCGCAGATCCGGAAAGGGAGATTGGTGAATAATGGAGATGGAGGAGGAGGAGAGGAAGACGGTAGTGGAGCTTCCTGTGAGGGATTGGGAGGCGGCTGTATAGGTGCTTTGGGCTTCGAGCGAGAAGAAGAAGACGTAATTTTCCGGGAGACCGGCGGCACATGCTTAGGCGGTGACTGAAGAAGTGGCGGCGGCGATGGCGGAAATGAGTCTCGGGGAGGAGTGGCGGAGACATGAGAACCATCGGAGTCTGAATCGGAATCCATGGGACAATTTTACCTTTACGGAATCATTCATTTGTGAGAAATTGAGATTTTGGGTTTTTTAAGGTGCAAGCCGCTCTTTCTCGTTTTCCCGCCACTTCTTTCTATTCTATAAATATTGTTTTTAGTTCACATGTATGTGATTTTTTCTTATAACACTTATTTACCATTAATTTATCCGAAATATTAGTTTTCATGCACACAAATGCTTAATCTAAAGTCTAAACTAATAAGATGATTTGGGTTTTTTTTAAAAAATTTTACTAACAATACAATAACAATCTAACAAACCAAAAGAAAGCAATAAACAAAAGACTAACAAATTCAAAAGTAAACAAAGTGGAATTAAGAAAGTTATTAAAAAATATTTAAAAAGCGAATTCCCAGGTTAAGACAATTGATTTTTTTTTGAATGAATGTTAAATTATATTCACCAAAACAAATTGTTGAGTACATCGAATGCAACGTTTCTAAAAGGAAGGTTTGATGTTCTCTATTTTACAATCTCGCTTAGGCCGCTAGGTGTTTAGCCATGGCTATATCTGCCTAATGACAAGATCCATTTGAAGATGTTGATCAGATAAACAGCATTCATCACATTGGTTTCTTTACATTCTGAATCTTGGTGTTCAGGGTAAGTTTCATCGTGTGTACATGTCATTTAGGCAGCAGGCATGATTTTTGTTTGTTTTTTTTTGGTGAAAAATAAATGTGTATATGCAAACTAACAATTGAAGAATTCATTTGTTAGATAAACGAATAGATTCATATGAAGCAACAAATTGAGTACATAAAGTTTATTGGTACACATAAAAAGATAATAATCAAATCAAAACAATAACTTTACAATTCATGCCACTAAACGGCAACCCAAATCGTGTGTATCCTCACAAATTAGCTGCAACAAACGTAAATACGCTAAATCTTAATATTAAAAAGAAAAACAAAGAAAACCCAAAACACAACAACAAAAAATGAACAAGCACCAACTTTATGAACAAACAACATAAAAATTTACTAGTAATACAAAAAAAATGATCAAAGAGTGGGTCATATCACATTATTGAGCAATTGCATTTGGATTCCAGCTTAGGAGGAGGTTTCAAGTTCTCTCCTTTACTAGGAGGAACTCCAACGTTACGTATCATCACTGCTTCACCTGCATTTTCATCATTCTCTATTTCCACTTCTGTTTTCTCCTCTGTTTCTGTTTGCTTTCGACTTGCTTTTGCAGATTTGGAACTCTTTTTCTTCGCCTTTGTTCCGCCGCCAAGTCCATAACTATTTCTGTTTGCATTTGACTTTCCAAGTACTGTCACCGTTGGATGTAACATTTCTTCTTCCACTGGCACATCCTTTGCTTTATCCATTGCTATTGTTGCAGCCTGGTAAACTAAATCATGAACAATGGAGCTGCAGAAAAGTATTGTATCAGTGGCTTCTTCAAGCGTGAGGCTCCTCGGCTCTTTTCCACCGGGACACTCCACAAGTACAGTGGACTCATCTGCAGAGAGCAAGAAACCATGTCTAAACTTCACAAGGTTGTAAGAAAAAGAAAAAAACAACAGTAAAAGCACAGTGAGATGCCAGTATCAGATGAGAAAGCGAGTAAATACCTAAAATTTCATTTACAGGAGCCAAGGAGTTGTGGTGATCCACAGAAGCATGCACCATACTCTTTTCTGAGCAGTTATCCACTGCATTTAGGTTGCACTCTGACTCTGGAATTTCATCATGAACCCCTAAACCAGGTGTTTCGGGTTCACAACTCTCAGGTTCTATTTCTGAGGCTGTCGTGGTGGATAAACCATTAGGAGTTTCATTACCATCATTTTCTTGTAGCCTAGAGTGGTCATTTAAAGGGCAGTCATCAGTGATAGGTGATGCTCCTAAATCTGACATGCTCCTTACATGTGCTGGTGATTCTCTAGTCTCCCCCTTGCTTATCACAGTATTGGCTACATCATCTCCATTTTCACAAAATTCATCGTCAATTACCACCGGATTATGCTCTGCAGGATTACCAACTACATCGGCGGAAATACCAACTTCACTGAAATCAGCACTCATCACATTGGTTTCTTTATACTCCGAATCTTGAAGTTCAGTGTGAAATTCTTGCTGAGTTTCATCGTGTGTACATGCCATTTGGGCAGCACACACTTCAAAACTGTCCTCTGGCATGACATTTAGAGCCTGCAAAGCGTGGCTTGACATGCCAGATGAAGATGACATGGAGCTCAGAGACTTGGAGTTGGTATCATACCTATGAGTCTCCAAGTCAAGTGTACTCCCGCTTCGTTGTCGTATATGGATTCCCTTTCTTATAGAAGAACCATAATCCCAAGATGAAGATGCAGAAGCAGTTTCCGTGGAGCTTCTAAGACTAATACTTCTATCCCTTGAATAAGAAAAGCCCTCATATGATCTGGTGAAACAACTGGAGTTATTAGCTTGAATAACAGGTGACTTCATACTGACCGATCTCTTTATAAGCAAAGGAATGTCTCCAAGTCCTGAAGAACCAATCTTCACATCATAATGCTTATCAGAAAGCTGAGTTTGAGTATCTTTTGTGCCTATACTTAAAGGACCACAGCCAGTGGAAGACTGAGTTCCATCCTGGTAACGGAGCGTATCCACATTTTGCTCTTCCAAAGCCCTGGAAATAGATCTCTCATGCAGATGATATTGTTCTTGCTCGTAGGAATTATCACACTGCTCAATCTTTTCTCGTGTCTCCATGATCTCTTCCTCAACCATAACAACAGGCAGCGAATCTAGCACATCTATCACAGGAATGTTTTCAAAATATGATCTGTTTTCATCGAAAATTTCCTGAGACTGCTTTGGGGAATTTTCATCAAGAGCTCTCATTGTTCCAGGGGATTCTGTTTCTACGAAACTGTGTTCCTCCCTGCACTCTGGACAAATATTTATCTCGCTTCTAGGTTCTTCAGTGGCACGATAGTGAGAACCACATCTACCACAAACCTCCGTAGTTTCAAGAACGACCCCTTCTAAAAATTCATTGCCTACATGAAGACTACCATGAGTCGAACTGCTTTCAACATCAAAAACATGGTGACTGGCCTCCTCATTCACGCTAGACTCGCATTCAACAACATAACCTTGATCCATATCCCCAAGCTGATCACTGAAAGAACTCTCATGACTCTCATGTCTACTACTTTCATTTGATAAATTTACCATGCTAAAGGCAGTACTTTCTCCATGTTTATCAGGATAAGCCAAATTTTCAACTTCAGATTGGAATACAGGGACTGGATCATTTCCTTTAGCATCTGGCATGAATCCTGTAACTTGGCCAGAACTTGAATTGCTCCCCACTGTTGCCGTAGAATGTCTTAACATAATGTGATGGTAAGACGAACTACCTTTCCCAGAATAAATGCCTGTACTAGGAAGGCTAGAAGCAAGAGGCCTAAACATGCTATGATGGCTTTTAGGATGATCCTGCATGATAGATGTAGATCATAAATAAAGTTAGACATATCTCTGCAGAATCAAAAAGGGGTAATTACCAGAATTTCTATTGAATGTATGCAGGAGAGACTTTGGAATCTAAGGAATGTAACAGAAAACAAATGGGAACTTAGAGACAATCTATTCTTGTGGTAGATATGACAGACTGACAACAATGTTCTGTGATGTGTTCTCATAGACTGCAGGTTATATGTTAGAAACTAAGCCACGGGTGCAAACATGTTGATGCAAGCAGAGTAAAACATGTACTTCTAGAAGGTAATGAAAAGTCCAAGAATCGTGGACAAAAAAAGAAGAAGTGGTATGCCGCTTAATATGTACCATTTGACGTAGAGCAGACTCAAACGGCCTTCTCGGTGCTGAACCAGGTGACAGTAATTTCGAAGATCTAGAAGTTCTACTATTTGGAGAAAGGCTAGCTCTTTTTGAAACTGCACGTTCTGAGCCACCTACAGGAATAGACTGTAAAGAATGAAGATCATCATCTCCAGATGATGCTACAGAGCCTTTACTATGAGAACTAAACCGATCACGCTCATGACTGTGAGATGAACTGACACTTCTGGAAGCGCTTGGAGAAACAGATTTTCTGCTGCGTGTAGAGACTGCATCCCTACCATTTCTGGATGCTGGCGAGGAACCTCTTACATAGGATGCTGGTCGATCACCCAAAGAAGTTCGGAGATTTGGTGGCGCATCCAAGGAGAAACCAGGAATGTTTGACTGCCACACTTTTATTTTGGGTGAAGGAGAGTTGCCTCGACTAGAACTGACGGGAGAAGTTCCCCTGACAGCTGGCGATGCCACGGTAGTTGACCCAGTGCTCATCCTTCGCGAAGTTGGGGTCGGAGATCTTGATACAGGTCCTGAGGGTTTCCCTGGAGTAGGAGAAATCCTCCTAACTGGGGTACCTGATCGTCGACCAGACGCTGGACTAGGATGGCGTGCTGAAGATGGCCTTCCCCTTATCTGCTGCATATTGTCAGCTCGAGGCGATGTGCTTAAGCGATTTGGGCTTGCACTGCCCTTACTACTACGGCGGCTCTTCTCCATCTACACATACACATAGTAAATTAGAAAGTGCAACAAGATCTGATTCAAGATCAACAGTGTTATACATAGAATAACATTCAATTTAGTATAGATGGATACCGTGGAAGATCTAGATAACGAAATCTGACTCTGTGGTCTCCCTCTTCTCACAACACTAGCTGCTGGCGGTTGGTCATCCAATGAAGGAAAAAGTGGTGTGTCTGGAGGCGTCAGCAACCTTTCATTGGTAATCCATTAAGATTTGTGAGACCACGAGAGGAAACAACAGGAAAAATATAGGCATCCAAAAGAGCAAAACACAGATTACTACAGTTGTTGACAAAAAAAGTTACAGTAATCCCAACAAGAAGTTTATGGAATCAGAAGCTGGGGAAGCAAACGTCTTTGAGTATTACTAAAAGTAAGGAAGATATCCAATTTCAATTCAATCTCGATTGGGCTTAAAGATAATTATACGGATTAGTTGTAACAATGAACCAGAAAGAAAATAAGAAAGAATCCAAGTTATATATGAAAGGTACCAATCATAGTCATTCTTATCTCCCTCTGCAGTCAGCAATCTGCTACTCTCTCCTTGAACAGGAATGGTAAACTCCGAAAAGTGCTTCAATTTTGTAGCTGAAGATAAATGTCCAAAATAGAAGGAAAAAGGTTAAGAAGGATCATGTGACAGTCAGATGACTGAAGCAAGAAACTATCTCTCTAAGTCCAATCATCTCACTAAACAACACAGCCAGTAATAAAAAACACTTACAAAATACATCTTCAAGATCATCAGATGACTGAAGCAAGAAACTATCTCTTTCTTTGTCTTGCATCTCACTAAACAAGGCAAGATCATCGTCTTTATCTCTAAATAGTATCCCATATTCAATGCTGTGTCCTCGCCTGTGTTTCTTCCCAGGAAGTTCCCTCCCAGGAGAGCATCTCAATGCCGGGGAAGGAGGCATCTCTACTGTCCTAACTACTGAAGACACAACAAAACGCTACCCCGGTAGACCACAATTCACTTCTGGCCAATAGGAACGTCTTATGCGATCACTTATGAATCCAAACATATATCTCTGAAGCTCAACGGTCTTATAAACTAAACCACCTGAAAAGAAGCAATAGTCATTTTCCTAAGGGATAATCGAAGACAGAAAGTCAAATCTCAACACAAAAACCCAGAAACATGACCTAAAGACCCTATATTTTCACAAATTAACAACAAATCCAGTAACAGACTAAACATGTTCTAGAATAAAAACCCTAACTCCAATCCTTTAATTACTTGCTCTAACTGCAATTGGAGCTAGCCAAATCCAACCCATTTGCAAAAGCTTGAAACTTACCAAAATTAACAAGAAGCTTCTTCAGAAAAAAGAAAGATCTCGGCCTCAAGGATCAAACCCAAGTCCTCAAAGGCCGAAACTTGAGAACAAGTAAGAAGCTTAATTTCCCCGTACAGATCAAAAGAGCAGAGACCCAAATGAGATCGATTCCATTCCCAATTTCCCTCTCTCTCCTCAAGTGAAGGAAAATGTTTAAAATTGGTATAGCAGCATTTACTTTGCTTCCTCTGAAAGAAGCACCAAATCTTCGATTCCTTGCGCCTTCTCTTGTCACTGCGAACTGTCAGATTTGCTTCTTTGCACCGCAACAAAGCTGCTAAACTAATCTCGCTTTTTTCTCTCTCTATAGTTGTTCTCTTTTCTCGAGCTTTTTGGGGCTTTTGTTTGTGTTTATGTGATCGTAATTATTTCAGGAAACCGTGACCGAAGCTCTGATTAAAGGCAGAGCCTTTGGATGCAGACGAAAGAGCTCATTCTGATAACTCTTTCTTTTTACGACATTTACCATTCCAGTCCCTTACTTAGTAATTATCCTAAATCGTACATCACCTACTTAATAATGTCTTTCATTAACCCAAATTTGTTTCTATAGTCAGGGTTAAAGAATTATGAAACATCATCATCAATTATACTAATTACAATTGTTAAAATTTGACTCCCCTAGAAATTAATGTTATTTTCAACAATATTTATACAAATTTTGCTATTTTGTTATAATTATATAGTAAGATGATTAATTTTATTTTTTGGTTTGAATAGAAAGATGACCATTTATATGCAGAGTTGGTGTGTGATGAAGTCATTACGTATCTATGTTTCCTGATTTGGAGCATTTTTTATATTGAAATTTTGGATTTGTTTCATTTTCAAGCAAGTGGGATTTTAGTATATTTTTAAAGTTTGGGGCTCTTCTAAAACTATTGCAAAGTTGGAGTACCTTTTTAATGGTACATTTTGTTCAGGTGACTTAAATTTTCGTCCAGTTATTATTTATGTTTCACGTAAATTATAAACGAACTGACTTCAATTAATAAGGTCAAGATTCACTATTACGCAATTATGGATCTTATCTCTTTTATCATTGGTCTAATAATGGCGGCATTTCTAACTAATTTGTTTTTTGTCAACACTAATTAAGTAATTAAAATTATATGGTTTTTTTAGAACTGGTTATCAGTTTATTACTATGCGCATACAGCATACTTAAGACTTTACTAATCCCTTTTAAAAACCAAATATTGATGTAAATTTTTTTGGATATTTACTAGTGTGAAAAGAATATATCTAGCATATAAAATTCATGTAGGTAAAAACTGAAATTGAAACAAATTCTAAGATTTATATCGTAACTAATACTGTACACATAATATTGGATGATATCATTAATATGTTATCTTTTGCTTTTATTTTTTTGGAAATTTGTTATGTGAGAAATTTTAATATGTTCTCATGATAAGTCTAGTCATGTGATGCTCATTAAAATATCCGGTAAAATGTTCATTCGACCATTTTCCAAGGAGCAGTATTCTACCTCATTAGCATGATTAAAACAACCTTCAAAGTGACAAATAAGAGTTTGTTCTCTCGAGTCTCGAATACGTTTCAAAAACCAAAATATGTCATCGTGACTAAGGAGAGTGAGGAGGATTGGTCACTAGCCCATGTGATGGTGGGCGAGTGGTTGGTGGGCCAGGGGTGTTTGGGTGAAAGTCCCTCCCCTCCGGTTTCGATTCCTCCTCTTGCTGTTATCAACATTATGTGGGAAGTCTGTCAGTTGGGCTTTGCCCCAATTGGTTTACCTGGTAGTCAGAAATGCAGGCGGCCTGACTACCCCCTGGCACTTAGTCGGAAGGCATTCCAAACTCGGGATAGGCAGAGTGGTAGCCCGAAGGGCCTAGCCGTTAACACGGTGGACAAGTCCACTATGTAGCACCTCGGTGTGTTCCTACCGGGGCCGACCGGATAGCCGATAGGGTTTATCAAAAAAAAAAAAAAAAAAAAAAGGATTGGTCACTAATTTTAGTTCAAATTTTATCAAAAATTACACATACATGATACATATACATAAACTATTTATCAAAATTTGACATAATGTAAAAACTTATATGATGTGATGAGCCATTATTTATCAAAATTTGTGAAAGTATACAAATATTTTGATATTCGAACTTATAAGAGCACCGAATATGTTAAAAGAAAAGTCATACAATCACAAAAAGACCATGCAAAAGGGAATTGGTTGTGTGTATTCTGAAAGCCTGTAAAGTAAGTTTGAAACAAAAAATTGAAGTTTAAGACTGTGGACCAATCACAGCCACCAGAGTTGTATTCCCAATCATTCTCTCGAGTTGTATTATCTAGTTTTTTTTTTTTTGGTATTGGACAGTTTATGCTTATGCATATGAAATACATTATTTATGGAAACTGAAAAATCGGGTCAAAAACCGGAAAAAAAACTAATCAATTTTGTGGTTTTCAACTTATCCAAACTGAAACCGAAAGTTGTATATTGATGTAAGTTGTAAAATTCAACCGAAACTGAACTAAATGACCTTTTGTCCACCCTGGTCTTGATTATTATATTAAGAGAGTTGATGACCATAAAACAAAAGGTTTAATAATGGGTTAAAAATGCTTTAAACGTTACTCCAATAGACATTATGTGTAGCATACCAACTATGTAGAACCGGGTCGGAACCTTTATGTTTATTTGCCGACAACCGGGTCGGATCTAAAAGTCGACACAATGGCAATAGGTATGAGTCCGTAAGACAATCCACTTAATGATTAAGCTTCGCTAGGTCTGTAAAACATATTAAAAAACATATTTAAGCTCTTATAAATAAATATTAACGATTAATTAAGGTGCCAAATGATTGTCTCTGGCAATTGGAATGGTGTTAGTTGACAAATGTATGTTTCAATCATGTGACTACTACCTTCTTTGTTGAGATGTCAACTTTGTTTTGATTTTAATATTTTTCTCCTGAAACAAGAATAAATATTTGCATTTGTCGTTTTGGTGATCACTAATGACGTGTCAAAACTTGGCTTATTACATACTTCTCGATTTTTTTATTTCGATGTTTAAATTTTAAAGTTTTCTGCACAAAAATTGCCAGAAAGTCATTTAATTTTTGTATATTTATTTATACACTAAAACATCATTTATTATCTACCTAAATATGCTTTAACTAATAGTAAAACAATTTATAAAATAGAAATCATCAAAACAATAAAAAAAACTAAATAATTTTGCAATAAAAATTAAAAACATCATCTAATTTAAAACAAATTTTCTTCTAAAACATCAAATAAAAAATAAAGAATTTTTTTTTTTTTGGGCTAATCCGACTTTTGTGAGAACGAGACTTATCAAATAATTTCACCTTGCTAAAGAATATATATTCTAGCATGAAACATAAACACATACAAATATTAATTTAGTCGTTGCTAATTAAATTCATAATTTGTTAAGAGTTTTTTTTCCGAACTTAATCAAAAATTTTTAACACAACAACAGCAAAAAAACTTAATCAAACTAAAGTTAGAAATTTTTGATGTTACAACAAAAACTATTTCAAAAAAACATTGACTCTCATATGAGTTTTTAGCATCTAATGTATATTTCATATTGATTTTTCGGCATCATCGAAAGTTTTGAAATTAAGGTTATAGTATGTTTCCTAACTAAATTAAAAAAAAAAATTGAATTGCCCTAAATAAATACACACCTTCTTTCTAGGGTTTTGAGACACAGAGCATCTGAAAAGGTAAAATGCTCTTGAAAAACAGATTCACTCAAAACTAAAGTAAACAAAATTTGGATTTTGTTTTTCATCTTCACAGATTTATTGAGAAATAAAAATTTGAAACTTTATCCACTACCTTAGAATTTATTAAGAACTTTCTAGATTTTAAAAGGTAAAATGTCATTTTATCCAGTGTCTTAGGATTTATTAAGAAACAACAAAAAGATTCGCTCAAATCTAAAGCAAACAAAACTGAAAACTTCGATTAACTTTATCCACTGTCTTGAGATTTGTTAAACTGCTATTGAAGGGCTTCTTGAACTCGACCCAAATCCTACATTTCTAACCAAAATCTTCTTTGTTATTGTTATTACTGTTGTTATTGAAAAGAGATACATTTGCTCTAACCTACTGTTTTTATTTTTAGATTCACCAATAGAGGAAGTGTTTCCTAAGCTCTTTGAGCTTCCAGCGGAGTTTCGTGCTCATTTACAAAAGATGATTAATTGGTTGGATCAAGCGAATATTGGAAAAGAACTACCCGAACTCAGTGATTATTTACACATCTTTCAGGTGTTAGATAGAGACAAAAAATTGAAATGTTTATTTAAAGAATTTTGTGATGATGATGAACAATTAGCTAGGAATGAAGCTATTGTCTACCTCTAGGAGTTCAGCGTCAGGATATTCTTGTACAAGTTTTTTTTCGTGGTCTATCGTCTATGAAGTATGTGACTTTCTTGTACAAACTTCAAAAATCTTTATAACTTCATTTCAACATTGAAGAAATATTAAATTATAAGTTATATATATTAGTTACTTCTAAACAAATTCTCAGTTTTCTGGGTAATAAACGCTGAATCTCTTTGTTTTGTTTGATGTTTAGATTTTGGCGCATTTTGACATCATTGTTTTTAGTGGATTAGTGAAGATTTAGTAGTAACTTTATGTATTTTGTTGGGTTATAAATTCTTAAATCTAAAAAAATAAAGAAATTGAGATAAAAAGTAAATGAACGGTTTAATTCGTTAGTGAATCGCCGACAAAAAGAAAAGAAAAAAATCGCTACCGGAAAATAGATCTGACGAGGATGTGAATTTAATTAGTTGTTTAACGGTTTGTTGGAAAATTAAATAGATCCAAAGAGGATATAAATTGAACCGACGGTTTATAGGTTTATACCGAAATTAAGTTCTTTGATGTGTTTTGGTTTTGTTCTTTCGATTGCTTTTTGGTTATCGCGACCTTGTTTTTCTAACAGAGAAAACACAAACTTTGCAAAAGAAGATCAAAAAACTTCTCTTAGGGCTTTGGAGCTGGACAACGGAGATTCGAGCTGGAGTATACATAGTCTGGTAATTTTCCAGGAGAATCAGAAGACGAGATGCTAGGAGAATGTGGAAGGCTATCAAAGACAGAGAAACCGGTCGAATTCGTTCCAATTCCTTCGCCAATCGATTCAAATCCCGCCGGATTTTGTCTCTCCAACTCTCTAATCGAAAAGATTTTGTTTCTCCTCATCGTGGCTCCGTTAACTCCCTTCAGGTTCCTTATCCCTGACTTCTTCATGTGATGGTTTCTTGGGAATTTTCAAAGTCTTGCTGAGAAATCACTAAAATATTTCCTACTTTAGGGTATGATTAAGATCAGGGACTAAATCTAGTTTGCTGCTTATAGAGTAGTCATTCATATTTGGGTAGCTGGTGTTTCTTCTTTAATAATGTGAATTGATCAGCTGGTTGTGTTGCTTACTTTATGTATTAACCTGTGTTATCAGGTTGATTTGACGGAGGGGAGATATCTTCTCTCTGGAGCAGCAGATGGTTCAGCTGCTGTATTTGATGTTCAGCGGGCCACTGATTACGAGGCAAGTGGTCTTATTGCCAAGCACAAGTGTATATTTACTGTCGACAAGCAACATGATAATGGACATAAATTTGCCATATCCTCTGCCATATGGTATCCCATTGACACTGGGCTGTTCATTACAGGTTCTTATGATCATTACTTAAAAGTCTGGGATACCAATACTGCCCAGGTACCAAGTTTTAACTAAGAAAGCATATCACTTTCGTTTTTGTATTTTCAAGGCGCATATCTCTTTCCCTAGTCTCTCTAATTTTGTCTTTTCATATGTTTTAGGCGGTTGTGGATTTTAAAATGCCTGGAAAGGTTTATAGAACTGCCATGTCTTCTATGGCAATGTCTCACACGTTGATTGCTGCTGGAACTGAAGATGTCCAGGTTCGCCTCTGTGATATAGCTTCTGGGGCATTCTCTCACACATTATCGGGTCACCGTGGTATGTTACTTTTCTTTCTTTGGAAAAGAAATTATATCAGCTTTTTGTATAGAATCAATTGATGACTACTGGAACAATAAGCTACTATACTCATGCTTTCCACAATGCCAAAATTCCTTCGTTAAAAAACCAAAAAAACAGGCTACCAAATTGTCTTGTTTTGATGATATGCCAGATGGTGTTATGTCAGTTGAATGGTCTACTTCCAGCGAGTGGGTTTTGTATACTGGGGGGTGTGATGGTGCAATACGTTTCTGGGACATCAGACGTGCTGGATGTTTCCGTGTTCTAGATCAATCACAAACACAACTTGGGATCCGACCACCGATTTTAAAGCGAACAGCGGTTAGCAGTAAGGTTTGTTCCTGAAACTTGGTACTTTCTTTTTACTGCTTTAAATTTCTTGAAAAGACAGGTTATGAACTACTTATTGTTTTTTTTTTTTTTCTGTTTAAATTCCCTGAAGTCTGTAAATTTAAACTGGTATCTCTTCTTATATTGTTTAGACGCATCTGTGTAAGAGTGTAATTTAGTGTAACTGACACGCCTTTTAAATTTAGGACCATTATTTATATCCAGTTAGCCCTGCATGTCTACAAGCCTACATTTGGCAGAAAGAATGGATTATCAATATCTGTTTTATTGAGAGGGGATTCCCTTTAGTAATTTTATTATCTTCTTTTACAGTTTTTTTCAGCTGCAAAATCTTCTTTGGGGGGCCAAAATAGGTTGAAAACACTGCAAAGTAAACACGCTGGCAGCCAAAGTGTAAAGGGGTCATTTAGCGCTAAAGCTTCAACGGAAAAGTCTCGACAGAAGAGAATTCACCCTGGAATGTTATCTACTCTAGATCGTGCTACGGCTCATTATGGTGTTGTTACTGGCTTAAAGGCAACTAACAATGGGATGTATCTTCTTAGTGCTGGTAAGTTCTTATTGTCATGGCTAATTTTTTTGTTATTTATTTGAACTCTGTCACAAACTGGTATAAGCAGCATCTGCTGGTTAATATTTTACATGCCTTTCTAGTGAGATTAGCATGATTAGCATAGAAAATCAAAAGTCCTTGGGATCCTAAAAGTAGTATTTTCAACTTATGAGATCGGGAGGCACATGTACGTGGGTTTTGGAAGTTACTAAGTTCTAAGTTCATGACCCATGTTTCCTTAGCTGGATGGATCCATGGCTCTGATCCTCTGTTTGCCAGTTGAAGCAAGTATTGTTCCGGATGTTTTTTCTTTTTCCCCATTAGCCTATTTATTAGTTGTTATGTTTTCCTTTGTCTGAACAACTTTTGGAATGAACCTGCAAGTGTGGATTGTGCCAACTGTTTTATGCCTGAATTTGAGTTCATGATTATAGCTTGCTTTTGTGCTGCACTTGGTTCTTAATATGTGATATGAGGCACTACTAGGGTAATAGGAACTGTAACTTCATAACAAGAGTATGATCTTCGGCTGGTAATGACCCACTACGAAGTGGAAGTGATGTCTTAGGGGTTTTAGCATTGAGTGAACTATGTCAATTTGTGGTTGCAAGAACTGATTAATACCGTACACATCAGTGGCGATACAGCAGTTAAGAGTCTAATTATTATTATATTTGCATATTATGTTTCAGGGTCGGATTCAAGAATAAGATTGTGGGATATTGAAACTGGACGCAATACCCTGGTGAACTTTGAAACTGGACGCATCCAGACAAACAAAGCGATTCAATTAGATACAAGCGATGATCCAGCTCTTGTATTTGTTCCGTGCATGAAGACTGTGAAGGTAGTCACCAACTTACTATTGCATCAGAAACTATTTTCATTCCATTACTTGCATTTTTTAATGAATTGTGCTGCAACTGTATATAAGACTTTTGGCATGTGGTCGGGTAGAACAACACTGATGCTTCGTGGACACTACGAAAGCGTGAACACTTGCTGCTTTAATTCCAGTGATCAGGTATAACTCAATCCTTAGAACTTTCCGAGTCTCGCGAGTCATTTGACTTTGTAAGTTTGCTTCAAAACACACCTCTAAATCCGAATTACTTGTTATACTTGCTCATAGGAACTATATACAAGTGGCGCAGATAGACAAATACTTGTGTGGTCACCAGGCGGATCGGTGGAAGACGAAATGGTTGAGCTAAATTCTATCACTACTTCAAATGCTCATATATTAGAGGTTACACGAGTCTTCTTGTGGATGTCCCATTGATCAAGATTTGTCTATTTGCAGGTCCAGGATGAAGTAGCCGAAGATAAAGACAACTGGAGCGACTGAGAAAACAAGTTTCGGGTAGTCTTCTTTTTCAATCTGTGAAGTTCCCTGTGCGTTGTTCTGAGTGTAGTCTTGACAAACTCATATTACTCCTCTCTACTCGGGTTTTGTTTGCTTATAAAAGTAAACTGAAATATTAATTAGAGTTCAGTTCATACTACTAAAATGAAGATTATTAAACTAGTGGAAAACAAAAAGAAGGGTGTTCATATTTGGATATTCCGAGTCAATGCGAACCGAAAAAAAAATGATAGACTCGAAGACCAAAAGGAATCTTTATTCGGCGAGGACCATAAATTTGTAACTAGAGACGACTATTTTCAAGTGTAAAATGATAAAAATGCCTATGAACACAGTTCTTTTACGGGTTTATTTGCTAAAAAGACAAACCAAATTCGCAGAAATGATAGTTGCAGCATTTTCGACTTTTCGTAAATGACCAAGTTGGCAATTTCATAAATACCGCGTGGCTTTATCGCTCACGATATTCGAAATTAGTTTACAACATAGTATTATTTTACACAATATTAAATTTTTTGTTGGGTTAGATAATAAATACCACGCAGTATTTACGAAAACATCAGCAAATATAAAAACATAACTAGATCATCACCCGTACTAAAGTACGGGTTGAATTTTATTTATTACAAAATTTATATAATATATATATTAGAACTAAGTTTTAATATATTATAATAGTAAGTGAAAAAATATTAATTTTTTTGTCAGTCCTTATATACAATATTAGAATAAATATAGAATTTTTTCTATAATACTCAATTATGGATAATTTTTTTTTAAGATATGAAAACGGAAAATAATTTTATTTTTTAAAAAGTAATATTTTTTTAACAATGAGTTAATTTATGTTAACAACCACAAAATAGTATTGCATATAAAACATAGATTATTTTGAATTAATTAAGAAAATTAGGTATTATTTTGAATTAATTTAGAAAATTCTTTTTCAATTCATAATTCTTTGGTTGTTGAAATAGAGATTTGTTTGAGCTAATCTAATTACAGAATTTGTTTGAGATTTATAATTACGGAATTTACCAATTATTCGCATAATCGAATATGTTATAAACATATATTTAGTATATAATAATACCAAAATCAACCCATGCGTGGTGTCTATATTTTTATTTTAGAATCCCAATATTTCATTTTAAAATATTGCGTGCACAATCTATTATTCGTTAATTCTAAAATTGCTTGCGGAATCAAATTTTCAAATATTTAGAGGTGTCAAACCATATTTAAATGTTCTACACTATTTTTAAATATTTCAAATTAAAATCTTTAAATTTTTTTGTAGTTTATAAAATTATGAATTTCAAAAAACAAATTATATGAAATTAAATATAACTATTCAAATAGTTATAAGGATCAAAACTCATTTCATCATATAATATATTATATTTAACCCGCTACCTATTATAAATATTTTTAAAAATAATCAAATTAGAGTATTTATAATTTTTAACTTTTTGAACTATTAAGTATTGATGATATTCTCTAAAAATATCAAGTAAAACTTATTTTAAATGTTGCAAATTAAAATATTTAAATTTTTATTGTAGTATATAAAATTATACATTTCAAAAAAATAAATGTATAAAATCGAATATAAATATTCAAATTCTGACCCGTTGCTCAGTCGGAATTTTTGTTGACTTTATTTTTGTGTAAAAGAAATATATTACTCAAGTCTGAATTTTTGACCCGTTTAATTGTTTCCTTTATAGATTGAACAATTTATATGCGTTTTTAAAAATTCAAATCTTGGCATATGCAGAAAAAAATTTACTTTTTTTTTATTATGTAGATGATATGATGATTTATTTGTTTCATATTAATATAATCATATAAAGATGAGAGGTGAAGTTTAATGATTAATAACAAATTAATATGGTAAGTTAGATATCAAATCTTATATGTTCATTTTGATTGGTCATTTAAAAAAGAAAATAATAACAGATTTTCGTTTATAATTTAATTAAATTAATTAAATGACATAAATTAGTATTTTACTTGTTTATTATTAATAAATTGAATGAAATTTGTTCTAAAAGAAGATTTTTGTAATGACATTCTTAAGTAAATTCTTACAAAATAGAAGGTTAGTTAATGATATCTTATAAAGTGTACTCCCTAAATAATAGTATAGGATAATAATGTCTTCTTCTTTTTTTGTCATACACACTATTATGTAATTGTTATATCCATTGATATTTTCCTTGTTATATAGAGTAACTAGATTTGTTTATATAGATTTTAATAACTTTATAATCTTCTTTTTTACTATGATTATACAATATAGTAAATAAAATTCCATAATCTAGAATATACTAACAAGTTTGTTGAACTAAAGTCCAAGTCAGTAAATAGAAAGTATAGTAGCTTTGACTTTCTTGACCACTCCAAGTCATCATCTCTGAGTAAATGAGTTTTTTTTTTAAAAAAGAACCATCGCCATGAGAAATTTCAGAACACGCAGAGGAAACTTCGGCGAAGCTCACTTAGTGCGAGACGACGCGTCAAAGCATCGTCTTCCTCTTGACCAATAAGGTAAATAACAAAAGAAGTTAAAAGCTCCATTACCAGTGAGGACTTGTAACTGTTATATATAATATCTTCTTCGTTCCTCGATTTACGAGATCCTTGATTCTCTCTTTCTCTAATCTATCTCCTCTGAAGTATAGCTACGAATTCACTCGTTGTTCGAGAGTAAGCTTAAGAAATGGAGAGTTATTTGAACGAAAACTTCGGCGATGTGAAGCCGAAGAACTCGTCAGATGAGGCGTTGCAGCGTTGGAGGAAGCTCTGCTGGATCGTGAAGAATCCTAAAAGGAGATTTAGATTCACCGCTAATCTCTCCAAGCGTTCCGAGGCCGAGGCGATTCGGCGTTCCAATCAGGTGCGAGTTTGGTTACTAGTTACTGAAACAATCTTTCTATATACTGTTGGAGATCTTATGTAATCTCTTGATTCAAATGCATTCCGAGTATTTGGTGCGTTGATTCACTGTTTTTAGCAGTAGCACCAGTTACTTCTTCTAACTAGTTTGTTCTTCAATGGGATCTAAGTGAGCTCGTTTCTTGTATTTTCGTAAGTACTTATCCCCAGGTTTTGGATCTTTATGTTGAAATTGAAACTACAACTCTCTCGTTTTAGAATCACCTACTTTAGCATCTGTTTTTTGTTTCCCTCAGATGTAGGATCGTTACCTTAAAATTTTGTCTGTGAGTTATGACCGAGATTTACATAAGCTTTTGTTTCTGTTTTAAGACATTGAGAGTTTAGGCTGCTCCTGGTGTTTGCTAGTAAGAACGTTTAGGAGTTTCTGCCTTGGACCTCATCCGTGAGAGTCTTTAAGTACCATCTTTGGTTTTTAATCCAGTGTTCTTTCTAGCCTGTACAAAAACACTTTTTAAATGAGGTGTAATTATAGAGATAAAGGCTTACTGTTTGTTTGTGCTTTTGTTATAATACTATTTTCCTTTGTCAACCTTATGAAATGCAGGAAAAGTTTCGAGTGGCGGTCTTAGTTTCGCAAGCTGCACTTCAATTCATTAATAGTGAGAATAGCCTACTCCCTTGTGTTTTATGATATATATTTGCTTTCCTTAACGAGAAGGTATTGCGTGCTTACAGGTCTGAAGCTGTCCAGTGAGTACACAGTACCTGAAGAAGTAAGAAAAGCAGGATTTGAGATTTGTCCTGATGAGTTGGGATCAATTGTAGAAGGTCACGATGTGAAAAAGTTGAAAATTCATGGTGGAACTGAGGGCCTCACTGAAAAACTCTCCACGTCGATTGCTAGTGGGATTAGTACATCTGAAGACCTGCTGAGTGTAAGAAAAGAAATTTATGGAATCAACCAATTCACAGAAAGCCCCACTCGTGGCTTTTGGTTATTTGTTTGGGAAGCCCTTCAGGATACCACCCTCATGATTCTAGCTGCATGTGCGTTTGTCTCGCTTATAGTTGGAATACTGATGGAAGGGTGGCCTATCGGTGCCCATGACGGACTTGGTATAGTGGCGAGTATTCTGCTTGTTGTATTTGTCACTGCCACTAGTGATTATAGGCAATCCCTGCAATTCAAGGACCTGGATGCAGAGAAGAAAAAGATTGTGGTTCAGGTAACCAGAGACAAACTGAGGCAAAAAATTTCAATATATGATCTACTGCCTGGCGATGTTGTTCACCTTGGCATTGGAGACCAGATTCCGGCTGATGGGCTTTTTATCTCAGGGTTTTCTGTTCTGATAAATGAATCCAGCTTGACTGGAGAGAGTGAACCGGTTAGTGTCAGTGTGGAACACCCGTTTCTTCTCTCTGGTACCAAGGTTCAGGATGGATCTTGCAAAATGTTGGTGACCACAGTTGGAATGAGGACTCAATGGGGTAAACTGATGGCTACACTAAGTGAAGGCGGCGATGATGAGACACCTTTGCAAGTAAAACTTAATGGTGTGGCAACCATCATTGGTAAAATAGGTCTATTTTTTGCTGTCATTACGTTTGCTGTTTTGGTTCAAGGATTGGCTAATCAGAAGCGCTTAGATGCTTCTCACTGGATCTGGACGGGTGATGAATTGATGGCAATGCTGGAATATTTCGCTGTTGCTGTAACAATTGTTGTGGTTGCAGTCCCAGAGGGTCTGCCGTTGGCTGTGACACTAAGTCTTGCTTTTGCCATGAAAAAGATGATGAATGACAAAGCGCTAGTGCGAAATCTAGCTGCTTGTGAGACAATGGGATCTGCAACAACTATTTGTAGTGACAAGACTGGAACTCTTACAACAAATCACATGACAGTTGTAAAAGCCTGCATCTGTGAGCAAGCCAAAGAGGTAAATGGTTCTGATGCTGCTATGAAATTTGCCTCTGGTATCCCTGAGTCTGCTGTTAAACTTCTACTGCAATCTATATTTACCAACACTGGTGGTGAGATTGTTGTGGGCAAAGGAAACAAAACTGAGATACTGGGAACTCCTACAGAAACTGCTCTGTTAGAATTTGGGTTGTCACTTGGAGGGGACTTCCAAGAAGTAAGACAAGCCTCAAATGTTGTGAAAGTTGAGCCCTTTAACTCTACAAAGAAAAGAATGGGAGTTGTCATTGAGCTGCCTGAAGGACATTTCCGGGCGCATTGTAAGGGTGCTTCTGAGATAGTTTTAGATTCTTGTGATAAGTACATCAACAAAGATGGTGAAGTTGTTCCTCTTAATGAAGAATCTACCAGTCACCTAAAGAACATAATTGAGGAATTTGCTAGTGAAGCACTTCGAACTCTTTGCCTAGCTTATTTCGAAATTGGTGATGAATTCTCATTAGAGGCTCCTATTCCAAGTGGTAGATACACTTGTATAGGAATTGTGGGCATCAAAGACCCTGTACGCCCCGGTGTCAAGGAGTCTGTTGCGATTTGTAAATCTGCTGGCATCACTGTCAGAATGGTGACCGGAGATAACCTTACTACTGCGAAGGCCATAGCCAGGGAGTGTGGCATATTGACTGATGATGGCATAGCTATCGAAGGTCCTGAGTTCCGGGAGAAAAGTGATGAGGAACTGCTCAAGCTAATCCCAAAATTGCAGGTGATTGTCTACCAAACACAAGTTACTTCTATTGGATGATCCTGATTTGTGCAGTGTGTGTTGGTATTTCATAACTTATTGATTCGCAAACAGGAAACAAACGCTCAATTTCATTTGCCTTAGCTTCCAGATTCTGACAAATTCCTTAGGACATACTCTTCTACTAGGAATTCAAGTATAATTTCCTTCTTGCAGGTGATGGCACGATCGTCGCCTATGGATAAGCATACTTTGGTGAGACTCCTCCGTACAATGTTTCAGGAAGTCGTTGCAGTGACAGGTGATGGAACAAATGATGCTCCAGCACTTCATGAAGCTGATATTGGACTTGCAATGGGCATTTCTGGAACTGAGGTGTGTACTCAATCTTCATTGTCCCTATTTCATTATCTGGTTTATGAGAAAATCTATCACTCGGATAACATTCGAGTTAAGATTCTCATGGAAGGACAACATTTACATATCCGATTTTCCAATTTTTCGTAGGTGGCAAAAGAGAGTGCCGATGTGATTATCCTAGATGATAACTTCTCGACGATTGTCACAGTGGCCAAATGGGGCCGTTCTGTGTACATAAACATTCAGAAATTTGTTCAGTTCCAGCTGACAGTAAATGTTGTGGCTCTTATTGTGAACTTCTTATCAGCCTGCCTCACTGGTTAGTTCCAAACCCACATTTCTCTTTCTCTTGTTCAAAAGACTAATCTCCTCGGGGATTCCAACTAACTTCTCTGTTACATTGATCACTACTGTGGGTCTCAGGAAATGCGCCTCTGACAGCTGTCCAACTACTGTGGGTTAACATGATAATGGACACACTTGGAGCGCTCGCGCTAGCGACTGAACCACCACAGGACGATCTGATGAAGAGATCTCCAGTGGGAAGGAAAGGAAACTTCATAAGTAATGTAATGTGGAGGAATATCCTTGGTCAGTCACTTTACCAGCTTGTCATCATATGGTGCCTTCAAACAAAGGGAAAGACAATGTTTGGTCTCGATGGCCCCGACTCTGATCTAACACTCAATACCCTTATTTTCAACATTTTTGTCTTCTGCCAGGTAACGAGCCGCGTCTGAATCTTAAAAAAGAAACAACCAACATTGGCCATTACCACATTATCATTATAATGTATAATATATTTTTCAGGTATTCAATGAGATAAGCTCGAGGGAAATGGAAAAGATTGATGTGTTCAAGGGGATACTAAAGAACTATGTATTCGTAGCGGTTCTAATGTGTACAGTGGTGTTCCAAGTAATAATAATCGAGCTGCTGGGTACATTTGCGGATACAACACCTCTAAGTTTGGGACAATGGTTGGTTAGCATCATGCTAGGGTTCCTTGGCATGCCTGTTGCTGCTGCCTTGAAGATGATCCCTGTTGGTTCACATTAAGATACATATTATTAAATGTGATTCGTTGTGCCACAACATTGGCTTTGGAAGGTACCAACTTTTTCTCCGGCCTTTGGAAGTTTGATATCCCAAGATGGCCTTGGAAGTTACGGTACTTTTTTTTTTTTTTTTTTTTTTTTTTCATTTTGGCCAAATGTACAAGTGATTTGGAGGAGCATTTGCTTCGTAAATATTATTGTTGTGGAACTTCTCGTGCTTAAATCTTTTGTTCTTCTGTTGGATAACTTTTACTGAAAAAGTCAAAAAGTGAAACGTGACAATTTTGTTTGTCAACAGTACATAGGCTAAATTACTATAAAACCGAAAACTAAAAAATTCGAACCCAAATTGAAAGCAGAATCATGTGACAAAATTATTCAGAGACAATTCCGAGTCTCAGCTCAAAATACAATTGGTCAATCTCTAACAGCAACAACTGTTGAATCATAGTACACTCAAGACGGTCGAAAATTGTTATAAATGAAAAGAGATTTCTAAGTGTTGGTTATAATGATGGAACCAATAATCAAAAACATGAAACAAGAAAAAGTGTAGTAGTAATGATACAACAACACTTTCCAAAAGCAGCAGATGAGTGTGCAAAGCTTCAAAATCAATTGAAAAGCGATCATTCTTCCTCCATCATTGCTGTCGCTGCGTAATGCCCAACGTTCATATTCTGCATCACAATTGGAAACAATTTCTTATTCTCTCTGCACAACACAATTCCCAGATAAGACGATAAATCACAATTTATAATACCTTAGCTAACATCCTCTGCTTGGCCAGGAACTGCGTTCTTGCTTTGTTGAGAGCTGAGTTTGGTGATTTAAACAACCTCTGCAACAAAATAATCGCAAAAATCCAGTTTCGTTAGCAAACATTGTACAATGGGATAAAGATCCGAGACAGCGAATAGAGATACAAGATACCGGAAACATACCTTTTCGTCATTAGACAACTTTCCTCCACCAATCTTCTTTGGAGTGAAACTAAATACATCATGAAGGAATTCATTCTCCTGATAACCAAATTGTAAGAAACAGCACAGCGTCAGCTTTATTATGATAGAAAACTTAAGAGTCGACACTTGAATAAAGTGCAAATAAGAAAACAGACCTGCATATGCTTAATAAAGCCGCCCCCAAGGAAATGCTTCAAATAATTTAACTGTATCATCTGATACCACGTTGACGTCTGTAAATAGTCCCCTCCAACTTTTGTTGAGGTTTCAGGAGCGTACCCATCCTAATCATAATTAAAACATATCATATATAAAATCCGACCAGAAAAGTCGAACTTAAACCTCAACAGGAGAAAAGGTGTAGAAGATATACCTCAAGAAATTCAACAAGATCTTTGAACAAATTCCGTTGGGTGTTGAGATCTTTCTTAGCAGAACCTTTACCACCTGCCTCCGCAGAGAGCTCTCTAACTTGTTTAGTGACCTTAGCTTTCAAGCCATGCATGTGCATCAATGCCTCCTGGGACACACTTCCTTCTTTCACTGATCCATTAGCAGACCCTTTGACTTCGGCAGCAAACTTCTCTAGAGTACCCAACTCATATATCACTGCAAGCGCTTCACCAGCAGCTATACGTACAGATCGGTCATCTTTTTCCAACAGTGTAGAGAGATAAGTTACGGTCCTGCAATGACATTAATATTCAGTCAGCTTATATGTCTGTGAATAAGTAAGATTAGATTGAAGAAAAGCACGACACTCCACTTACTCTTGAAAAATTTTAGGACCTAGCGTCCACCGATCAACTGTTGTGAGCAGAAACGCCCAGGAAGAGACAACAGCACTTATTACAGCAGGTGAAGGTTTAGTTGCCACAACCTACAACAAACGCCAACAAAGGTTATGAGACTACTTCATACTTTAGACTTAAGAACCTACTTTCTTAATAAATCAAATTGAAAAGACTTGTAATATGAGAAAAAGTAAAATGCATACATTAGACCCTAGTTTGGGGTGGATCATTTGCCAGATTATTTGCATAGATCTCTCGGTTTGCTCTGGATCATTCCCGCCAACAAAGGTTATAACTGCTAAACACTCAAGTATCTACAATGAAATGGCAGAATATCAACAACCATGAATCCAAGATGAACATTATTTAGAAACCTGTAAAGTAATGAAAAACTGATCGATAATCAAATCATCCATACCGAAGTTATTTTCAAGATTTCACGACCAGATTTAAGGGCTTGAGAAAGAGGAGTAACAGATTCTTCCAAAATCTCTTGTGATTGATCCCCAAGTCCAACAGTCAATGCTAACAACCCTGCAACGACAACGATTAACTGTTAATATGACTTGATAAGAAAATTGATGAAGATGATGCATGAGTTGTCTATTACTCAGAGACTCACCAATAACATGAGATGCTAATGCGGTCTCCTTAGTAGACCCTTTCTTGGTGCAGTGTAAACATTGGTGCAATAAAGTGGCAAACCTGCATCAAATTAAGAAGAAACAGGTGTCATAAGTAAGATTAAACTACACTAGAAGACTCTTAGATTTTTGAAGTGGATTGTTAAAAACTAAAGAAGGACAGAGTATCAGATATTTACTTCTTTTCCACAAACTCATACTGCAAGTCGCTGTTGAATGCGTCAACAATGGAGGCCAAAGCTTGCTCTCTAGTTGAACTCCTTCACATCCACAAAACAAAAGAATCAAAAATATCAGAATTGCATCAAAATAAAGCAAAAGCACATGAGTTTAAAAGAAAAGAGAAAGACAGACCTTTTCTCATAGAGAGCATCAAGGGATTGATCCAACAAAGCATCTTTGTGAACCGTAACTTCATCCATACCAGGATTCAACACTCTCTCAGATGGCATGGTGGAGGAAGAGCTTACACTACTTGTATCATCATCACTATCAAACATTGTCGCGTTCTTACGCTGAGATTCTGCAAAAATTCCAGCAAAAGTGAATCAAAGCATCCAAATTTATAAAAGCATTAACGAAAACAAAAATTGGGTATATAAGAGATTTCATAGTAAATTAGTATCAATTAAAACCTAATTGAATCCTAAAACAAACAAATCCAGGTGAAATTGAACTAAAATTGAAGAACCAGAATCTTACTCCTCCCCATGATTGTCTTATCGGCGGCTGATTCAATTATTTGCGGAAATTGGAAAAAAAAAAACGATATTCAAAGGGAATTATAAGAGAAACTGAAAAGTAGAAGGATTACGACGATCGGAAACAACTGAAGAAGGAATCGAAGCACGAAAACTACAAAAGAAGAGCAATAAAAGTTTGGAAGATAAGGAAGAATGAGATCGGAGAGGCGATAGATCCATTAAAGAGGCGATTTTGATTTAGGGTAAGAGAGAAAGAGGTCAAGAGAAGAGTTTCAGACTTTCGTCTATGCCAAAGGAAGAAACGTGAGGAGGAAAGTGATGACCTTTATATATAGAGAGAGAGGCGTACCAAGAAGACTCTTCTCGCTGAAATCGGACAAGAATCTAAATCCCATTCACATATGGGAATATCCTCTTACACGTGGCTTTTCTCTCGACGTTGGATTTTAACTTGCCGACGTGATTACAATTTCGATTTCCTTTTTTTTCATTAGTTTCAATTTCCTTTTTTCATTAGCTTTGATTACATGGTTAGGTTTGTAGTTTATAGTTTTTTATCAACTAAAATGTCAAAAAAAATAAACGAAAAGAAAAACTTTAAGGTTATATTCATCTAGTTTTCTCCTAATCGATATACTGAACTTAAAACATCATGATGCACTATCAAAATTATATATAATTCTTAGAATTTAGGTCAAAATCTACATCATAAAATTTAAAACATACTTAGATATTCTGCACGATGAACCGGAACGAATGCTAGTGCTGCCGAACGGTTCGTGTTTCTCATGTAGGATTTGATGATCATCTTTCTCCTCGTACGTAAGCTTTTATAATTTTGAATGAAAAACTTCTCGTCGTAAGCTTTTGTATAATTACGTCTCTCTCTCGTTTTTTTTTCTCTGTCTAATGATTAATCGCCATCGACTTTATTCCTTATATATAAGGAAGTCCATTATTAAACTCCTTATCCAAATTAAATTTGCTCAATATTTTCCACATGTTTAGGATTTGCTAATCCTTATTTTCTTTTTTTTCCGGATGCTCTCCTTTTTATTTATCTTTTTCCACTTGTAGTATATTATTAATCACGTGGATAATTAACATAACAAAATGTACACTTTCTCGTGTGCTACGTAGACCTCACAAACTCGATCGTTATCTACCACAAATAAAATAATAGATAATAAATCTTTTTTTTTCATACACACATAAATGCTGCTGTTCGTTTCATGATTGCGAGTTTGCGACTAATTAATTACTGCCATTACAAATTCACAACGCAATAAGAAAGAACTTCTCTTTTTTTTTTACGTGAAGAAGAAGAAAGATAAAAAGATAGAACTGGGTCAAAGTGAGTCTAATTGGAAATTTGGAATGGTTATTACTGTTGCATTTATATATCAAAAGAAACTTGTTTAACCAAAACTAAAGGGAATACTAATATGCTAGTTTTCTTCTTTTAATTACCAAAAACAAGCATTACAATCAAATGAAGTATTGATTTTGTAAAAATTTAGTTTCTCCCATGTATCCAAAAAAAAAAAGACCCACAAAAACGTATTGTGCTTTTTGTTACTTTTTTAACATCTAGAAGCCAGAAACACTAGCAATATGTTTCTTCATAGCTCTATCTTTATGATTATGATTTCTCCCTCCTCCTCCTCCTCTTCGTCCCCTTCCTCGACCCCTTCCTCCTCCATTCTCCGCTTCTGTATTAACCTCTGAGTCGTTATTATTACTCTCATTACTCTTCTCCTGCGGTTGCTCTCTGTTCGCCATTCCTCTTCCTCTTCCCCTTCCTCCTCTCCAGTTTCTCCCATTCTCTCTTCCGTCGCTTGGGTTCGCATTTACGTTCACA
Source organism: Arabidopsis arenosa (assembly GCA_905216605.1). Taxonomy (NCBI): domain Eukaryota; kingdom Viridiplantae; phylum Streptophyta; class Magnoliopsida; order Brassicales; family Brassicaceae; genus Arabidopsis; species Arabidopsis arenosa. Next base: position 11,068,575 of record LR999451.1, on the reverse strand, counting down.
TTAGACTGACCTTTCTCATCTCTCTGTGCCTGATACTCTGTCAGCTTTCTAACCGCTCCGAGAGGAATGTTTCCTCCACGTCCCAACCCAAGTATCTTATCTCCCTCTGCTTCATTTACCAGTGAAGCTTCGTTTGCGTTTGCCACCGCAACTGCGCCTGCCACTTTGTAGCTGTAGTTCTTACCATCTTTCACATAGAATTGAGGATTCTTTCTGCTACCCCACTTTGGAGCATCAGAGGGCTCGGATCCAGCTCTGTTACCAAACGTCCCGCTTTCTTCGGTACCTGATTCTGCAACACTCAAGCCCAGATCATCAAAAGAATCATCGTATTCATCGTCGTATTCGTATTGTGCAAGTAGGGCTGCGTTCCTCTCTCTGTCGGATTCTTTTCTAGCATCGAGAATTTTGTAGCTTGGAGTATCATCCTTTGGCTTTCTGACAAATCTGCAAACTGTTGTGGATGAGGCTGATGAAGCTGGAAGTGAGGGACGTGTGATCGGTTGCTCTGTGTAGATAGCAGAGCTACTAGTGTCAGATTCAATGAGCTTTCCTTTCCCTTTGTCTTTGCTTCTAAGAGTTGGAGCAGATTTAGGTTGTGGGATCGTCTCCAGTGAAGTATCCAATCGCTGCAAATCCTCATGGAGTGTTCCTTCAAGAATCCTCTGTATAACTTCTTCTGGATTCTGGTTATAGGCTTCAAGACACGCAGCTAAGAAACCGTTCCCATACTCAGGGAATATGTCTTTTATTTGACTGATCTTGGATTGCATAACTACAGCACTTTCATCCATAAGCTCTTCGGTGTTTCTACCATCAGTTAGAAGAAGCGGTGACTCCTTCATAGAGAAAGTGTCTGCAGAATGCAACATGATCATGGACAAATATTGAAGCTGCTCATCTTCCATAGATACCCATCCTGCATAGAAACCAATAACAAGCTGCTTTAGACTACCGCTTAAACTCATGGCATTCAGAAACAAAGAGCTAGCTTATGCAGAAAATTTCACTAGCTAGCAGTGAAGTTAATGTGTTGCTTATTTCACCTTCAGTGAACTACACAATCTATCCTAACAGACCATACATACTAAAGACTGGAACTGACTTTAACATGGAAAATCAGGTAACAGCTGGGCAGAACCAAATTGTGGAAGAAAATACCTGCATTCTGTAGACTCCTAAGTCTATCGATGATTCTGTAATTCTTCTCAATCTTTTGGAGTAATCGGTTCTTGCTTTCCAGTGACTGCTCAGAAAGTCCACTGATCTCCCTGAATGTTTGGATCAGTATATCTGCCCTTACCATAGGGTCCTCAACTCTTGACGGGAACATCTTTGTGACCGCTGGAATTGAAGTTTCGTGATTGGACATATCATTGCTGAGATAACAAATATCTAATATTTTCCAACATAAACTTCCTATCCTTGTTGATAACATGCTTAAACTCGTTGATATGTCTGAAAGAGAATCATGGTCTCCATCCTTGAACAAGACCTGAAAGCCACGATGAAGTGATGGAAGCAATGAATCATGCAACCGAACAAGGCTGCGGAGAAGTTCATCGCTCCCATAACTGCACAGATGGATTTAGGTTATGACAAAAACAAATCCAAAACAAGCCAAATATAGATCACTAATAGCAACCAAAGTTTCACTATAAATACTGTTTTTCCATCAATCATGGTAATCTCATAGTGGAATTCAATACAAATCCAGTAACAGATGATTTATGTCAACTGATCATGTATGATAGGCGCAAGATTTAGAGATACTACTCAGAGTACATTTCTCTCACAAGAGAAATTAAAAAATTTAGATAGAAGATGGTGCATACCTTGTCTCAACAGGACAGGCTAAGATTAAAACTGCTGGTGTATAGGCAGAAATGAAAGCATCCAGAGACACAACTCCATCATTAATGAAGTCCATAACCTAATCAGATAGAAAAAAACATTAGCACGGATGCATTACATGCCCATACACTATAAACAAGAAAAATCCTGTGTTCATGTTATGAATTACAACAAGAGAAGAAACTTGGCATGCTATATTTTGAACAGTGGAGTGTGTTAAGAGTGTGCACACTTGCGTTTTGCTTCTGCATGCTCACTCACACGTATTCATGTCAAAAATATAATAAAGATGAAATATATTAAAAGAGAAATATATATTAAAGCCAATTCCTAAAGGAAGCTTCATCTTTCCTTAATCTAGAATAATCAGTTCATATGCATGTCCTATGTAACAAAGAAAACCTTATCAGGCCTTAGATAGATATCTTGGAAGAGATCAACACAAACAAGTCATGTATCACGTTTTTAAATTATATGTTTAAACTATATGCACTTTTAAACTAACCCTTAAAGAACTAAAACGAATATAATTAACATGTTACTAGTGTCATGTGTCTACAGAAGGGAATGCACAACAGAGAAATTAAGAGAAAAAAGGGGCCGGAAATTCACCTCCAAAAGGTCTGAATGGAGTTGTCTATGTCCATGGTCTTCACTTGATACTAAGGTCTGCAAACACGAAAATAGATCCAAGGGAAAGTTATACACCTTTAATTTTACTAATTTCTCCCAAGTGGAGTTTCTGAAATTAAATACATATAACATACCTCCAAAGATGAGGTGCAACGGTGATGCATTGTGTGCAGGATGCCCAAGAAATGAGACAACATCATATTCAAACTTTCAGGAATCCCGTTTTGTGATTTCACAGCATTTTCAATCTGGGAAAATAGACAACTAGATTAGCAAAAGAATAGAAGATTATCTCAGCTTTATTATCCAGAAGCAATTGGGAATCCCAGGATGTCAAATGTCACAAAAAGATAATCAAACCTAACATAATGATGCACAGAGTTGAGAGATTATCTCAGCTTTCGGAACAAGTTAGTGTAATTTTCCAAGGACTTACTAAAGATTTTGTGAGCTCTACATTCTCATGTCCATATATAGCACATATATCCAATAACTTCGGCAAGTCCAGTAACTTCTTGTCCTGCAGGAGAACTACAAACAACACTGGTAAGCTAGAAAACAATCTTTTAAATTTCCTACAAAACTCGTCAGGCACAATGAAAAGAAAAAAGAAGAAAAACTCAATTCATCCTAGAAAGTCTTAATTAATGAGAAGACTCCTCTCACTACCTGATCCTTAAAACCAATCCAAATTCCCAATATATTCAAGAAGAACCACATGTTCTGCTGCTAGCTCTATTTTACCCTGCCCAAGACTAACCAAGTCTAGTCAGTTACCTATGTTGAGCTGGTCTAAGAAATAATCCTTTACAGACAAGCTAAGTTTACAATCAAACTCGCCTGAGCACAAATGTCGACTAATATAAGCACAATTTTACACATAAGAATCGTAAAGCTTATCCAAAACCTAAATGGTACATGTAAAGGAGTCAGCCAATATAAGCACAACTTTTACACATAATACTCGTAAAGCTTTTCCAAAATTCAAATGGAACATGTAAAGGAATCTAACCCTGAGTTAAAAAATCAGTGTGTGAAAATAATCACAATAGTCATATCCCCTTTACAAGAGTCCCTACTTCTAACTATATCCCTGAGTGAATAATGGAAATTTACTTCAGCTTTAGATGGTATAATAGTCCCAGAGACTTGGAAAGAAAAGAAACATTGCGAATCATTCTCCAGTTTAGATTAGGAAAGGTAGCTTACACCGAAAACGAGACACAAAAGAATTATAGCCTAAGATTTAGTAACACAGCGGGATAACATAATATAAACATTGAGGCATGTTAATCTTTCATTCTATGTTCAGTTCCTTTTTTCAGAACGAAATAAATAACAACAACTGAATGGAATTAGCATAGACAAAGATCAAAAGGCCACCTTCATGATCTTTCTGACTGAGGCTATCAGCAGCTCTAGCACCGGGATCCTTATTAGACGATCTGCCACAACCAATATACAAACACTCAACTTGCAAGACCAAAAAACATCGAATATCCATGATGAAAAAGACTATTCGACAAAAAGCTTCAGATTATGAAACAGGGAGCTGCTCACATTCTGTATAAGACCATGAAAACACGGCGGCATAACTCGAGTTCTCCGACAATCACGCCGGCAACAATCCCCTTGACACCATGAAAAGGGAAATCATACCATCTGCTTCTAAACTGCAGGAAGCTATCCAGAAAATCATGCAACGATGCATCACTAGCCACTGCCATTAATCAAGAGAAGTCACTTCAGCCCAAAATCCATCACAAAAAGTTGAAACTCGAGAGACCAAAGCTAAACTAAGAAATATTAGACATTATGAACCAAACTGACATAAAATCAAAAGAAGCTATGACCTTCTCTCCAAAAATCTCTAGGATTGAGCTTAAGCAGCCTTGTGAGCTCTCTATTGAGGAGATCCACCACTCCCTGAGACTCCACTGGATCCAAACCTCCATCATCAGGTCCAAGACCAGCGGCTACAGCCTCGTCCTGCGGCAAGTAATTCACGAAACTACCACCGCCTTGAGCCGGGCTTTTGCTAGATACCAACTGTCCCTGATCCCCCATCCTAACCCTACTAACACCCGAAGCGGAGACTCTGGAACTCGCACCGGAGGAATCTGATTGCCTAAGCGAAGAAGAGAGAGAAACGGGGAAAGGAGTAGAATTAGAGATAGGAGTTGGATTCATAGGTTTGGGTACAAACTTCTGCTGCTGATGACCCTTGGGGATGTATCTTGTGTTCTCATCTTGCCTATTCGAGCGTCTGTTAGACATGGTTGTTTCTGTGAGATGATCGGCGATGGAAGAGAAGAGATGATTCGCCGGAGGAAACCTGTAATTCAGACGAAGAGGGCGGGAGGAAGGAGGAGCTAAAGGCGCAGCCGCTGATATACGCACTCGTCAATGTCGTCAACAAAACACTTTTGAACGATTGGGATTCCTTGAACAGCGTTTGCGTTTGTGATTGCTAAAAATTGCGTTTCACCATTACTGAACTAAATTGTGTTTCTAATCCGCCGGTCCGGTCCGGTTTCTTAAACCGTGGTTTACTACTCAAAGAATGTCTTCAACCAAACGCAAAACGCATACTCACAAAACCTTAACCAAACTATTGTCTCTTTTATGTAGAAGAAGATGAGACAGTTAATCGTTGAAACAAATCTACAATTGACAACCCTCAAAAGGGAGAAGAAAGAGTGAGATTACACTAGTAAGTTCATTTACAATGTGATTTAGAACTACTATCTTAAGCACATAAGTAATGGGAGTCTTCATTTATTCTACCTTGTCCCGGGGTACACTAGTTTATGTGTCATGAGGCCTCGGCATTTGTATCCTTGGGCAAAACCAAACCGATCAAGCATTCAGAGGAAGACGGGGACACCGAAAGCAAAGAACATGTCTCTTGCGAATGCGGAAGAATGAAGAGATGCCTTGCCCACATGGGACTTGATGCAGGGATCTTTATTACTCCTGCGCAATCTCTCTGCCTCAAGTATGATATGAAATCTTGGAGCTGCACCAAAAAGTGAGTTTGATAGAGTTATATTTACGCAGGAACAAAATGGTGTTATGACCGTTTAGATGATTCAGGGTTTGAAAAGGTGATCACATACCCCTTTACGATCGCTGAAAGTAGCAGGAATTAACTGACAAACCTCCCTCTGCAAAACAACACTCCTTATATCGTAAGAAAAAAGCTTGCATTCAAAGAAATTGTACTTGGCAATGGAGTTGGAAACTCACTTTGTGTGGTTGTGTATTCGCAAAAGTAGCTTTTACGTTCTTCATATCCGTACGCTTGGTCATATCCAATTTAACTGGCCATCTGCACGAAGTAAAAAGACAGGAAACGAATGTTCATTCTCATAGCACATCACTTGATTATAGAGAAAGACATAATTTGAACACAAGACAACAAATCAAGTGTTGTCACTCACTGCACAGGCTCTGAAGATCCAATAATATATTTGCAAATGTCTGATTCCAATCTCTGTGCAATAATGGTGGAGTAATGAACTCCACTTTTGGACAAAGCACCCTGCCATTGGTGCCGTATGTTCTGTTTGGAAGCCTCTGGTCCACACAACTGGGTGACCATTGGAGGTAAGCGTGGGGACGATGATGGAGAAAAAGGAGGAGGAGGAACCAGAGGTGGGTGTGAGTGAGGCAAAGGAGGTGGTGGAGCTTGAGGCGGAGGCGGCATCATTTCAGGCGGTGGTTCCGGTGGCTGGGATTGAGGTTGTAGTGGTGGCTGGATTACAGAGGGTAATGAATGTCCTAAAGGCGGAGGTGGGTACAATTGATCAAATTGCTGAACTTGAGGTCCTTGTGTCTGAGAGACTGGATGCACAGGAGGCGGCATGAATGGACCTGAAACCTGCTGCGCTGGAAGTCCTTGCATCTGTGATGATGTTGCTACAGCATCACCGCTTGGAGAGATTAGAGATCTTGTATCCCAAGAGCTGTTTGAAGGAGGGTAAATGGGTTGTTGAACAAACGGAGATGGAGGGATTTGAGATGTCGGTGTAGCAGGCACTGCAGGCTGTCCTGGAGCTGGTAAGGGCACACATGGAGGAGTTCCTGAGACTGAGGAATAGTTGTCTTAGTTTCATACACATCTTTTTCAGTCACAAGTGAAAAAGCATTCACTATTCAGGAAAGATTAGAGAGAAAACTAACCTCTTTGTGCAGAATTCACAAGAGTGCTACCAGATGCAGGCCAGTTTTGCTGAAAGGTAGCTCCAGGAGGTACAGAATTACAGTGGTTATCCGTACTCATTAAGGGGGAAACATATTCTCCTGATCCACTATCCTGTTTTGATGAGGGAGGTACTTGAAGGTGCCTCTCTGGATGACTGTTCAGACAAGAAACTTCCACATCAAACCAATGAGACAAAAACAAACAGCAACAACATAAAGTACATAACTAATCCCAAGTCAGAATGCTTCAGAGTGAGAAGATACAAAGTCTAGTGGATATTTAACTATTACTAATAATGTCAACTTCAAAATCACCAAAGAAAACATAGGTCAGAAGAAGCGGAGACAAACCTTCCTCCATCTTCATGAGGCAAAGGACGATTGATTGATGCCAAATGAAATTTACTCTTTTCTCCGCGAAAAAATCTGAGATGGGCCATTACAATGGCAGCATCATCAGGTGAATCAAACTCCATCAGAAGGGCATGTTCATAGTACAGGTCAGTCACCATGCGAGGCCCCTTATAAAGGGCTTGCCGCGACTCATGGACAATTTCATCCCTCTCCCACTGGCTACTGATGCTTCCAATATACAAATGAGTACAATAACCATATGCTACTCCATTCAAAGATCCCCTTGCACCAACTCCTATATCCATGAATTTAATGCGCCAAGGAAATTGCGCTCGCAGATATTCTCGAGCTCTGATTGCATCAATTATACTTCTATATTCTGCTAGCGCAAATCCTTTCACTGGATCAAAAAAGAAACGGTCTACTGGGCCGTACCTATCAAGCTGAAACCTTAGATGACCTTCAGTCTCATCTGGTCCTAAATAGCCTAACCACAACTGCCCCGAAGCCGGAAAAATGTCAAAAGCAGTGGGGTCCCCATCTAAATACCAAACAATTTGCCCTGATGAAGGGCCATGGGGTACTGCCTGATAAACAGGTGATCCTGCAAGAACAAAACTGTTCCTACGATCCACAGAGTTACTCCTTAAATCAGAAGGCCCCCTTGCAGATGGAGATGGTGTATGATGGTTTATTAATCCCCTTGGGACTGAAGATCTACCACATGACAAGTCTCTCTGGTCAACAGTCTCAAAATCCATGGATCGTGAACCTCCAGCATCATAAACCGATCCAGCACTAGAGCGGACATCATTGTCTGCAGAACTGTGGGGTTTCACATGTGAAACTGAAAATTTTCCATAATCATCCTCGTCACTCTCCATTTGGCAATCTTCTAACTTGATATCTTTTCCAACAAATCCAAAGATTCCCTCTAGAGAAGGAATAGCATTGGATATATCCACGAAGGATGACAGGCTGCATATTTTCTCATACTGAAAGAAGGCCCACCTACCAATGGAGGAACTCTTCCTAATAACCTGCATGAAGGATTCTTGAAACTATCAGATTATACACCCAATACAGATTACCCATACAGAGTTCCAAGAACAGAACAAGCGAATAAAATGAGTGACACGGTTGATGCTCAATACAGGGAATAATAATAACTTAAGCCCTACACAAATAAGAAACAAACTAATTAAAGAAAATGATACTTATATTGATTCTACACTACTAAGAGCATTACCATTCCTAATAAGCAGCTCGTTAGACTGTTGGATGCTTCTTGCACCCCATTCAACCCTTCTGCATTCTTACCAGTAGCCTCTATATTGTTAGAACCTGTCTGACCAGAATTCTCGTCTACTTCAGGTTCATTACTAGCGGCATCAATATCATTAATCTTTTCTGTCATCTGAGTAATGAGATACCTCCCCGTGGCTACATCCTCCGTTGATGAAGAATTGAAGAATCCGAAACAAGTGGCAATTGATTTTTTAGGGAAGTTGAAGAATACTTTCAGTAAAGCTAAAACACGAAACTGGGATAGTTTGATCAAAGGTAACGAGTTTCCATCTGAAAGTTTTTGCATCAGCTGAGAAAAAATTTCGTCAGGATCTTGCACCTTCAAATCGCTCTTATCAACTATCTGGAAGATATCTTTCCCCTCAAAGGAAAGCACAAAGAAGGTTAACACATTTCTGAACACAGCAGAGCAGATATCACGAGCCCCTGGTGATGACGTTTTCTTTGATAAAGCAGCAGAACATAGATCAACTAGACCAAATATGCAGGCTTTAGCAGTTTGAAAAGCTACACCATCAACATCTTGTCCTCTCTTTAAAGCTTCCAAGCTGAAGTTATGCATGTCGATAACAGCTTGCACTGCATCTGCGATAGCAGTAGGACAGTACAGTGCATATCGAGGAACGAGATCAGCCACAAGGCGCTTTACGCTAGTACAACCTGCAAGTATAAGCAACTAACTAAATCATTACTCCAACAAACTTCAATCTAAGGCTTCTATTCTTTTACACAAAATGACTCTAGGAGGTGTCCAGAGATTAGAATTCTTAGTTTAAACTGTGTATGAGTTTCACACAATCTGAAAATTCCGGAGGTCAACTACAAATTCTACCTTTAGAACTAAAGTTTTGTAACTTTACTCTGTTGCACTATATTTCCTCTCGTAGAATGATTCCCATATAACTACACACCATCCCCACCTTACACATGAATGGAACTACAGATTGTGAACCCCACAAGAGCAGGCTTTTCTCAAGAATTGACAAATATTGATACTTTTTGGCGTCTACATACATAAGGAATCTATGGAACGGGTAACATAAATTGGAAAGAACTCATGAAAGCTGACACAGTGTGACATAGGCAAGAAAGAGACGCCTAACCAGCATATACATGGCCCTATCAAGCCTCGAGAATGGTTGAGAATCTAATTCCAGCTAGGAGACTCTAAGAACAATAACTTTTGTGATATCCTAACTACAAATACACAGTCTAGTGCAGCGTACTAAAGGAACAACAATACCGGACTCTACCAAAACAGCCATATTCAAGGATTGTACTTTGAATGCTAGAGCTAATGAATTGTAACCCTAATATTCACTTAATTCAGTTAAGAGTAGCCAACTAAGAAGTATTCTTTCTCATACAGAGAAATCTAAAACCACAAAACTCAATAAAAAGCAAAATTTGAACTCCACCAACTCCGGAAAATGGCAGATTCTCAATCATCCAATGGGTAAAACAAAATCGAACGGAAGAGAGAAACAAAAAAAAAAGAGGGCTAAGAATGAGAGAAAATAAACCTCTGGAAGCGGAGATGAGGGAGCGATACGCTTGCTCAAGATTCGCAGAGCGGACGCCGCCATCTCTCTGACCAATACAAGATTTAAGACGCTTATAGCAGTCATGCACTCTTCGAATCTCTTCTCTGTTCCTGCTTCTCGTTTGAATTTCCTCCTGAGATGGAGGCGACGGTGTCACCGGAGCCGGGAACGAGCTAACCACCGTAGAAGGGGATTGGGATTCTGGTAGCGGTGGTGGCGGAGGCTGAGATTCAGGGATTGACTCATACAGCCGACGCTTTTTGATGGGCTGCTCGGCGCAAGCCATGGCAGCGACGGAGAGAGAAGAGAGAAGAGAGAGTCTCGGTTGCTGTGTTTTCAGTTCCGTCTTTTGTTAGTGTTTAAGACCCTCTAACTCGCGGAGAAGCTTCACGGCAGCGATCACGATACGATTTGGTTTGGCTAAAGCCGAATCGCTTTTTTAACCATTAAACCAAACCGAAACTAGGAACGGTGTATTAAGTTGATTTTTTTTAGAAAATAATAGTTGTATTTGTTTTTGATAAGTTTTTAGATGAGTTTAGGTAAAAAAAAATTTTAGAAGAATTTTTCCAATGATCTTCAAAATCATAGAATTTGATTATTTGCTGTAATCATTTGAAAAACAAATAAAAAATATCAAAGTTTACTAAATGAAAATCGATAATTCAGTTATATTGTCGGATTGTGTAGACTCTAATAGATCAGAATGTTTAGTAAAAAGCTCTAATTGTTTTGGTGGTAAAACAAAACAAAAAAGTTTGGAGGTAAATCGTGTGAACGCATAAAGTTGGAATGTATTGTTTCAGCCAAATGTTTTTTTGTTAATCCAAATGTTTGGAGATAACTTTGACACAAGTTAAGTGCTAATCACAAGAATTAAAAGACTTGACCTTTTGTCTTATTAGGCACTGTTAATCATAATCAACAATATGTAGTACCCACAAAAAAAAAAAACTATCTAAAATATGATTACATATTTTATCATGAGTTGCAATAAAGTCGGTCGAATAGTTCAATTCTATTTTTTCGAAGATTGAATATTTAGTCGTAACATAACTGAAACCCTGGCATAAATAATACAATTTGACGATTCAAAATTGCAAAAGGAAAGACTGTTATTTAATTATTCTGAGTTGACTTTTTCATAATTTAAAAATATAATTACAAAAAAGATAGAGAGTACCAAAAGTTCTTAGAACCATAATGACGAAAGAGACAAAAGATGTTAATTAAGAATAAGAAAAATATCAGAATGAACAACAAGAAAAAAATGGTAGGATCTTAGGGTAGATCTCTTCAGTTGGCCCAAATATGGATACATATGTTCTAAATTCGGTTTCTTTACAATGACATATTGTAACTTGCAAGTCCTTCACATAAGCCGAGACAAAAGGTTGTGATGGAACCCCATGTCGAGTCCGTTGTAAGCCAATGGTGCGTACATCCATAGATCATCCGAGCTCAACAACTACATTTAAAAATATGCATTTTGGTTAGTTAATTTGAACATGAATGATAGTCATGTGAATATATATATTCTAGCCCAAAAGAAACGAAAACCCTTTAATTACCTTAATCTGAAGCTGCAAGAACTTGACGTAATGGACCGCTTCTTCAAGCATCGTGCTTATATCGACTTTTGTCCCGTTTGGCACAAGGTTTTGTAGTGTCTTGAGCCTTTCGTTAATCTTCTCTCTTCGTTTCTGCAACATTTAAATAACACACTTAAGAACTCGTATAGATAAACGGACTTTATGCATTGTCATTTGGTTTTGAGATAGAAGTCACATATATAAAGTTTTACGTTTTCTTACCCGAGCATAAAGGCTTTGAGGATCAGTAGCTGTCCCTTTGGTGGCTCTTGTTTTGCCTTTAACACTTGTGACCGAAGCTTTCTCATCATCTGAACTGTTGCTTAAACTCTGACCATCTATCCAATTAGTGTTGCTTTCGTCAACTGTATTGCTTTCCGGGCTTACCCTCTGTTTTTTCTTGGATTTCGCAAGCTCCTATACCACATAAATGATATTGTATTTAGTTTATTGCATAGTAATAATGAATGAATGTAAACATTAGTATATATTTATCTTCCACTTACTTGTCTTGTGACGTCACAGTTAGAGTTAGTTTTGCATAGATTCTCCACGTCAAGTAGTTTCCTCTTAAGAGAGGACGTTTCTTGGAGGTGATGATTTTGATCCCAAGAATCAAGCATAGCCGGAAGATTTCCTCCCGGCATTGCACCAAATGGGAACATATCAGGAAGCAAGAGAGCATGATGATCAGAAGATAAGACATTGTTATGGTGTTGATGTTGATGAATATGACCATTGTAGAGGCTAGAGAGGCCAAGCATCTCGTCTCGCGGTCTATCCTCCTTAGATGATGAACATTGATCAAAGTTGAACATCCCCAAGAGAGACTCCAATTCACCATCAACAAAAACGTCCATCGTTCTAACCCTCAACTCTTGCCTTTCTTCTTCTTGTATGTTGTTGTTTGTTTGTTTGTTGTTATGATAGTTCTTGATCTTGTGCAACTATATATATAGGTTGGAGACACTTGATGATGGAGAGAATATTTCTTGAGGAAGATTTGGTGATGATGAAGAGAGATCAAGAGATTCTTAAACTGGTGCAATCATTTGTGTCGTGAACAAGTCGTTAATTAAATAAGTGAAACGAAGCCATGCATGATGATGAACACGATCAGTCAACTTGTGGGGTCGACAACAACAGGCTTTGTTCCTTCACGACACATTAACATATTCTTATTTATAACCATCCATTCATCTCTAGCTATTATAATTAAATTAAAATACATTATGTATATATAAGATATATGGTTAGAGATTAGTATAATAATGAGAGAGACTTTGTACATTGGCCACACAAGAGAAGCGGTGAAGTATAAAATATGGTCACGCCAATGCACGATTTGTGGAATCATTATCGCAAATTCAACAACACTAAAAAGAACAAGAAAATAAAAAGAAACTTTTTATCCATGCCGTTTTCAACCTTTAATTACTAATTGTCCGGTAGGTCTCTCTTAGCTAATTTCTGTGGAGGCAGCATGATATATCCGGCGTCGATAAGACGATAACTAACTTATTTGGCTGAAGCTATGAGCTTTCTATAATGTATATGATTGGTAAAATGATTTATCAATGATATAATTCACGTTAAGTCTTAGCTCATTTTTTTAACACAAAAGTTACTATATATTTGGTTTTGTGTGGGGTTAAAAACCATACGAATATAGAAGTGAAAATAAGCCATAAACTATGGGAAGTTCTAGCTCATGTGTTAACGCCAAAGCGTTAACATTCTTTTGTTCTATACTTTAAAATTCCGTTACTTAGAAGACTTTCAAATTTAGAAGCAAATAAAGCGAATTCAACACTTTTTACTATATATAAATGCATGGTATTATAGTTGTATGTATAATATCAATTCAACACCTTATATATACACATAAATTAATCTAAGTTATGGGCATGTGAAAAGAATAAGCTAATTTGTATGTATTATAGTTGACTGTTTGCTAATTAAAAAAAAAAAAGTTATCTGAGCTTCTTATCTTTTTGGTCCGGCTGGGAGGCAAATTGCCTTATAAGTTATAAAAGGTCAAGCTAAGTAGGTATGTATAATCGTACAAAAGATAAATAAACATAATTAATCTATTAGGACGGCACAGAATAGAGTTGGAGATTCCGACAAGATGAGATCAAACTCGTTTTTTGTCTTAAGATCATCCCCACATAAAATCTTCTTTATAAGTTTTAAAGAAAATAAAAGAAAATAAAATCACAGCTTGAAGATATGTTCAATTGTCTCTAAGTTTCAAAAATTAGAGGACGAGTTAAGGTACATTGCATCTTACGGATTTGCCTATCTGTTCCATTCATTCTTAAGACTTATTACTCTTCTTAACTTTCGAATTCCGTGAATAATACACACGGGTTCATGGAATGTGTCGTTGACATCATATCGTTTATGATATTCTTATGGTATAATCACATTTTTGTTAATTATCAATGGATTGACTTGTACGAATTGTTGTTTTTTTTAGAATGCATAGGTTATATAAAAATAAAAAGTAAAATGTGGTGGCATGATCACTGCTCGTTTTCTTGTCTTGCTTAAAGTCAGAATGTCGCCATATTCATATTCCTTCGGATTAAAAGAAAACAATCGTTAGTTCTGGTCCGATATTATAAAATGATCCGATGTATGAGAATGGTTGGTAGATTTAAACTTCGAATACGACGAAACCTATACACATAATTTATATACGATGGAAGACACTAGTACTTCTCTAATACCTCTCTAATCAGAATGAGACCGTTAATTAAATTACTTTTTGTATAAGGGTTTCGTAATTCATGACTAAGTTAAGTTATTCATGACACAAATTACCTTTTTGTATAAGGCTTTCGTTTTTCAATCAGTTCTTTTTATTTTAAGTCAACTAGAACAAAATAAAAAAAATGAAACCCTTTATACGTGTATAATTTCAATCCTCAGTTTCTGTTATTTGACAGACATAAATAAAATCCCTGAATAGAATATGTATATATCACATAATCATTTACTCTTAATTATAAAGAAAACATATCCTCTACTATAATTTAATTTTGAAGTCATGTAAGAGAGAATGTTAATGTGTCAAGCTGAGAGCCACATAGCAACTCAAGGAAAAACACTTTTTGTTCACTAAAACAAAACAAATGAATGCTTATTAATTATTACTTTGATTATGCTCTGTCATTTTAATCACATTAAGGTAATATTGTCAATTAGTTTTATTTTGAAAAAAAAATTAAAAACATTGATAAATCGTTCTTAACGAAATAAATGTATATGAACTAATTGGATTATACAATTACATCTATGATTTTATAAAATATATAATTTTCTATTTACGCAGTGCAAAGTAAAATTGAACTACTTGTTCCAAGTTGTGTTTAAATCCTTTTAATCTTCGTATAGCAAGTCTATGATTCCTCTAAATGAAAAAAATTGGTATCCACCATTGATAACTAATTATCAAAGACATTAATTTAGATGATCAGTTACTGGTTCCAGGTTAAGTTTATCTGTTTATGATAAAAAAAGATGAATCACACCTTATTAAGTATTAGGAGTATAAAAAGTTGATCGTAGATCAAGCGAAATTATTAGCCAAAATTATATGCACTTGATTAATAGTTGGCGCCAAAATTTAATATGTGAGAAAGCTGTAATATATTATGATCACACACACATAAAATATTATTTTTCATGAGAAAGAAAAAAACGAATACATTTATAAGAGAAAAAGTTATAATGTTAAGAATGGACCCAAACATGCATGTAAACCCAACGCGCATTGCCCAAAGAATAATGACTCCTCTAACCCAAGGCCCGACTTGAAATTTATTCTAATCCTCATTTTTTTCCATTTCCGATTTTGACTAATGATGATAATATGAGTAATTGAGTATACTGTGTTTAGCCACCTTCAGTTTAATTTTATTCAGACTAAAATATTTCGGCTCTACATGCATTATGCATATCAGCATATATAATTCAAATTCATTTTCAAATTAGATATTTTCTTTTTATACTTCCAGAACTGAGTAATCTACCAAAAAATAAAATAAAATATCATAAAACGATATTACAGGGTTTAAGAAAAATTAATTTGAATTACGCTGATGATGCCTGATACCACAATTAAGTAGTGTACTTTAATATCAATTTCTCTAATTAAGTCCCTTATCCAAAAAAAAAAAAAACACAAACTTATCTCAAGTGGAACTAGTCCAAAAGAGAACTAGATAACACTTTTGAGTTTGTCTTTGAACGTACTTTTATGTGTTACAAGTTTGGTGTGAGAGAGCTCTTTATCCATAAGGCAATGCGTGAGCCATGCATGATGACACGCCGACAAATACATTTTTGGATCTTTTTTTTTGGTGAGATACATTTTTGGTTCTCTGCATCACATATCCACCTCACAAGTTTCATGTTTTCCTTTATTACACATATACCTCATCTTTTTTTCAAAGTGTGTCTTATGCACACTGTTTTGAACCTGGATCCATACAGAACATGGATGCATACCACGACGACACTTTAGTAATCCACACACATGTTTTATAATTCAGAAAGTAAATTCATATTCGTGATATCATGATTACACAGCCTAGCTCCCAAAAGAATTTGTAGCAGATACATCCAATTGCTTAATTAATATATGTATATGTATTTCTTGACGCGTTATATAAGATCAATATATTATAGTCTTATTCGGATAACGTGTTACCAAAAACTCCTTTAGTTTATGATTTTTCAAATATACTGTACATTTAAATTATTAATAACTATAATAAAATTCAGAACGGAAAATATTTAAAAGAAAAATGTAACATCATCTTGAGATTATCTTAAGCCATTTCTAGCGGGACACTAAAACATCATTATAGTAATTTTTGTACTAAAAACTTTTCAACGAAACACTAAAAAGTGACAGTAGTGTGATGCAATAGCACTATCTCACCAAATTTGGTGTAACACTAGCTGTTTCCGGTTAACTGTCTGCGTCAAATAAAAAGTAAACCGGACGGTTTGAAGTTTGAAGAGCGCCGCGTGAAGAAGTCAAATGTCGTTGCTCTTTTGTTTTAGTCAAATGTAGTTCGTTTCCCACATCTTACTGTCACAAATATAATATTAATAAATTAGTTGTACCAATACCAACAATGTTGGCTCCTTCGATTTAGTTTGTGGACTTGACTATGGAAACTTGAAACCGTCTTCTTATATTAATAATAATCATGCACCGTCTCAGACCTCTTATTAGTCCTAATTACCTCCACCTTTTCAATATGAATAACTGTTCAAAAGCTTTGAATGGTATACATTTCCTCATTTAGATTCTTATTCCTCGAGAGGAAAAAAAAAAAAAGATTCTTATTCCTCTCTTTAATCATACCCAACTCAAATAGATATCATTGGAATATTTTCCTTTAAGGCTGTTAGAATTTATTTTACGATCGAGAACAGTCGAACCATTATTTTTTTAGACACAAAAAGTCTGAACTAGCCAACTTTATATCACCTAATTAAGCGGCTCAATTACTTTAATGTAAACATAAGAAGCAAAAAAAACACGTTTCGAAATGAATCTTGTGTATAGACATTTCCGAAGATGCTTTCCAAATCAATATTGGTTACTAGTTATAAGACGTTCTTTCTTTTTTTGTCAACTGGTTAGTTGTTATAAGTTATAACTATCTATCTTCTTAAAGTAAACCGAAACGTGTACCATACGAGTACCATCCATGACAACGACCATAAACCACATAAACTCTAGAATATATTTGTAAGGCGGCATCACTAGTAATGAGGGAAAAGTCTTATAGCCGACCTCTTCTTCTTTTTTCTCACACTACTTGCACACGTGTACTAGGTCAAACCAAACGTGCCCTAATTATTTTCCACTCTTTACCCCAAAAAAAACATCTAGATACTTTCAACACAACTTTGGTCCGCATATTTAAAAGAGTTTTTAGAAAAATAAAGTAATTATCTAATCGCCACCTTCACTCTTCACACTTTCCTACCACTTGTCACGCAACTTCCTTCTCCACACTCCACCTACTACTATATATTTATACACTCT
Source organism: Arabidopsis arenosa (assembly GCA_905216605.1). Classification (NCBI taxonomy): domain Eukaryota; kingdom Viridiplantae; phylum Streptophyta; class Magnoliopsida; order Brassicales; family Brassicaceae; genus Arabidopsis; species Arabidopsis arenosa. The sequence continues at coordinate 11,051,008 of LR999451.1, read as the reverse complement.
TTCATTACTTCTTCTTCAACAATTCTTCACATTTTATTCACTCCAATTCACAAACAACCTTCAAACCAATACTACAGAGACAAAAATCTTCAGAATCTTTAACTTAATGGCGCTCGAGGCTCTTACTTCACCAAGATTAGCTTCTCCGATTCCTCCTTTGTTCGAAGATTCTTCAGTCTTCCATGGAGTCGAGCACTGGACCAAGGGAAAGCGATCTAAGAGATCAAGATCCGATTTCCACCAACAAAACCTCACTGAGGAAGAGTATCTAGCTTTTTGCCTCATGCTTCTCGCTCGCGACAACCGTCAGCCTCCTCCTCCTCCAGCGGTGGAGAAGTTGAGCTACAAGTGTAGCGTCTGCGACAAGACGTTCTCGTCTTACCAAGCTCTCGGTGGTCACAAGGCAAGCCACCGTAAAAATTTATCACAGACTCATTCCGGCGGAGGAGGAGATGATCAGTCAACGTCGTCGGCGACAACCACATCCGCCGTGACTACTGGAAGTGGGAAATCACATGTTTGCACGATCTGTAACAAGTCTTTTCCTTCCGGTCAAGCTCTCGGCGGACACAAGCGGTGCCACTACGAAGGAAACAACAACAACAACACTAGTAGCGTGTCAAACTCCGAAGGTGCGGGGTCCACTAGCCACCTCAGCAGCAGCCACCGTGGATTTGACCTTAATATCCCTCCGATCCCTGAATTCTCAACGGTCAACGGAGACGACGAAGTCATGAGCCCTATGCCGGCGAAGAAGGCCCGGTTTGACTTTCCGGTCAAACTTCAACTTTGAGGAAATTACTTAGACGATAAGATTTGTTTCTTCGTTTGTATTCTGTAGGAATTTGTTGACTGTACATACCAAATTGGACTTTGACTGAATCCAATTCTTCTTGTTCTTTCATTTTAAAAATTATTCAACCGATTCTTTACCACATATTTTACAAACGCGTTGAGTTTTTATCTGAATAGCATAAAGTGATACCACTACAACTCTGTTTTTGGTTCTTTTTTTATATTTTTATAACCATACTCAATAAGCTTATATAATCAAGACGCTTCTCACCATATGGTCCGTTCTCACATTTTGGAAAGCTCTAAACAAAACAAAAGATGTGACTTTTTCTTACGTAAGAAGAGTGCCAAAGAAAACTCTTAACTTTTTCGTTAGAAAAAAACCTTTCATGACGGTCGTTTAACTTAACGTAGATAATCCCTTCTTTATTTTGGTGAATTATCTACGGGAAGTCCAGAACACAATGGTCATGATGACTCATAAACGTGTTTCAAAATCATATATATAAAAGTTGGCCAATTCTCTCCATATGAGTAACACATTATCACACAATAAAATAACATGTGTCATTTAATATTATGTAAATTAAAAATCAGCAAAATTAATTGAGAGAAAATCAAAAGTCTCCTATTGTGTTTAATCCTCCATTAATCAAATTTTTAAATGATTCTTCAAAATAAAAATAAAATTATAAAACTATTTTAATAAATCAATTACTACTTTCATTTTACTTTTATTATTTTTATATTTTTTTAAAATTTAATGGTCGATGGTCATCACTCGATAATGACTAAATAATTATTTGTGTTGTAATTTAGTTGTTTGCTAGCTACTATCTTATTAGTTTAGTAATTTTATCTTGAATATTTTATTATTATTACGTTATGATTCATATCTTATCATATGACATTCTCTCTTTTTATTTTTGTATTTTATGGTAAGTTCGTAACATTGACATGCAAAAATTTTCAAGTAATAGGCTTTTGAGATGTTAGACATACCACAAAATTCAAAACAAATCTATTTCTCTTATATGGCTATATGCAATAGCATAAAATCTAAAAGTGTTACTTAAATAACTCTTTAATTTTTGCTTTTTTTTTTCTTTTCATACGGAAACTTTTGAGATCAAAATATCTTGTATTCTTGTTGTGTGTATTCATGATAATGAACAAATAGTAGAATCTTAGATATAAAAATAATCAGATTATACATGAAAATGTATAAATTGATATTTAGAGTTTAAAACGAATCTAACAATAAAAATTGTAAGTACATAAGATGAGTCTAATTTTATTAAGTATACAATAACAAACAAAAAATAAACATAAATTAGCGATAAAAACAATTAACATATTTTATCTTAATAATTTTCGAAACAAACCCATGGGTAGCGTAGAAATTCATCTAATTCATCTAAAAGTTAAATCACAATCCTTTTTTCTCTTTTGCAAAAGTGTTATGTGAGTATGAATTAGTGACAACTGTTCACAAAACTCCAATATTATATTCAAATAATCAAACTTTGATTATTTAATGAATAATGACGTTTACCTTTTGGAAATTACAAAAATAAGCCCAATTACCGAGAAAATAAACGGAGCGACGCGCAGTGTTTTTTATCCAAAAGCGAAAACTACGCGGTGTTCTCATCAGCATCTCCCTTTATATAAAAACTTGCGCAATTTGGAATCTTTGATGCAACAAATCGTTTCCCCTCTTCGTTTTGAGCTCTTGACGTTGGTACCGCGAGATTCCTTCCATGGATCTATCCATTGTCAAGCTCCTCGAAGAAGACGATGAGGTTACGTTTCGATATTTCCACTCTCCTTTTCAGTTTCGTACAGTCTGCGAAAATCCCCGCGCTCTGTGGCCGAAGCATCTTAATTTCGATTCCCGCTAATTGTGTGGTTAGGTTGACTCTAAGCATTCGGAATATGACTTGAAAGTGTTTCAGGACGCTCTGATTCGAGATATTGAAGGTTCGTTTTGAACCCTAATTCATATTTATCAAAAGGGAAATGTCTTTATATATCTTGACTGATTTAGGTGCACGAATGTCATTGTGGTTTGTTATGTATCGGCATGTTTCATTTGATTTTACTGTTGAATGTTGATTGATGCAATTATATTGTTAGTTCTTTTCGTGATGATGCTTTAGTGATGGTTAGTCATACAATGCTGGTTTTTTCTTGAACTGATTTTTCCTTTCTGTTCACTTGGGATATTGAATTAGTTTACAATCAAAGCCATCGTCAACCAGGTCAGCCCTGGGAGAATCATTCCCATGTTCCCCAAGCAAGTAACCTGAAGCCTATAAACAATCCTATTGGTGATGAATCAGAAAGACCGCAACCTCAGTATATGAAACTGCAAAAGATGAGTAGCCAACAAGCTCATGGGGTGGATCAGACTGTTGACCCCGTGAATCATGGTGTTACAGTAGCACGAGTTTGTGATTTGCTTCGTATCTTGGAAGACCACCACCAACCCGACAAAGTTATAAAGACGCATTGTCTTACCCTGTATTATAAAGTCAAGGTGTGGCTTTACAGTTTACATCCATGAATGAATTGGCATTCTGATCGAAGACTCTAATACATTACGTTTCTTTTCATACTTGATTGCAGAGAAAAGAACTTACAATAGAAGAGTTCATGCAACAACTGAGAGATCTTGTAGGTGATCAGATAACCAGATCGGTAATTAGCCAACTGCATCAGTCAAGACCGGTATTACCCTTTCAAGTTTATTAGCATTTATAAGTACTTTAATGATTTTCATTTTGCTGCCTCCAACTAGAGTTTAGTTTTTTTATATGTACCTTTGTTTAGTATATGCTTCCTTCTCTGTATATGAACATGTTCTGAGAAAGAAATCTCACTTCTGAACCCTATCAAATAGAAAATAGCATAAAGAATTCTCACTTGAATATTGCTGCAATGCTAAGTCGTTTACCTAAGGCAGTATTGAGTGGCATAGTACAAGCTGAATACTTCTTGTCTTGGAATTGTGGCTTACTGGTTTCAGATGAACTATATGTGTAACCAGGGAAATATGGGGATCAAAGTACCCGGACGCCCAAACCATGACAAAGTGTCTAAATCTGCTGGTATGAATTATTCAGCTGATGCCATTTACTTTTGCAATTATCATAGATCATCTTAACTTTCAGGTAGATCTTATCTTATGATTTCCTTGTAGCATACAAAACTAATCCCAGATACAATCTTTAACTGCAGAAATCATTGCTCAAGAATCTGATCTTCGTGAAGTTCATGATAACCAACTGCCTTCTACAACTTCAGGCACCTTAAGCAGGTCGGCTACCGCGCAGGGATTAAATAAGCATCCCGAGCAACACATGCAGCTTCCATCAAGTTCTTTTCATATGTATACCAACTCTGGAAGTCTGAATCCATACCCAGGGACAAATGTCACTTCTCCTGGTTCATCATCGAGAGCAAAGCTTCCTGATTTCCAGCACATAGAAAACAATCAGAATGTGCGACCAGCCATTGTTGAAGGACCAACCAAGTTTACAATAAACATGACGACAGTACCCAAGTTTGAGAGGCCAACTTCTGTAAATGGTCCAGGTAGGGTTCTGGATGGTCCTATATCTGACTTCCAAAAGAACTCATCCTTGCCTCTATATTCTGCTCCTTGGCGAGGATCAGTCACCAAGGACCATACAGTGGGCCCTTCTTCATCAGTGATCCATGTGGAGCATAAATTGATTGATCAAAGTTTTGAACAGGCACAGAAGCCTCGTTCTTTGGTGCAGCAAGGCGTGACTAATGTTCCACTGAAACAGAAGAATGCTATTCCAATTAGTTCAAATGATGACTTGGAGAAGCAGTCTTCTAAAATGGGTTTATTCAAATCAACCACCTCTGCCAGCTCTGTTTCTCCTCCAATGACAACACAGCTGGACTCTAGCACGATGGTAACTAATAAATTTTACTTTCAAAAGACAGATTTCAATTTGGTTGATCTTCTCTTTAAGCTCATAGGGGGACCATTTCTCTTCAACCGATGTTGCATTTGGTTTCGTTTTGCTTATATTTTGGACCACCCTGGCTTCTGTTTGTCCTTGTACTGGCTTCGAACTTTGGTTGTGAAGAGTAAATGCACGATCTATCTTACTTACGTGAAAATTATTTGTGTACACATCAGGTTAATTTACCTGCCCCATCTGAGACCATTCCCAAGATTGCTAATGTTACGGTGACACCCAAAATGCCTTCTGTTGGTCAGAAGAAACCTCTTGAGGCACTAGGTTCTTCGCTGCCACCATCAAGGTAAATGAGCTGGCTGGTTTGTAAAAGATGAATTATTTACAGCGTCCATAAATGACTCTTCCTTTCTTATTTTAGTTTTAGATAATATCGTTTTTAACTTATTTGCAATTTATAATTTCTAAATTGAAGTCTTATAAGCATGTGTTAATTTACAGAAAGAGGCAAAAAATATGTGGGACTTTTTCAGATGAAAGTATTGAAAAGTTTAATGATGTCACTGCAGTCAGTGGCATTAATCTCAGGGTATGTTTTCTGGTTGCTACACTTTTCATTTTGAACCTGGATATAGGGAAAAAAATTAACCAAATTACTTTCTGCATCTGTTCTAGGAAGAGGAAAAACGACTATTAGGTTCTGGTCCTAAAAAGAACGGTGGTGTTTCTAAAGCATCTCAAATAGTTGTGCATGAAGAGGAAGATGGAACAATTTTGCAGAAAATTCCACTGAAGAGAAAGCTGACAGAAATTAGTTGGGTTTCAACCCATTCTTAGCTGCTTCTTTGATTTTTACTTGAAATCATTTGGAGAAGAAGTTTATATATGCTTTCCATATGTGACAGTGGCAACAAGTGGTTTAAATCATATAGACCATGATGTAGAGCGGTGCTTGTCTCTGGTGAGATGTCAACAGTTTTTCGGAATTATTAGTCTTCAAGTTCTTCTTCTTGTTTTCTTTTATCTCATGGCTTTGCGCATTCAGTGCATAGAGGAGAGGATGCGAGGACTATTGTCTAATATAATACGAATATCAAAGCAGGTCAGTCTATTTTCTCATCTCATGCCTCCTTAGATCTTGTTGTGTCTAAATCTTTCTGAAGTTACAAGAGATTTTGCAGCGGACTGATGCCGAGAAGTGTAGAAATCGGACTTTTATCACGTCTGATATCCAGAAAGAAATTAATGAAATGAATCAGAAGGTGAAAGAGGAATGGGAAAAGAAACATGCTGGAGAAGAAAAGGTAATGATTTCTCCTGAGCTTAATATCTATTTGTGTTAGTTACCACTTACCAGTAATAATGTCTTGTTTTTAAATTTCTTTGATGTAGAACGAAGAAAATGATACTGAAAAAGAAGACCAACGTTCAAAAGAAGTGAAGGTATTTAGAACTAGAGCCAACTACATAAACCTTTGGAGATATACACATACGTACACTGAAAGATGTTTATTGATTACAAGTCAGGCAAATAAGAAGGACGAAGATAAAAAGAGAGCCAAGGCTGCAAATGTTGCTGTTCATGCAGCCATTGGAGGAGATGATAGGTTTTCAAAATGGAAACTTATGGCTGAAGCACGTCAGAAATCTTCTCCAGGGCCAAGAAACTCCAAGAAACTTTCTGGTGAAATTGGTAAGCCCGTTTCTATGATCTGAAAGAGTAAATCTCAGTTCTGTTGCTGGTCATTCTTGTGTTTAGTGCTCCTAATTGCATATTCGAACTTTTTGTAGTTGGTACACAATTTAGGAAGAACCAAGGTTTACCAAAAGTAGTCCGGTCCATCTCTGTAAAGGATGTGATTGCTGTGGTGGAAAAGGAGCCTCAGATGTCAAGATCAACGCTATTGTATTGCTTATACAATAGAATCTGCTCGGATGTTTGAACCCAAGAAAAGACATGAAACTTTTAGGACGAATTCTTTTTTTTTTCTTCTTAGAAACTATAAGGTTCTTATTCCATTAAAACTGATGCCGTTACAAACTCTTAAACATGATCAAGATGCTAAAGTACATCCTTATTTCTTCTTCCTCCTTCCTTCTACGACCTAAAGAAAGCTGCATGTTTTTTTCTAGTTTTTGCCGGATTCCTTCGTGATGACTCCGCCGTGTCCATATCCTCCACCACCGCCTCCGCCGCATGAACCGCCACATCCACCACCACCACCACCGCCAATGATGACTCCACCACCAATACCACCTGACCCGTATCCCGGACCACCTCCGTTGCCTCCATCCCAACCCAAACCACCACCGGACCCATACCCGCCTCCACCACCAAATCCACCACCGATTACAACACCACCACCGCCACCACCTGGCCCGTATCCACCACCACCACCACCATATCCCGGGCCTCCACCGCCATAGCCACCAGCTGTGAGTTCACCCTTAAATCCGGTTACGTGTCCGATACTCTTTCCAATCTGATCACTGGAGTGTGGTTCATTCCTCATGAGCTTACTTTCTCTTCCAATCTCACTGGAGCGTGCTTGATTCATCATGGACGCACTTTCTTTTCCAATCTCATTGGAGCGTGCTTGATTCCTCATGGACGCACTTTCTCTTTCAATCTCAGTGGAGTGGGCTACCTTCTTCATGGACGCACCTTCTCTTGCAGCCTCGGCAATCATATGACCAATGAGGCATAGATACAAGGAAACAAGAAACCACAACATCACTCTAGCCATGATGGCTTCTTCTACTTAGCGACACAATTTGTTTAGTTAAAATCTGAGAAAGTAGGACTTGTGTGATTGAATACACAGCAACTCACACACACATCACTATTTATATAACTTGGGACATAACAGAGAGATGGTTATCAGCATGTCCGCGCCAGTAGAGAGAGGTGCGTATATGGTGACTCACCAGAAGGTGTTTCAGGTGATGGGTCTCATTCGCATGATTTTTCCCACACTTTTTGTTGCATATTTTTTCATTATTCATTTTGCAGGTTCAATTTTTTTTTGTGAAAGTAAAAGAAAACAGAAGTATTTGATCATTAGAGTGAAAGCGAGAAAATAACATTTACTTCTTGCAAATTTAAGATGTGTGTGGAACTTGTGTACCATCCATTGATCTGATTAGAACATATCAGTTATCACACATATGTTCCACAGGAAACAATGGAACTGTAATAAAAGGATTATAACATGAATAAAATTGATGAAAATTTTAAATGTGAAATGGTACAAGACTTAAAATAAATTTTTACATTACAAAAGTTTTTCTTCCATCATATATTTTTGCGTATAAGGTAGGTAAGTAATCAAAACTCAAAAGTATGATTACTAGTTCATTCTGTAAATTATTTTGTCATAAAGCGTTAATCAAACCAAAAAAAAAAATCTGAGAAACGAACTATAGAGAGTCCGTACCGGTTTATTGAGAACCACATTGAATAAACCAAACGTTAATAGTACTAAATTTCGCACGTGTGTGTAACGAAAGGCCGTAATTTGGCTAAATCGATGAACGTTCCCTCTCTTCTCTGAAATCTTTCTCGATCCATTTTCCTCCATTTCTGGGTTTCTTCTCATCTTCCAAGGATTAGGATTCTCATTTTTAGGAAATTAGTTTTTTTTTTTCTGCTCAAGTGATGACGACGAGTTTGGATCGGTGGGAGAAAGATCCTTTCTTTCCCGCTGCTGAAGAAGTTCAGGAATCTGCCGACAGGTTTGCGTTTTCGGATCCTTATCTCGCCATTTTTGTGTTGAATCTGTGAAATTACAAACTCTTATTGTTGGTGATGCAATGTCGACGAGCTTCAGATTTGGGATTACGATTCTAATTAATCCATGTTTTAGATCTGAAATCTCACAATGTGTGTTGTTATCTTCAATTCATGTGTAGGATGGAGTCAGCGTACAGGACATGGATCAATGGGAAAAGAGACTCTTCAAATGTATGGGACTCTGAACAGCTTCATAGAGATCTTCACGCTGCTCTTGGAACCACCAAATGGCAGGTTTCTTTCTTTCCTCAGAACTCGATTTGTAATTGTATGTTGTGTTAATGTTGATTTATGAATCTGTAATCTTTTTGGATGTAGTTAGATGAATTCCAAAAAGCTGTCAAATCTAGCTATGACAATCGTTTGAGTGATGAAACTAGAGATAGGCATCGGGAGTTTACTTTCGCAATGGAAGCTCAGGTGTCGAAAATCGAGAAGTCTCTCAAGGAAGCTGCGCAATCCGATGGCAAAGGAACTCCGAGATGGGTTCGTTTGGATGAAGATGATCGTAATGAGCTTGCTCTCTTCTTGACTGGACCATCTGAATCTGTCAAAGCAAATCCGAATGGACATAGAAGGACGGCAAGTGCTGCTGAATTCAGTGCTTGGAACATTGCGGTTTCTGATGATGGTTTACTGAAGAAATCTTCTGATGAGCCAGTGGTTCGACCTCCGAGGAAAGTACCTAGCTTCTCTGGGTTCTTAAATTATATGGATCCTGGGTCCAACCATTGCAATAGAAAGTGGAAGGCTTTAGATCGTCAAGGAGACTCCGATGCTGCGTTATTACCTATCCAAGCTAACCAAGTGAGTTTGATCGATCTCCAACCGCAAGATGTTTCCTCCAGCTTTAAAAATCTTTGCTAAAAATGCTTTTTCTGTTTCTCAGCAAGTTATGAATGGAAGTCTAGAGAAGGGCAAGAGTTGTATGGAGTGTGAGGAGGACTGTTATGAAAAGCAGCTTCACGGTTGGTATGGAGCTCTACAGAGGCAACTTCAACGGTCTCAGTATCGAATGCGATATAGTAAATCGGTTCACGCTGCAATTTGGATAATTCTTTTAGTTTTTCTTATTGGTAAGAATTTTGGAACTGAATCCTGCATGTTTAGAACGCAAAGCTTACTGCATCACTTTTGAGTTTTGAGATGGCCTATTTTTGTTGTTGCAGTGGTAGTCGCAGTGCATTCAATGTAGAAGACAGGTTTGGAATAGCAGGGTTCGAGTTCATTCATCTTCTGTGTAACGGCGAAATAGACGAATTTGGGAATCCACATTTTTACTGTACAGTAAATTCCACTGTTTTTGTTGGTTGTTTGTAATATAGAAATGCATTTTTTGGTTCGATTATTTGAAACGGGTTTCATTTAGCAATCACTTGTTTTCTTAGTAAACATTGTAGAACTATTTGGGACTAAAAACCCAAGAGTGAAGTGGAACATTGTGAAAATAACAATTCGGAATATAGAAATGCATTTTTATTGGATTATTCGACGTAATCGTTTCATTGAGAAATAAGAAAAGATGTCAGATTTTGTTTACAATCAATCAGAGCAGAGTATTGAAGCATGGCTGCTTAAGTGGTGTTTTTGGACATGTTAGCCACCTTCTCCTCCCGTTTATCGGTAGTCTCTAACTCGATGCCTTGAAATGTAAGTCTAGATGAACGGTAGTGACTCCCAAAGGCAGTTCCGAAACCCCACCCGAGGCCCAAACCCACACCGCAACCGCCACCTTCATCAAATACAATACGCATGAGTTTCATAACTAGAATTTAGCAATACCTGCTTGTGTATAATCCATGTGTTTGAAATGCTTACCTACACCAACACCTAAAACGTTCAAAGGCATTCCTGCAAGAAAGCAACAGAGATTTCCAATTCAGTAGGTTTGCAAATAGTATGAATCCATCAAATGTAAGCGCACAGACTCTAGGCATGCGTTTACGCAAGCATTAGCAAGGAAAGAGAAGCATTTGAGTGATGAAGATGATATGTAGGAGAAGATAATCTGTACTGAGAAATTCTGCAATATGATCACCAAACAAAACAAGCAGAGCAAAATGGAATCTAGTTTGATGGAATTAACTAGTAATTCAGTCTCAGCTCAGTTCGGATTTTATCCAAGTAAAGTAGAGAAAGAGAGAGAAGTGGAGAACGAACCTCCAAAACCCCATCCAACGCCAAATCCACAACCAACACCGAACCCTATATATAAATTCCAATGACAAAATTACGATTCCAATCAAAATTAAAAGGAGAAAACAATAGCGAATGGGGCATTACCAAATCCAACACCGACTCCAGTGAAGTCAGAGAGCACCATAATGATCTTCACAAGACAAAGAAACTAATTTAGGAATCGATAGAGGCAACTAGCAGATATCGTAAATCTGAATTACCCGATAATCACCTTGTTTGTTGGTGGTAATCGGTGAATCTGGTAGATTGCTCTCTCTACCTCCTAAAAATCGCACGCTCTCTGAAAAGCAAGAGAAGAAAGGTGAACAAGACGATTTGTTTTAGCGACGTACCAATTCAACCGAACCGGCTATCTAATGAACCGGCCTTATCTTTCAAAGGATTTTTCTGTCAACAGTGATTAGCCCTGATTTTTACCCAAAAAAAATATAACGATTCCATATCTGTCATGTCTGCTGTTACCATTGAAACTCCATTATTTAAACTCAACACAACGAAAATGCTCATGTCACACATTTAGGTTTGAATGCCTCGAAACGGACAAACAGAGTACTTATCGCCATTTTTGGAGTAAAGTAAACTAATGAGAAATCGGTTTGAATAGATAGTAAGAGGAGCAATAACAAATCATACATTGTTGATATACAAGCCCAAGAACATTTAGTTTGTGCTACAATAGAAACTACACTCTGACTTTGATTTTATTGATGATATATAAGATACAAGGAAGATCCTATTCATCAGTTCCAATTGGTATGGACGACCAAGTAAAATTCTTTATATTGGCTATTAGGTGAAATACATGGCTGCTTCTATCATAGTATATAATAAAATTGGACTGACCTTACTAAGTTGATGATGAAAATTGAAAATAGCCGAGACTATACACATTCCTAACATTTATGCTGCAAAAAAAAAAAACGAAATTCTCCTGCTGTCTATTTACATCTTCAACGAAACTCCCTACAAGAATTTTAGCTTAGACGATAGCAAATGTAGAATTAACCGATCTAGGATTTGTTTTTGAATGAGTTATACACATTGATCTCCTGCTTCTTGACATCAACCATTTTTATGGCCGTGCAATGTCCTAATTTTGGGGCCTTGAGATAAGTCTTCAACGTGGGAATCAAATCTGAGTTCAGAAGGTGGAATGAAGCAATCTATAGACAAGCCAGGGACATTGAACGCGATTTCATCGATGACCCATGCTTCTTGCATTGTGGTCTTAGTGTTATGTCCTGATGACATATCTCCAAACCTTAAAAGCGTAGCCACGGATCTACCAGAGTGAGCTATCATAATGCCTTCGACGGGTTTGTAGTCTTCTAGGTATGAATTGATGGTCGTCTCCCAGTAAACCGCTTCGCCTCCATTGTTTTGGATTCGGGTTAGCTGGGAGTCTTCTAAGTGAACAAGAAGACCGGTTTTTTGGCTGAAGTAACCGAACAAAGTATGTCTTATGGTCTCTGATGCCCCTTCGCTTCTAGCTTTGAGTGTTGCCGGGTCTGCACATAGCTTGAGAATGAAACAGTCCTCTCCATCAATCTTTTTTTCTCCTATGCATCTTGCATTTGCAAACATATACGCTGTGGTTCTCGGGTCAAGTCCCTGAAATTTGACAACAGTAACAATTTAGTTATGCATGCAGAGAAAAAATGCATGAGAAGGCTTCCTTGGGACCAGAATCCTAACCTGAAGAGCACGCCGTAATGGTCTAACCGGTCCTTTTGCAGCATGAGGCCCAAGCCATGGTGTGTGCCTCCACACAAGCTTCCCGTCACAACCCGCAAGAACCTTGCTCCCACCAAGAACAAGCTCCATGTACCACATATCAGGATTCATATGCCACAACACAAATCCTCCAGACTCAACAGATTTTGACGAATTATTCTTGCTCTTTGAACCCTTTGAGCCTGTCTCAAACTCTGAAGCCATCGTCCTGATTCTTCCCATAACATAACCATTTTGCACAGAACTATGAAGCTTTTGACCACCTGATGCAGCCGTATACTGCTGAAGTATGTACTGAGCAGAGGAGGTCTCCTGAAAATTCAAGCATTTAGTAAGTCATTAGACTTTACCTTAAACACAGTGACACAACAATTCATAAATGTGTCTCAGATTAGTCTTTAGCACCATATAAATGATTCACATAAAGCAGAAGAATCAGAATTTGACGAAGAAGGAACATTAAAGCAGAGATAAAACTTTGATAAATCTCAATTAATTGCGCAGGCTTTCTCCATTATTAGTATGCAACCAAAAGAAGATTCAGCTAAATTCAAGCTAGCTTATGGCAGAGAAGAGCTTAATTCCTCGCGATTACCTACAAATCCCCAACACTGCCCTAATTTTTGAGGGAAAACAGTGAATTAAGAGCTCACCATAGGTGTATTTTTGATACTGAGGTGTGGAAGGAGATCCAGAGCACTAACGTGCACAGGACCTAAAGGTGCGCCAAGAACACCGAGCAAAAGCCTCAGATCCGTTCGTTTGAAATCCGAAGACGACGATACTGACGGCGGAGCCACCGGAAGCTGACATTTCATCCAATTGTACCAACGTCTCTCAAACCTAGAGTAATCTCCACTGCTTCCGGATTCTTCACCGTCTGGATCAGGACCTTCTCTAACCGGAGCAAGCATCTCAGACATGTGCCGGTCCGGTTGAGTGACGTAACGACCTTTGCGGCGACGGATGATGATCGGAGAGACGCTTCTGACAGGGCTCTTGGATCGTGATCGCCGGGAATTAGACTTGGAGAACAAGCCGTGCTTCTTATCCATAGTCGGAAGAAGAAGAAGTGTTGTTAGTGTGAGAGAGAAGATGAAGGTTTGGTGTGTACTGCTAAAGCTTTTTTGTAAAAAAAAGGAGAGAAATGTTTGCGTCCAAGGGAAGGTTGCAAAATATAAATGTCCAATTTAATTCGTTAATACGCTTTGTTTAACCATTTCTTTTGGAATTTCATTATTCTTTTCTTATTGGCTATTTATTTAGGGTTATAAATTGATCTTTTTTTTTTTTTTTGAAATTATGAATCACTGCTTTGAATAAAAAAAGCTATCCTTACCAAAAAAAAAGAATAAAAAAAGCTTTTAAAAGTCTCATTATTACATGTAGAGGTAGGCAAATGGGAATTAGGGATAAGATTTTATCATGAACATGGAAATAATATTTTTGTTTTTGTTGTTGTATGTCAATTGTTTCACACTCCATTTATATACATAAAACAATGATTTGTCTTCTTTCTCTCAAGTCTTTTTTTTGAGCTAACTCGTTCCACATTGGATAAAAAGAAAACTAATCTATACTAATATTTGGGAAGTACATCCTAAGAGTCATAACTTAGATTTTGTAAGAAATTACAATATATGCCATTAGAGATTTCTAATTATAATCATTTTATTCCATTTCACTAATATATATTAACGGGTCAAACGGGTTTAAAGATATTAAAAGATTTTGTTTATATAGTACATAATTAATATAATTCGAGAATGTTATATACTAATCAATTCGAAAATGTAACACAATTATTAAAAATTCTATACTAATATACTAATATTTTATTCGGAAATGTTATTGAAAATATTATTCAAAATGTTATATAGTAATCCATTATTCGAACATGTTATAAAAAAATGTTATTGAAAATGTTAATGAAAATGATACATCATTGAAAACATTTTATATCAATCCAATTTATAAAAAATGCTATTTTGAATTATAATACTCATATAGTTCGAAAATGTTATTGAAAATGTTATTCAAAATGTTATATCCTATAATATTATTTGGAAGGTACATCCTATAAGTCGTAACATTAATTTTGTAAGAAATTATAATATATGCCATTAGAGATCTATAATCATAATCATTTTAATTTCATGTCACTAACATTAACAAATTAATTAAAAAACGGGTCAAATAACGAAAAACGGGTTTAAAGATCTTAAAGATATTAGGTTGTTATATTTTGTTTAGATATAAATTCGTATTCAAGCAATTCGTAATCTTTGAGAATATATTCAGTTTCCCTAAAATCTTTGAGAATATATTCAATTTCCTTAAAACCCTTTATAAAAAAAAATAAGTTATAATAGTTGTTATATTCTAGATCGTTTTTTGTTTGGTTTTACGTTTTTTGTTTAGGTTAATCACGCATCAATATAATCAGCTATTCAGTTTCCTTAAAATCTTTTCTAAAGATTGTCAAATCTCTTTGTTATATAATTTTGATCCTATATTCCAAATAATCTAGAATATACCTTTCTAAAATATTATCTAACTATTTTATGCTAATTAATATATTTCTGAATCTCCTAATTATCACAAACAATCTACAACTATAAATATCCATTTAGGTTTGACGTAGCCTTCTCACAGAAATCATCTCAGCACCATTCTCATATCCTACAATTAAAAATACAGCAGAAATGGCTATGGTTAGTCGCTACACTCCTATTAACAACTTGAAGCCTGTCAAGACTTTTTGGTGTATTAAAGTTAGTATACTTCATTCGTGGATTCATTTTACAAAAGGTTCTGGCATGTCTTTGGAAATGATTTTGACAGATGAGGCTGTAAGTACCATTGAAATTTTATACAATTCTCTTTGTAATATATGTGCCGTAAGTTTTAAGTCATCTTATTTTAATTACAAGGTAACAAAATTCAAGTAGACATCAAAAATGAACACATCAGCAAATTCCAAAGGTATGTTAAACCGTTTTTTTTTTCTTTTTTTTTTTAAACCATGAAACTGGGCCCCACAAACTCAATATAATCCATTAAAAAACTTAGACCCAATACAACTATTTTTTTGTTTATTCACAATCACACAATAAAATTATCAATACCTAATTGAACCAAATAAATTGTTAATCTCATATAAAAAATACAAATATAATGCTGCTAAATATATTAAATTCTAAAATACAATATTCTCTTCTTCTTTAGTCAAATAAAATATATAACATTATATTCAAATAGTAATAAATATAAAATATTATGATATATTCCCTTTTATATTATATTATTATACTATATTATTTCTTATTTCTTCGAACAAAATATACAATTTAATTCATGAAAAATATTAAATCCCGTGCTATACAGCACGGGTCATGATCTAGTTTTATTATATATTTAGTTCGTGACCAAAACCAAAAAAAAAAAAGTTTATATATAGGAAAAAATAAACTACTTCAAAAGTATAAAATGAGTAAAAATATATCAGCTAAAAGGTTGTGAGTTGTGACGACTTAAACCAGTCTAATTAACCTTGATCACGAATATTGGTCCATTTTACCCAAAAAAAAGAAAGAGAAAATTGTATATTTTTGCATGTTTTGTTTGATTTGACTAACTTAATATATATATATATATATATATATCTTTATGTAAGACGAAAATGAAACTAAAATATAGTTATAATCAGAGCCGTGCCTGTTTGATAAAAAAAGAAGCCACCGCCTACGGCACTAAATTTTACTTCAAATCTAGAGGGGCATATTTTTAGTCATATCATAACTCATTTTTACTTTATGTTTTTTACTTACACTTATTGATGCATGTTAACTTTATTTGTCTTGACATTAATTGCCCATCAATAATTCAAAGATTATTATTCTGTGGTTTTTATTGTCCATGCACTTGTTGTTTTAACCATTTCTTTATACATTTTTAGACTCTGAATTTCAGTCACAACTAGTTTATATATGATTTTATTTGTGTTGTCAACAATTTATTTATAAATTATTCGGGTTAAGTTTTGTTACTTAAATATTGAACTACATTTTGTGTGATATATATTTGTTAGAAAATCAATTTTTATACATTGAATTATATTTTTTATTTTGCCTATGGCATCAAAAACACTTGGCACGGCTCTGGTTATAATATATATAAATATAGTGCTTTATTTCAAAAGCAGCATAAATTAGTGAGCAATTAGCCTTAAGGAACACGAAAGGCATGCTCTTAGAGATGGAAATTAAAGTCAAAACAAAGCAATTGAGTGTGAAGATACTAAAAGTAATATATATAGAGGAGGAGTAGGGTGTGCATGAGCATGAGCACAAGTCACAAAAGGTCAACATTTCACAAAATTTATAAAAATAGTCTTACTTTTCTGGAGTTTTCAATTTGCTAGATGGGGTTGATTCATGGGACCAAATTAGAGTTGTTGTTTTATAAAAATAGACGAGTATATATGGTTTTTTTTTTACTCATTTTCATCTTAACCCCAAATAACTATTTTCGATAGTACTTATATTCTCTCAAGTGCGCCTTTGTGTGTTCAAATATGTTATCAAACAGAAAATAATAATTAGAAATAATTATGGAAGCCAAAAGAAAAAAGAAAAACAAGACTTATCTTATGGTTTGGTTAAGTAATGTATTTAGTTCGTATTATTGTTTTCTTAGTTTTGCTTTTACCAGTCTAAAATACGTTATATATAATTCAAAAAAAAATCACAAGTGTTGACCTGAAAGTCACTTTAAATTATTATCTTTACATAAAATACCTTATACATAAGCGTTGACGAAAAAAAAAAAATCAAATAATCATTTATACAATCTATTATTCTACAATATTCACACACAGTTTTGAAATCAAGTTATAATAGCTCAGGTTCATACTTCATTCTGCCTTACTATAGTAAAGAAGAAGCCTATACCAACAATAACCCACTTGAGCGGACGATCATTATGTATATTACAGCTTTTTTTGAAAAACTTGTGTTGTGATTTTTGTGCTCTTTTCTTAAGGAAATAAATAAAGTGCATAATGAAAATGATGATAAAATATTCTCTCGTATATCGTCAACGTGAGGCGGGAAGTAACGGTGACATGAGGCTGGGAATATAAAATGAAATAAAAGCAGTCGGTGTATGTAATTATAAATGGTGATGATAAACACTGAGCATGCGAGTTTGGTCCTGTGATAATGACAACTTTTTTGCCAACAATCTTTGAGAGACCCAAAACACAAATATTTAAATTAAAACCAAAAACAGTCTTATAAAAGTTAATGTGAGAGACCATTCTTGAAGGTTTAGGTTTCATGCATATTATTTGTATAATTTGGGTTTTGTTTTAGCTCAAGAATCAAGATTAAGAAAACTAGGGATGTCACATATTGCAGACATAAAAGTTAGTCTACCTTATGAGACTTTTCCAGGATTGTTTGCCTTGGAGAAATTTGACACTAATGGAGTTGGTGAGGTAGCTTCTAGTGGTCCTTTACCTTCTCCAAAGATCAGACCATTTAGTCTTCAGAACCCGATCTCTCATTCTCACTGAATAAGAGACATGAGTTTTAAAACTCTTGTTATAGTACCATAAAACTCGATCATGAGAGTGAAGAGTTTTACACATGCTTTTTTTCTCGCCTTTTTGTGATTTGTTTCTCTCTGTATTTTGATTCCTATTTAACAAATTTTCCGTAAAATAATCACTAAAATCTACTAGGTCGGATAACGATCACGTTTAAAGTTGCTAAAACTGTCTCACTTGTTGTGCCTCTTGTTTTTTTATTAAATTATTAATCGAACGTAACTAGTCTCGTTACAAAATCACAAGAAGCGACATACACTGCTCCTAAGAGAGGTTTAAAAGCTAAATATGCAGACCATCTCTAATGGTGGCGTTCTTCAGCACAACGGTGATCCCTGATCTTATGTGAAACCCTTCCTCTGGCCTATCTCCTTCTTCCACGCCCTACCACAACCCATCACAACCAAAGTCAGACTGCGATTTCTTCGGAAAAAAACAAAAAGACTTATGAAAACATACATCTGCATTCGCTATGACCACGTTCTTCCCGATCTTGGCGTTCTTGTCAATGATACAATTCCTGATTTTGGTGTTCTGGCCGACCCCTACCGGAACTTTCCCTTCCGCCAAAAGAGACGCGATTTCAGCTTCTGTTTGGTAGAAATCAGCTCCCATCATCATTGTATCCTGAAGCTCTACTCCAGACTCTATACGTGATCGTATGCCAACGATAGAGTGCTGCACACTGCACTCTCTCAAGAAGCATCCATGTGAAACTATAGAATCAAGTATCTGCAGTTCAAGGATAAATCTTACAACATTAGGATCAATGAATCATCAGCTGAAACAACGGGATAATTAAACGAACTCAAGACATCGTACCCTGCATTTATCAACTTTGGTAGGTGGCAGGAATCTTGGAGAAGTGAAGAAGGGTGTTTTTGGATCGTAGAATTGGAATTTAGGAGGCTGCCAAAGCAGAAACAAATAGCATGATTAGGTTTCACTGAGTCACCACACTGTACTGGAGATGAAACAATTGGGTCGGTGAAAACCTGTTCTGTGAGGGCTAAATTGGCATCGAAGAATGATCCTATGGTTCCAATATCCTCCCAATAGTCATTGAACAAAAATGCCTAGCCATTCCGGTTTTGTATGTAGCAGCAAGTTAATAAATAAAGATCAAAGGAAACACAAATATTGATTGATGATGTGATGGGCTAAACAGAAAAAAGAAAAATAAACAGACCTGAACATTATGCTCCCTTACGGCCAACGGGATAATTTCAGAACCAAAGTCATTGGATGTAGGATAACTTGACCTTAGAAGCTTTAACAAAACCTCTTTTCTAAATACGTAAACACCCATCGATGCAATGTATGGGGACTCCGCAGCTTCTTTCGGTGGTAACCCAAGAATGGAAGTGTCAACTTGCTGAAAACGCAGAAAACATTAAGTTACCGTAATGTTGCAAGCAAGAATATGAGTTGAGTTTAACTTGCGTACTGAATGTTTTGACAAACAAAAGAAATCATTACCATTGCCTTTAATTCATCTCCCTTTGGTTTTTCCGAGAATTGAATGATTTTTCCAGACTGGTCAATTTTAAGCAGCCCAAAATCCGAAGCACGGCTGTGAACAAGGAAAAACTCAAATAAGTTCATTGAATAAACAAGGCAACAAACAATGTTAATGATCCTCAAACACACCTCTCATCCATGGGAAGACAAGAAACTGTGATATCAGCATTTGACTCAATGTGCTTCTGCAAAGACAGACGAGAAATGAAACAAAGTTCACATGAAGCTCAGTGTGTACAAATAAGAATAATAAATCTAACCTGCACAAAGTTCATGTAATCCATCCTATAGAGATGATCCCCAGACAAGATCAAGACATGTTCCACATTCTTTGTCTTAGCATCCTGCATAAACACCGCCAAATTATGTTTCCAACAATGTTTATCGCACAGACAAGAACACTTACTAAGAGATGAAAGACAAAAGAAAACCTCAAAGACCCATATAAATTGCCTAACGGCATCAGCAGTTCCCTGAAACCATTTCTTTCCTGCATCTCCGGAAGTTTGGGTTGCAGCAAGAACCTAATCATTCCCATAGGAGACACTTTAATAGCAAATAAAAACACAAGAAGATAAATCTAATCTTGGCAGGTAATGCAATCACCTCAACAAACCCATCACCAAAATTGACTCCATTGCCGAAGTTGTAAGTACGAGAAAGGTGGCGATTGAGAGAGAAGGAGTTGAACTGAGTTAAGATAAAGATCTTTCTAATACCACTGTTGATACAATTGCTCATCGGTATATCTATCAGCCGGTAACACCCTCCAATTGGCACCTACAATTATTAACAAGTTGGAAAACCTCACTGACAATGAATCAAAATCATAGAAAACATCAAAATAATGGACAAACAAAACAATCCTCACCGCAGGTTTAGCTCTCTTGCTTGTAAGAGGAAACAGGCGAGTCCCAGCACCGCCACCTAGTATGATAGACGCTACATTCTTTGGGTCTGCATTTTGAGTTCTCAGCAGAGGTTCCTGAAAAATGCACTCTTTATATAAAAACAGAACTTGGAAGAAAAAAAGCTACTCAAGAACTTCACTTAAGAAATGAAGCTGTAAAACAACCATTCTTATTCAATTCACCAAACCAGAGAAAACTTGACTGATAAGAGACTTGCTTGCCCAACCAAACCCACTAAACTGCTAAACCAACTCACAACAGCTACGATCTGCTACATTCAGTCCTAGGCTAGTTATAGTAGACCTAAAGCTAAAGTTTGAGCAGCTGCACACACCATTATAAGTCATTTTCAACAAAGTTTGAAAGGGTTCTCTAATGCTAGGCAGATTCAAATTATTCATTATGGCCATGGACATCAATTCAGTTGAAAGCATACAGATATTACACAAAGCAGTCAGAGAATCAAACATATAACCAAAATTCTTGTTTTTTGTTTGGAATTGCAAGTGTAAACACTTACATGAGAGTCTTGATCAACAAATGGAGTAAGAACGGAGCGAATGAGGTTTGTCTGAATCTTCTTCTGAGGTGCACTCCTAATTTTCTGTGTCGTCAGATTATTGGCCTTGACAACTTGGGTTCCCCAGAAGGTACTAACTCTCTCAGAGACAATTTCATTGTTGAGACCAAAGGGACTCGTACACTGATTCCTGATTGGACAGCAAGCCTTCATATTTTTCAGAACAAGACACAGATTCTACAACTTTTTTGAAGTAAATATTAAATAAGACACAAAGGGAATGATGTAGAAGAGGAAGATCAGATTATAAAAAGATCAGCTTTAGAAGAAAAAAACCCAGAACAAAAAAAATGGAACTTTTTTAATACCCAGATTCGATTTTGGGTAGTGAAAACGAAAACAGTGTTGGAGAAGTCGACTAATTTTGTCCACAAGGAAGTTGTCAAGTGGTGAGAAATGAGAGTGTGAGTGAGTGAGCTTTAACTTTTCGCAGTGGAAAGAGAAACGGAAAAGAGACAGAGAGAGAAATCAACAAAACAGAGGTTTAATGTGATGATCCTCGTGATCTTCTGACGGGAACACCGCCAACCCTCAGATTTTTTCTTTTCTTTTTTAAAACAAAAACAAAAAAATCTTAAGGGTTTGAAAAACGAGCCTGCTTCTTGTCATTAAGTAAATACATGGCAAATATCTTTAAGGGTTTTTATTGGAATAACCAAATAAGTAAGAAAATTCGACTAAATCAAACACTAAATTCACCTACATATGAATGAACCATATACATGATTCATTCAACCTTAGCATTATCTGAGCCGCATAGTCAAACAAAGCTCTAAATCACTCTAATCCTCAAATTGAAAAACTACTCACACACAATGATATAAAAACCAATGAATAAGACAAATGTGAGAAAAATAATACTCTCCAATCAAATGATGAATCTAGTCACTCATAACTCTATTATTTCAAAAACGTACAATGAATGTAGCAATTGAGGGGTACAAAAAAAAACAAAAATACAATGGGTAATGAACACGTGTCAGTTTCGTCCGGCGGTGTACGTAGCCCAACCGTGCATTATATTAGCCCGGTCGTTGCTGTGCAGTGCAGCTTCAACTGCCCACTCCCTCCTCGCCAACTCTTTCCAACCATTCTTTTCATTATTAATTTATTATATACTACTTCTTTATTCAAATTGTCCCTAATAATTCTATCAATTGTTTATATAAAGAGTTTATTTTGTATTTTTTCAGGAACTGGACTTATTCACCTAATGCTTTTAGTCATGAAATTCCACGACCGAGCTATAAAGAAATACGATATATCCAGTTTGTTTCAATTATTGAACCAATTATAGAGTCCTTTATATCTCTTTATAAAATCGTCAACTAAGTGATTAGATAAGTCTAAGTGATCATCCACTTTATTTTAAAACTCATAATTTCCTCGGAAAAGCTAAGCCGGAGTTGCAAGAGAGGGTTAGATAATGGATTCGTTTGTTTCCGAGAATGTTGAGGCTGAGAAAGTTGACGCCATGAGGAGGTTCGAGGGGAGGAGAAAGTTTTTGAAGTTTCTTCCGGCAGTTGAAGCTCTCGTTGCCGTGTTACTTCTACTCTATTGGTTAACGTCAACTTTCTTCGCCGGTGAGTATCTCCGGAGTATTATTTCTAGTGGTTTGACCGGCGCCGGAATATACATATTTGGCGTCGTGAACGTTCTCATCGCCCTGATCTTCTCTTTATCTAACAACCAGAAGCTAACCGAACACGATCTATATTTTCAATACGTTTCCTCCTCGGCCGCCACTCCTGGTAGCGGTTTCTCCTCTTCCGCAACATCTCCTGTTGGCGGTTTCTCCTCCTCCGCCCTAGTTTCAAGATCTTTGGCATCCGATAGCGAAGAAAAGACTTCAGAAGGAATGCCGGGTACGGACTTTACCTCCGTTAGTCTAACCGCCGGAGAGGCACGACCAATGAAGCGAGAGATGGTCCGGGCGGTAAGTTCTGTGGGGGAGACAGCTCATGCTATAAGGAGGAAGCAAGAAATGACTTTTCTGCCTCCAGCTACTACTGAGAGTACAGCTACTGATCATCATGTTTATAGAAGGTCGAGATCGGAGAGGATTTACGTGCGGGGAGATCTACGCCGGAGTATGAGACGGTTGTGTGATATGGATGATCTGAGCAGCGATGAGTTTAGGTCAACGGTGGAGACGTTTATAGCAGGAAAAAAGAAGATGTTGTCCAAGGAATGGGTGAAGCCGTGATTTATTATTAGGAGGAACACTATTGTTAGCCTTTAATTTAACGTTCGATTTGGATATAAATATTTCTTGGTGACAGTCATGTCTCATATTCCTACGAAACTAGAAATGAAAACTTTCATGTACGTGTTCACTTATCTTGAACACTTCCTTAAACAAAACGTAAGATATTCCTTTCTAACGCTGAGAGAAAGAACCGAAGATTTGGGCCGGCCTGATGGTGAAGAAAGGTTCATGGGCGGGGCCGACCCAATTGGAAGGTAAATAAACGTTTTTAATGGTGTTAAAATCAAATTTTGTTTTATAATAATATAATTACATTGTACTAATGATATTGTATAAGATAAACTTTTCATTTAAATTTGGAAAAATTATATATTAAACAGCACTGTAATATAGGTTAGTGGACCATGCTAGTCCAGAAGGTGGGGAAATGGACACACCAAATTAAAGGACAAGCTAGTCCAAAGATTTGCCAACTCAAACTAGAGATGACGCCGGTCCAACTGATCCTCACGTTGAAGGCTTTTTAAGCTGGACAACCATCAAATTCATCTAATAGTGATTAGCATAGAGTTTTGTGAGGCAAATAGGTGACCTCAACAAGTTAATGTCTTCTTTAGCAGGAAAACTCCGTTTGTGTGCCAACTATTCTTGACTGGTTTTGAGGCATGCGAAAAGATATATCTAGACTCTAGTAGATAACTAAAGTCAGTGACTAAAACAGAAATCATCTTTTAGCTAGCGCTAGCTCTAGCTCATATATTGATCATACATCTTTTTTTTTTTTTTTTTCCTTTTTTCCTTTTTACTACATGGCGAAATTTTTCCAAGAGCTTGTATTATTCATATGTTTATTTACTTATATTTTAAGGAATACATTGATTAATGCATGATATTGACACATTATCTACAAAAGAGATTTAACAAAATAATACAAAGCTATTTGATATTTTATTTAGCTCCCACAGCCCTTCATGTAAGTAGAAACATATCGTCAAGTCTCATTACTAATCATAAATGGATCAAAGCTGGTCTATCCTGTAATTCTTCTTTCTAATCAGGACGACCAACTTTGCTCCACTATCAAAACCGAAACATTCAATTAATAAACCAAAACCAAAAGAAATTAAAGAACTAATACTCCACCTTCAATATTTCTTCCCTTTCTCTACCTCCAAATCCCATAAATAATAGTCCTACGGTTTGTTAAGTCCACGGCTAAGTTCCGCCACCAAAACCAGGTGGCGTTGGCCAAAACCCACTACCAACACCGCCTCCTCCGTCCCCACCATCTCCGGTAACATAAGTCATGCATGATAACGGCACTAGACACAGCCCACGGCTTCTTAGATCCCTCGTCTCTTCCTCATCCGTTTCTTGTGATTGTGAGCCCTAATCAACATTTTACTATAAGTAATTTGTGGACTAAATATATACGGAATGATTTTCTTTTATGTAAAACTAGTAATGAATCATAGGTTCTCTAAGTATACCAGCTGGGAGGCTTTTCCGGGTCGGTTCCTAGATGCTCTCATGTAGGGGACGCTTAAAGTCTGCTCATCAAACAACAAAATTTGACATTTGAGTTATACCAACGTTACTCTTTTTTCTATACGTATAATAAATCTTTTAAGATTATAAAACGACGACCGTGAGCATTAGCTTATCTAAACATATATCCATACAAGAAACAGGAGAAAGGTACTTGCTACGTAGTGCGCCTAAGAGGATATGATAAAATAAGATCAATTCTAACTAATCTCTTGCTTTAAAGGCAAGCTAAACCCTATGGAACTAATTAAATATAAGTTCATATAAGTTAGCCCATACTCAATAGTCTTTTAAAGTTTCATAATTCAGTATACAGTATATGTCCAAGTCCTTAATCTAGAAGATAGTATATTTAGTAATAATTGATATAAAAAGTTGAGAATATTTGACAAACGGGACGAGGATCAAGAAGAAATGTCTGGAACTTAGCACGGAATTAAATTATATGATATATAACTATTCTCCAAAGTAAATACTCTAATTATGCCATGTATATACCGTTATACCACTCCAAATCCATTCCTTTTGAATAATATGTTTATATATTTTCTTATAATGTCATGTACTGATAATTAACTATATGTACGTATAGGATGTATGGATAATTGGATATGAATGACATGCATGAATTGAAGTTACGTACCTCAATCTGGCTCTGTAAGAATTTGATGTATCCAATTGCCTCCATTAACACAGATGCTGTATCTGTCTGCAGTTTAACATTTTAATCAGCTCATGTAATTAATCATCAACAATTATGTATGAAAACAACCTTTTTCTTAACAACTTTATCTTTAATATTTTTCTTAAGGATCAGTACGATCTTTATAAATGGTAGAAACAAAAATCTCTTATTGTAATAAAATTCATTTTCATACAGGCATATATTTATTAATGATTTTTCTCATATTCTAAAATGGGGCAAAAAGGAATGAAATAATATTGAAGGAATAAATTGGGTAAAACTAATTGTTACTAATTACCTTCCCAAAGGGTGAAACCAACTGCTGCAGAGCTGCTATCCTGTCTCCTAACTTCTCTTTCCTCACCTGTTTTTCAATTTCCCAACATATAAACACTACAATAAACATTCAAGGGATTATCTTAACTTTTGAATATATATATATATATGGAAAATTAGAAATAAAGGATATCTACTAAAATTTTTGTCCATATACACTTTTTTGGTGAGATTGTCAGTTTGGACGAAATTACCCCTACACCCTATTTTAAACATTTTTTTTTTAAAATAATCATAAAAATAGGTAGATATACAAGAGTAGATGTGATTTGAAGTGAAATTTTTTAGATTTGGTTAAAAAAAAGTTGATTTTTTTATAGATAAAGTTTTGTCTAATTTTGTTAGGACACGTTTTCTAGAGTTCTGCGAAACTTAGAGTGTGTATTCTGCATTTTTGTACTTGTTCTACATATTTTAGATTAGATTTCTGTTCTGAAAATTTTAGAAATCCGAAAACCATATATCTAAAATATTTAGAACATGCATTCTACGTTTTGCTCTATGTTCTAAATATTTTTGAATAGCCGTTCTAATAATTTCTACATCTTCTGCCATCGTTAGAAATTGTACTCTTCGTTTAGAATGTAAATTCTACGGAATTGTAGATTTCGTTTTCTGTAATTTTTAGAATGTTTTAAATATTGAAAGTAAATCTTCAGAAAAGGAAACAAAATATTTGTTTTAGAGTACGATTTAAATAGATATTTATTGTTTATATTACGATCTAAAAGATATTTTTATAAAAACCTAAAACGTTTTCTAAACCCTTAGGTACTAATTACTAAAGATGAAACCAAACTCCAAATTCATCCTCAGTGACTACTCTTTCAAACCAAAATAATAATAAAAAAATATCTAAACAGTTCAAGAAGGATCACAAAAGAATTCTAATTTCATAAACTTTGGTCTGATTTCATGTTAAGAAAATGAGCCACAATATATAGAGGAGATTCAATTAAAAACAAGAAAAAGTACAAACACACACAAGAATTAGGGAAACACAAAAACAGTTTTCAACATGCAGAAACAAATTTGAATAAAGATTGAAACATGAATTAAGACATAAAAGATATTTCCAATGACGATGTCTTTAGCTGAAAAAAGATTTACAATTGACTTAGATGAAGAAGATTTACAAGAGACAAAACCTATAACTAAAAAAAATAAACAAGACACGTACTTGAGCTACTCATGACACACATACACACAAAAATATAGTGAACTAAATAGATCAATAAGAGATATGGGAAACAATTTACACATGCACCAATTGAGACATAGCTGATAATTTCTAAATCAAACAGAAAGTGAGACAGAGTTTAGAGTTTACATTGGTAAAAATATTTCTAAAACACGTCAGATGCAATGAAAAAAAGAATGGGAAAAAGTCTTTTATTAGGTCTTATGAAAGACTCTTATTCATTTGGAGGTTTTGTGATTTTTCTATTTCTTTTTCTAATTTTGTAAAATCAATTATGAAGTTTAATTTTTTGAATTAATTTTGAGAGTAAGTGAGGGTAAAGTTGGGTTTTGATTTTTAAAAAACCTATTTGACCTATCTACAAAAAAAATGGGATATATGGACAAATTTTTAAGTAGATATCCTTTATATCCAATTTTCCCTATATATATATATATATATATTTAATCAATATTCTCCAATTAGACAATTTCTTTTAAATATTTTTCTTGTTAACTACTACTAAACTTTGTTCAGCCTTTATTTTGTTTCTCCAAAAAGAATAAAGAAAACAATTATAATTAAGAGGCAATTATTTAAAAAACAAAAGTATTAACCTTGAAGGGTGGGCAAGAGGAGCGTGATTCCACGCGCGGTTTCTTGGAAGCATTTTCGCCTGCCTTTGTTGCCATCAAGAAGTTATGTCTCTTCCCTTCACTTGTTTGAGGTTCATTGCTGAACATTTCCATCTTCAACCCAAATCAAAACCCCATAAGTAATGCACACACAGTCACACACATATAAAAATGTATGTATATAAGTATTTATAACGTTCATTATTGTTATTCGATGTAAAAGAATAATAATGGTACGTAATAATTAGTACCCCCGACAATGAGAGAAAAAATGTTAAGAAAAGAGATTCATAAAAAGACAATAAAACAAAGTAAGGAATAAAGAGAAAGGAAAAGAAAAGAGAGAACAAAGGTTGATGTTTCAGCTTAAAGAGAGCTGCTTATGAATTATGTTAAAAGGTTTTATAGCTCAAGCTTTGGCCCTCCAACCAAGAATCACAACAACAAAGTAAAAGATGAATCAAAAGAAAAGATTAAAAGTTTTTACGTATATATTATTCTCTCTTTTTTTTTTCTCATAACTTTTTGCAAAGCTTCAATATTGCACAAAGGCCTCGCACTTTACACTAATCTGATTAATCTACCTATACTTCATGATAATAATATTTCAGTCTTTCTTTTTATTTTTTGCTAAGTTTCAAGTTCATTTTCTGTTTCTTTCTGATTTGCCACAAATTTTTAATGAACATGCATGATATTTTATCCACCTTATGAATATGATTTTAAGTATGCAAAGAGATATATATGCGAATAATATTGAAATCTATTCCATTGATGCATAAACAAAGTTGAACGCATACACAGAATACTAATCTTTTAGATACTCTTTCATGAGTGAATTATATTGAAATTATGTGATTAAAGCTGAAAGGTAACCATGCCGTATTATGCTAATAAACAGTAGTAATATTTAAACTACATTTTAAAATTCAGAAATGAGGGTGTATATATATATATATATGTGTTACATAATAGAAATAGAGCCCTAAACGTAATGTTTTCAAATGCACTAACTTCACGAGATACACCGTCAGACCAATCCTTCTAAGCCATCATTTATATTTAAAAAGAAAGAAAAGCAAAAAGATAAAAGAAATAGAAAGTAATAATTTGAAATAAACTTACTTGATGAGTAGGGGAAGAAGAAGGGTGGGGAAGTGTTTGCTGCAGATGATGATGAAAAGGGAGGCCAAAAGGAGGAAAGCTTCCTCTGCTCATCCCAAGATTGCTAATCTCTTGAGAATTCAAAGGAGGAACTAAGACATTCCCTTCAAACAATCTTCCATCAAAAACCTGCATGTTCATATCAAATGGTCTTGGGATGTTACTCATGTCGTCCATGCTCATCTTCCGAGACTCGCTCAAGCTCGATATGTTTACACTTGGGTAAATCTGACTGAAATTCCCTCTATGAGACTGAGACGAAGGCGAAGAGGAAGAAGAAGAAGAGGGAAGGCTGCTACAATAATCTCCATTGATGGGGAAACCAGAAGATATACTCTTTAGAAGAAGCTTCTCTGTGTAGTCCTTATGTTCATTGATCTTCAAATAGTTTGTGATCACTGGATTGTTTAACATGTCTGTGAACTTGGATATTCCTTCTTGATGGTCTGAGATAGTTGATGAGGAAAGCTCTTCTTTGATCTTGAGAAGTCCTTCATGATGATGATATGAAGATTGGTCATGAGGCCATTGTAAAGGAAAGTCTTGCTGTTGGATCAAGGAGTGATTGTGAATGGTGGAGAGACTCATACATTCACTTGTGTGGTTGTTGTGATCTCTTGTGTTTAACATCTCATTGTTGTAGTTATGACTCAAGCTCACACTATTCCTGTCACAAAACCACAGAAAAAATTTATTTATTTTGAATCAATGCAAAATCAGAGTACCATGTGTGTATATATATGAAGGATAATATACTAGACAATTAATAATTTATCAGCCACTTAAATTCTATCTTGTTGTCTTCTTCACTAACTTATCTTTCAAAACCAAAAAAGAAGGAAAAAAAGAAGAAGACAGATTCCAAATTCTTGATACCAGGAATATTCAAAACACCCAAATAGCTGCAGAAACCTAGTAGCATACACGTGTTAAAGGATGTATATATATACATGGCCATGTAAATATATGATACATCAGAGAGGAGAGAGAGTGAGTGAGGAAACTTACAAAGAAATACCTCCTGGGCTCCATTGATGAGCAGAGGAAGCTCCATAGCAAGAAGGGTCAGAGTTATTGTCTAAGGAAGAAGAAGATGAAGAAGACCCCACAAGCTGTAATTGATCTTGAAGCTGATGGAGATTAGCAGAGTCCATGTATGTATGAGAGATATGATGATGCTATAAATATATATGTATTTATTATATCTGATCTCTGTATCTGTGTATATGTGTGTGTGTAAAGAAAGATGATTTTTTGAAGAGTTTCTCTTGAAAATCCCAAGAGATTAAGATGAAGTAGTTAATCAAAATTTTTGTTGGTATATATGTGCCCTCTCAAAGCTCTCTATTCTTTTCAAAAGCACATCACATAACATTACCTTAGCTTTTTTGAAGCTTGACGCATCTCTCTCTCTACTATTTCAAGTACCTATATATTCTGAAAAGCAATAAACCTTCAAAAGAAAGGAGGGGAAAAATCATTCAATAATACAATAACAAAAAAACTATATTTCTAATATCTATATAATGAAATTCTTCTCTCTCATGGACTCACTTTCTAGAGTATATGCCCTACTTTTCTATTTTTCAGTATTTGTATATATGTATAGTTTTGTATAATAATCTAATGTAGCTTTTAGGCCATCTCTCTCTGCAATTAGAGGGAGATGATTATAATTCCTGAAAGCCATGATTAGTGTCCCAAGCTCCTGCCTTCGATCCCAAGACTTTGCAACAGTTGTCTCTGATGAGAAATGATGGCATCCATTTATCTCTGTCGTCTACTCTCACCCCCACAATATATAACACTTCCTTCTTTACCTCTCTTAATATTATATATGATGAATATAATTATGTATGTATATATACATATTGCTTTTTGTAATCTGAATTCATGTTCGGGATGGGTACATGTGTATGTCTAATTATGATAACTCGAAATCCGTGGATCAAGTCCAAGTATATTGAGCCCACACGCACTCCTTAATTAGTTATAGAAGCCATCGTTCTAACTTAACATGTTCTTTATCCCAAAAAAAAAAACTTAACAAGTTACATGGTGCATGCGACGGTAAGAAATAAGTGTTTAATTATATTTTGATTGATATGAGATGATATAGTCCGTTAAATAGTCTTTAAAACTAAGATATATGTAAGAAATCATAGAAAAGTTGAAACTTATTCTATTACTAGAAAGCTGCCCACGCGATGCGTGGGTTACATATTTAATATTAATTCTGAATAAAAATAAAATTTGTATTAAAGTAATATGTTCGATTATTAATATAGTTTTTTTGAAAAGAATTTTTTAAAATATTAACTTTTATGTTTCTTTTCGAAGTACTTTTGTGAATTGCTAAAAATAAATTTTGTTCTTTTTTTATTCATGGTGGTATGACATAAATATACGACACTACTTTTTCTTAATTTACATAAAATATTTTATTCTGGAAATATATATATCATACCTCATCATAGAGTCTCTTGTTTGCTGATTCACGATCCTTGGATCGGGAAAACGGCCAAAATCAACTTCAACTATTTTTCTGCAGCTTTTTTCAACCCAAACTCTGACCCCATCACTTATCAACCCGAACTCAGACCATTTTTAAAAAACAAACCTAAATTAACTGTTATCCAATTTCAACATAGTTTTTTTTTGTATTTGTTAATGTCGATTAGAATTGTAAAGTCGTAATTATCTGTTCTTTTGTATCTGAATCATTACTTTTATTCAATTGACACAAGGTTAAATAATTCAGGTTTGTTACATTATTTAATAACAGGTATATGTTAAAATTGGCTAACGATTACATAGTTCAGGTTTGTTATTTAAAATTTATGTGGGTTCGAGTTGATAATTGGGGTTGATATCGGCCGTTTTCCCTCCTTGGATCTCATCAGAAGGTAGATCTTCCCAATCTCATGACTTTCCCTCGACAATAAACTTTCATATTATATCCATATAATCCATAATAAAATTAGGAGATCAAAGGTAAAACATATTCATATTTATTAATTTTTTTGCTTAATTTTATCTATATATGTTAAAAATTAAAGAGAAATTTAAATAATTTGTGATAATGATTAAATTTAATAAAATAGCAAGGTGCTCCAAATGAGCAAAAACATATTTTATATATGTTAATCTGGGTTTTTCACATCTCTTTCTCGCTTCTGACTTAGCACAGCTAGTCAAAGCTTTAAAATCGGAGCTTCAGTACAAGGAGCTGCATGGGATTCTCTTCGATATCCTGAATTTATCTTATACCTTTGATGTTATTTCGTTTAGTTTCATTCCCCGTTTGCAGAACTCTGATGCCGATTCATTGGCAAAACAGTCTCTGGTTTCTCTTGTAATGGACCTGGCCCAAACCTAAGTTAAATTGAATCATCCATTGCACAGAAAAAAATATATGTTACACTTAATTATAATCATATTTAATTTAGGAAAATGATTTCAGATGATATAATAAAAATTTTATTTTTGAAAACAAAACTTTAATAAATATAATGTAATGCCGTTTACCTAAATACTTTAATGACATGTTAGATTTTAACTGAATAAGTTAATTATGATATTCTATGCAATTACCCTTATCAAACATAATTCTTTTCAAAAATCCCATGAGCATAGATAAAAAAAAAAACCTTTGGTGGAACTTTTTAAAATTTTAGGTTGAATTTCATTGGGTTGGTTTTATGGAAACTTTGATAAAAATAAATACAAATTTTATATTCTTTCATATGATCTTTATTTCTTACTTAATTTGTATGAATAACTAAAAAAAAATTGAATGCAAAACATAATCAAGTCAAATGTTATACAGTATTAAAAATCAGAAAACTATTTACTCGAGATATACGAAACTCAAACGTCGATCCCTCTCCAACGTTGAGTAATTATGTAAAAGAAATAAAGAATGGCATAAACTATTTGATTTTTTTTTTTGACTCATGGTCCCATTAGTTTTACGTATTCAAGAACAAAATCATCTTGAAACAACTTTACGTATTAAAAAAAAAAAAAAAAAACAAACTCTTAACTTTTTGATAAGTGATGTTGAGAATAATTACATAAATGGTTTTTCAATTTATATCATAAATTTTTTAACAAACTTATGGTTTTCAAATTTATGAATACATATAGATCATAAGAGTAAAAAAAATTTAATATATATAATGAACTGCCATTTATCTAAATACTTAAATTTATAATTACACTTTAACTGACCATAATAATAGATATAAATTTTCTCAATGTATGTATATAAATCTTATTGGTGAGTTGAAAAATAGAGAAACAATTAAAATAGAACTTAAAAATAGAACACTTTTATGTAGAACTAATGGTGTTGGTGAAACTAACTTGAACACCATATGAAATCACAAACCTAATTAACTTGAACACCAAATGAGAAAACTTTTGTAGATATTTTTATTATGTGGATGATAGCCGAAATAAAGAGAAAGCAACTAAAAGTCAATAAAAATAAAAGAACGGACTGGAAAAAGCAAAAACTCTACAAGAGTTTTTTTAGCTTCACATGTGGGTAATATATACAAGAATTAATTGGATTTAATGTTTTGAGTAAATTGGAGTTATTGTGGTTATCTGTTAGCCTAATGCATCAATTTAGAGTTGTTTGACGTTACATATGTTTTAATAAGTTCATTTGTGGGTTTTACTTTGGGTAACTAATTCCAGAACAAAAAAAAACACTAATATATTTCGGTATTAGAAGCCACATGAAAAGCGTTACTGGAGAAGAAAACTCTTCACAAACATTTATTTTAAGAAAAGGCGTAACACATGGAGCAATACATTAATATAATGCATGTTACTATATTTCTTTATTAAAATTACATTGACTGTTACATAAGTTAGAATTTCATTTACTAAGACATTTATAAAACAATATATGGGATGACATATTAAATTTAATAATTCCTGTAAATTATATTATACTATATAAATACATTAAATGTATTGTGTAATAAAAATTGTAAATAAATACTCCAACTTGGAGTTGTAACGTGTGAGAATAAATTGGTGTTATAAAAATTAAAACAACAAAAAAGTGTAATTGGAAAGAAGAAAAAAAAAGACAAATTAGAAAAGATTAGAAATGTATTTTATGGAGATATTAAAATATTATGTAAGATAGAAAAATGAGGAAAACAATTAAATTTAAAAATAGATGCCAAATGTACTAATATTATGAGAAGATTAAAAAATTTACTATTGTACCAATAGGATAAGTGGTCATTTTGAGAATAAATTGGTGTTATAAAAACTAAAACAAAAAAAAAGTGAAATTGGAAAGAAGAAAAAAAAAAAGACAAATTAGAAAAGATTAGAAATGTATTTTATGGAGATATTAAAATATTATGTAAGATAGAAAAATGAGGGAAAAAATTAAATTTAAAAATAGATGCCAAATGTACTAATATTATGAGAAGTTTTAAAAATGTACTATTGTACCAATAGGATAAGTGGTGATTTTGAGAATAAATTGGTGTTATAAAAATTAAAACAAAAAAAAAGTGAAATTGGAAAGAAGAAAAAAAGGACAAATTAGAAAAGATTAGAAATGTATTTTATGGAGATATTAAAATATTATGTAAGATAGAAAAATGAGGAAAACAATTAAATTTAAAAATAGATGCCAAATGTACTAATATTATGAGAAGTTTTAAAAATGTACTATTGTACCAATAGGATAATTGGTGATTTTAAGTAGATAATAATTTTGGTAAAATAAATTAGATATAATTTCAATTTAAATACATGTCAAATGTACCAATAGGATAAGAGAAATAAATTTTTTGGAATTAAATTGTAGGCACAACTTTCAAAACTAAAGATTTTAAATAAATTAATACAAACATTGATGCAATGAAGGAGGACACATGTCACCAAAAGAGAATGCCAAATGTCGCAATGGTAGGAAAAGTTACAAGAAAACCTTCTCATATTATATAAGATTCTGTGAAAAGCAAATCTTTGCATAACTGATACGTACGTAAAACAATTGTTTTTTTTAACCACTTTTACAGAAAAAGGTAACAATTTATTTATATCTCACTTCTCTTTGATTATTTATATTGAGGATCCAAGTAACAAAGTTTGTGTATGAGGTTACAACTCAGTTGGAAAGCCACCAACGAAACTCATTTCGTGTTGTTTAAATGGAGGCAGTTATAGCTACTAGAGATGGAAATGATGATCTCCAAGCCTTTTTTCACTTTTTTCGAGTGGAATAATTGTTGTAGCTGCAGGAACCACCACCAAGGTCAGCTAGAGAAAAAAAAATACCCAAAATAATTTACAAAGGAGTACATGACATGAAACCATTCATCACTCTCTGTCATGATGACGTCAAGTTCCTCCGTAAGAAGGCCGAAGTTACGATATATTGAAATGTTAAATCAATGTATATGTTTTAAACGCTTTGCTGTTTTAAATCAATGAGTTTTATCCTATGTGTTTTGAGCCAAAGGGCAAAGAATGTTTATGCAAGAGATGACTTGGCAAGGTGCTTGTTGATTGTCATTTGCATATAGAAGAGGCGGCGAACTCTTATTGGTTGTTAATGTTACATAATCGTGCAATATAATTTGTGTTATTGGTTTGGAAAGAACATGTGTCATATTCTGATGTTATAATTGGCTGATTTTTTTGGTTGAAATGAACGCTTTTAGAAGAGCGAAGAACTCGTTTTATACATAAACTAGATCCTGACCCGCACATACGTGCGGGATTTCATATTTTAAGAAATGTGTTGTAATTAATTTTTATTAAATATATGATTATTTTGTTGTTTTAGTGATATATATTGTATTGAATAAATTATAATGTACACAAAAAAGTATAAAATGTTATTTATGTTTGCTTATGACACAATAGCAACCATAAGTCATTTTTTGGAGTTTGAAACTGCAGAGTAGATTAGAAAAAAATCTTAGATTGAAATATAATATAAGTTAGATTGATGTAAAAAAAAATATTATATAGTTATAGTATCTATAACCTAAACTCATATCAGTTGGTTGAAATATTTGAAATAATAATGATTTTAATAGTATTTTAAAATTCGTAACAATCAAACGGTCGGACCAAGATCAAACTGAATCAAATTAATGGTCAGGTAGATTTTTATTAGACTTGTGAACATTAAACTTCTAAACTATCAAACCGTATATAAAACCGTTAAAATGATTAAATACGTTTGCGAGAAATAGAAATATTTAGAGATAGGCGTAATTCCCTTCAATTTTATCATGTTCCATTATTTCTTACCCGTTCTCCAATTTATGTCTCATAAGAGAACGCATTTCTAATATAAGATAAATTTTGTATTCCCAATTAGAAACAGGACGTGACGGAAACAAAAATTCTCGATATCCTGTTTGGGACAAACACATATATAATTCATAGTATATTTTTATATGATATGATATAATAAAAAAGTTAGATTGATGTGAAAAAAAATTATTTATATAGTTATAGTATCTAATAACCAAAACTCATATTAGTTGGTTGAAATATTTGAAATAAAAATGATTTTAGTAGTATTTTAGGTTAGTTATATATATTTAAAATAATGAAAACTACCCATTTTTTAAAAAAATATATTCTAAAATTTTATATCATTTAAACTCTAATTAAATGTTAAATATTTTAATCTATCTTGAAAATATTTTCTAGATATTTACAAATTTAGAATCCAAAAAATTAGATTTTGAATACGACAAAATATAATAAATGTTTTTGTTTAGATTATATAATATTTTTGTTTAGATTATATACGACAAATATAATAAATGTTTTTTCATATTTGGAAAATCAAAATTGAAAAATCTTTTTTCCATGTGTATCAATCGGAATTAATTAGCATAGTATTGTTAAGGAAATTTTTAAAAATCTAAACGAAATGATAATTTGTTATTAGATTAGATTGCCATTTTCGAAAATATAATAATATCTTACGAAAATAATTTAGTTTACATATATGCAATTTCGAATTAAATATACACAATTACCCGTTTCGGTTTATTAATTTTTCTTCTTCAAATTTAAAAATACCAATGGCATTCTTTGTAATTATTTACCTTTTATAAGGTTATATTTTATCCAATGCTTCCTAATTAATAGTATAAATCTACACTATTAATATCATAAACTTTAAAGATTGGTAATATCGTTGATAAATATTTCTCGTTGCAAAATTGATAATATCGTTGATAAATATTTATAATTTTAGTATTTACCAACCCGCAGATATTTAATTTAATTTAAAAACATATTATTTCTATTATTAATTTAGTTTAGTAGCTAATAATTTAGTTTAGATTTTATTGTTAAAATATTTTGTTTTTTTCAATTAATGACATTCGATTTATGTTGAATTTTTTTGTTTTATCTCTAACAAATTAAAAAATACAAAATATTTTGATTTATATTCGAAATAAATATATTGATGCTGAATATTCAGTTATTATTTAATATTTAATGTTGTTTCCTTTTTTGTTTTTGTAGACAAATTATACCAAAAATATTGACGAAGCAAATCTCGGAATATATTGGATAATTTAATCTCGTTATTTGTTTTTGCAAAAAATTAGTGAAGGATCCGAATCAAATATATTTATTTAATTGTAGTATTGTTTATTTACTAAATTACCCATGTAAAAATTCATTTAGTTAGTCTTAAACTACCCTCACAATGTTGTAGTTCAAAAAATGCTTCCCAATTAATAGTATAGATGATTCCTTATCTAGTGTGACTCAAAAGTGCAATAACTTACGAAAATGAGTGTTGTAGATGATCATAAAGCTGTCACCAATTCGATCGCATCTAAAAAGAATGTTTAATTAATTAACTAATTATATATTCGTGTGGAAAACAACTAAGTTTATGGATCAATTAGTTACAGAGTTCACGTTAATATATTCACTTGTATAAATTAAATGAAAATAGATCAACCAAATAAAAAAAAGAGAGCAACAAGACTCACATCAGAAGAAAGGTCACGTTGGAGAATGTGATGAGATCAAAAAGAGTATGGGAAAAACTTTGTTTTCACTTTTAATGTTTCTTTCTCCTCTCTATTTTATCTCTACTTGCACGCTCACAGATCTCACCTTCTAGCTATTTTTCTTATATTTAAAACAAATTAAGATACCAATTGTTTTATAGCAGTAACCTGGATCTAATTCGATTAATCTCTCGAAGATGTGCTAACTCTTGTTGAACAAGCTTATCATGTTAAAAAAACTAGACCGATAAAATTAACTCCTAACCCGAGACACGAATGGCCCATGCACAACTCAATTATTTGTCAAGAGAATGAAAAATAGAGCCTCTTCGATTTTACGTCCTGAAATTCTTGAGTCTCAAGGCCTAGACCATCACACACGCATGCGGATTCGTTCCAATATATATATTGCATCAACAACAAAATTATTGTAATTTGTGTCAATGTGTCTATTTGTACTGTATATTGATTGTCCTTGGAGTCAGTATAATGGAGCATAAACTAATGGGTACAATATGCAAATATATATATAGAAACTAAGGTTGTATTAGTTACGTACATGGTCTCTACTCTCTACTCTCTACTCTCATTTATAACAAACTACCTGGTGAGTGGTGACCACTTATATACACCATATATATGTACCAGAAGATTAAGAAATGATGGGCTCTCTATCCATTATCCAACTTGACCTTAGATCTTAAAAAGCTATATTGTGTTAATCTATTATATTTTGTTTCTTTTTAAAAGTTTTGAAAGAATTTATGTATTAATTTCAAAAGTATAGAAGGGTATTAGGTGTAGGAGCTAAATTTGTTTTACATCTGTTACCAATCAGGGTTCCATCTTCGCCAATCGCTTTCATAACACATCACTTTATAATTATAATATTAGCGAAGTTTTACTACAAATTATTTATGATTTTATTAAACTAGAAAATTGATAAATAAATATATATGAAAGATGGCTATATAGAAAATATATGAAGATTAAGTAATTTGTAGCATAATCTATTAATTTATTAAGATATAATAATTTATTAATCTATTATTTTATTGGGAAAAATATCGAAAAATACGCCAACTTTCAAATTTGGAACGATTAAAGCATGAATTCTCAAAATGTCACTTTAATCACAAAGTTTTTGTTGATTTTTCCATAAATAGCTAAGTTTTCGTTGACCTGGCCAAATTAGGCATCGCTTTAAGTCCCAGTTAGAACAATGCTAACGCTGTTAACTTGCCGTTTACAGTCACCGTTTAACCAAAACGACGATGTTTTCTTCAGAGACTGAATTGTCTCTGCTTCTATTGGGCTCTTCTCCAATGGTATCGATGTCGTTTCAATCTCCGATGGTATCGACACTGCCTCATCACTCTCAACGGGTTTTGAATTGTCTCTGATTCTTCTGGGATCTCAATCATCTCAGGTTCTCGATCGTTTGCTCTGCCTTCTTGCTCTACCAAAGCCAGCAACCTCCGCGACCGACGAGGATTCCAATTTCCTCCATGCGTCTTTACTATCGGGATCAATAAGCAAGAGAACGAGAGAATTTGAGTTTTTTTTTCTAGGGTTAGGGATCGATTTGGGAATGAAATCGATTTGAGTGTTTTGACATTCTTTTCTGACTAAAACGACAACGTTTTCGTTTTAGAAAAATGTCATCATTTTGGTTAAACGGTGACTATAAACGGCAAGTTAACAGCGTTAACGTCGTTGTAACGGAGATTTAACGCGATGCCTAATTTGGCCAGATCAATGAAAACTTAGCTATTTATGGGAAATTCAACAAAAACTTTGTGATTAAAGTGACATTTTGAGAGTTCATGCTTTAATCGTCCCAAATTTAAAAGTTCGCGCATTTTTCAACATTTTTTCCTTATTTTATTGCTTCTATCAATGGTATGAGATGTAGTTATGGTTTATAAATCAAAGTTTGTTTTCAGTTTTTGTTTGTGAATTAGTGTACATATAATTGAATTACTATTACTGGTTGGCACAAAAAAAATTCGTGTGCTGATCAAGTTTCTATACATTAAAACGATGATACTCTTACTTAGATGCCATGCTTCTCTCAACACTTGAAGCTTTGATTTTTACATTTACCTTTTCTCAATGTTTTGAAGTTTTACTATATAACTCTACAATCTTCCTTTTTTTTTTTTTTGTATTATCATAACTGATTTCATTCATTTGCTTTCGCTTAATGGGATACCATTTGAAACATACAACATAAGCACAAAAAACAAATCAAGAGAAATATGCATATCTTTCTACTATGATAGGTTTCGAATAAAACTGCCAAAACATAACAAAGTTGCATCCTTTGATAGGATAGGCGATGCTAAGGCTATGCCCTGACTATTGTTCATGATTAAATAGATTTCAAAAGAAATTAAAGATGGTCGTAGTTGGTCAATCATATAAAATATTTTTTTGTTATGAGAAAATAAAAAGATAACTCTTTTTTTTGGGGGTCAAATATATAGAAAAAAGTAGAGAACAAAGGCCTTAAAAGGAGGGTCCTTAAAAGTATGGGAAAGCATTATTATTTATTTTAAAGTTGTCTAAGAAGAGGACAAAGGCTTTAGAGCAGGGGAATATAT
This sequence comes from Arabidopsis arenosa, assembly GCA_905216605.1. NCBI lineage: Eukaryota > Viridiplantae > Streptophyta > Magnoliopsida > Brassicales > Brassicaceae > Arabidopsis > Arabidopsis arenosa. The sequence continues at coordinate 11,010,501 of LR999451.1, read as the reverse complement.
GCTTTCTCAAATTTAGGGCATCACTGTCCAACAGACTTTCCCCATTCCTCATCTTTATATTTTCCTAACAATAACAAATTAAAGATCGTATTTTTCATTTTAGTATCATTATAATTCGATTTTCAGTTTCATATGTATACAGAAACGCAGCAAGACACGGGCACGTGTTGTGTTTGAGGTATTATTACATGGAATGGGACTTTTTAACGCTGTTCAACAATCCATCTTTCACTATGTAGCTACGATCTTTAAGATTTATAAATTATGAATTTTGATATTTCGTATATTTTTGATGTAAGAAAACTTTTAAAAAGTTAACAAAATATCGTATGGGTTTATTACTATAATATATCCACTCAAGCGAAGACGGCAAAGACTTCTCCACGTGGTCGATCTATTGAACTACTAATCTCCATAATAACTGATAATTCATGTGCTAAAATTAAGTAAATATATTATGTGAATTCAGTCAATGTAAAGTAAGAATAAACAAAGACATGTTTTGTTTGATGCTTTAAAAATATTAGGATTCTATAGTAAATGACACCGCCGTGGCAATAGGATGGGCCTGTCGGTGTTGGTGGTAGGACGGACGGATGTATTGGGGTGGTGATGACGGTGGTAGCGATATTTAAGTGAAGAATAATGAATTTTAATTGATTAATTCTGATTTAATTTCTTGACTTAAATATATATTTGTGAAGATGTGTGGGAGTGAGTGGGACACAGAGAAAAAAAAAAGTAACTAATTTATTGTGATTAGTGGTTCGACTCGTCATCACAATTAGAACAAAGGTTTGGGAGTTATGAGTTATGACCATTTGAAGAAACACATATACCTGCATATATTCTGTCCAGAAGAACCACAACGATCGCTGAAGAAGGAATCCACGATGCCTACAAGCCAAAATGGCCTTCATGTTTTTATGGTTTAGGGTTGATGTTTATTGTATTGTGAACTTCTGTTTTTTTTACATTGTGAACTTCTGTTATTCAGCTATAATATACATCTTTTTACTCATATGGAGTATTTTATGCATATATCCATGTATTCATTGCGTGAATTAGACAAACAGCCTATGAAGTAATTTTGGAAAGTATATAGGTCTAGTAAGCTACACATTTGCTTGATTTGAGATTTTGTGTGCTGTTGCTTAGGATTTTACGTTTGGCATGACCAAATGGGAAACCAGTATGTTTGAAAAATGGCAACCAAGACTAACCCATTCGATAACGGGTTTAGAAAAAGATTTAACATAAGACATGTTAATGTTAGAGTTCATAGTAGAAAATATTAAGAGCTTCCCCAACTAGGAGAGCAAAGTATTAATGTTAGAGTTCATAGTAGAAAATATTAAGAGCTTCCCCAACTAGGAGAGCAAAGTATTTCATAACAAAAATGTTATGATTTGCACAATGTTATGGAATTTCGAAACAAAATAAGTATTTCGAGAATTAGAAAAAGAGAGAAAGAAAAAAAAAAAGTCTGTTTCGAACCCAATCAATGCAATCAGAGGCCCAAAGTGTTAGCCCCTTATCTTTGTCAGTTTGTCTACTGAAATTCGAGGAGCTTTGACCCAAATTAGTGACACTACGACCCATGACAAAGAAACTCGTTAAGTATTCCCAAGCGTTGAAGAACAAAAGACAATTTAGAAGTAAACTAGAAACTCTTTTAAACCAACAGAAGATAGTACAAAGTTCTAAGGAACACTAATGAAGATCAATAACAAGGGGACGAGGCAACAACGGTTTTTCCTAATCAAAACTACAAGAAAGTAACCCCAAACATTTTATAATCTAAAGGAGTTGATTCCACTCATTTCAAGTTCCAAATTAGAACAGCCAAATGAAAAATCCATCACCAGTAAACGCAGAGAAGCAGACGCAGAAACCACATAGCAGCAATTATGATCTTGAGTAAACAACTGTTTTATGCTCCTCCCTCTTCCTTCTCCTCCCGTTCTCTGTTCCATTGCTCAATCCTTGCCCTCCTCTCCTCACTTCCTTCTCTCCCACCAACCGGGCTCCCTCCTCGTTTAGGGCTTGCTTGTCTCCTACCCCTTGATCCATCCCTTTCTTGCCTCTCCGACCTCTCACTGCTCCTTTTCCCGCTTCCATGACGGTAAAACTCGCGATCTCTGTCCCTGTGACTGAATTCCCTGTGAGGAGGATCACGTCGGTCATACTCTCTCTTGTTCCTGGGGCTAATGCTTCTGCTCCTGCTCCTGCTTCTGCTTCCCCTGCGGTATGACCGCCGATATCTCCCAAAGAGTTTTCTCCTTAGTTCCCTCGAAACAAGCTTCACATGCATGAAATTACAATACCCACCACGGTTGCAGTTGTTTTCTTCATACTGCCTACACGTGGCTTCGCGGAAATCCGTCACAGGAGAGAAATCCGCAATGATGGGACGTCCTGAATAAAACCTACCTTGCAGAGCCTGCAAAGCAGCTGCAGCCTGATCCTCTTCCTTAAACTGAACATATACGTTGCCAATCATGTGGTCAGCAAGGTTGTCACAAATGTTGAGGCTTTCTATCTCGCCAAACTTTCCGAGTTCCTCAAAAAGATCTTCAAAGAAATCCTCAAAGTGCTCTTGGATCTTACGCGGGTCAAGCGGTTGGCCCTGAGCATCAACACCAGGGGTTATCATGTCAGGCCTTTGGTACATGTTGGAAAGAAGGAGTGTTGGGGAGATGGTAGGACGGTTGTGAAGACGAGAGCACCGGTCACCATGACGGCAAGCGCCAATCTTGAAGTAGAATGGGCAATTCACTCTGTCCTTCTCAGTACCAAAAATTGAAGCCAAATGCTCCGCCATGGCAGAATTTCCACCCTGATTTACAAAATCAGTAATTGAACAAAATATATATCAACATATAGACATATATTGAAAAGAGATTGGTAGATATCAAAAACATCAACAAGAAACTTCACTAAAGCCAAAATTTTCTCTACAAGAGAGTAAATTATGTTATGAAAGCGAAAAGATTTGATAACTATTGAAGATAAATCGCATAGATCTTAGTCAGCTATTGAATTCAGTGGAAACAAGAGAGACAACAAACAAAGAATCACACATAGATAGAACCAAAGTAATAAATCAAATATTCAGAGACATGAATATAAAATCGAAAACAGAGCAAAATCAAAAGAAAAGAAGAGACAAAGAAACACACAAAGGAGCCAATAAACACAGAGACGAAGCAGCGCTCCAAAATAGAGCTGAGAGCCACAGAGACAGAGCCGTAATAGATCACGAAAGCGAAGAAAGAGAGAGAGAAGGCGTACAAAATGTTACAGAGATTGAGAGATCTGAGGGTGAATAGTCGGCGCCGGTGGAAGGAATTGCCGACGGGGAGCTGCCGTCTCACTCGCCGATGGATGATCTAGGGTTTGCTTTGTTCGCGAGTTGGGGGAGAGAAAGAGAGAGACAGAGAGAGGAATCTCATGACATGATGATTTATATTTAATCGAATAAAAATATTAATAATGGAAACTACAACCCGGTTTGGTCTAAATTGTTCATGCGGTTTTGGTTATGGACCGGTTTATACGATCCGTATAAGCTAGGTGTAGTTAATTGAACCGGTTAATTACTTTTTTTTTTTTTCTCCTCAACCGGTTAATTACTTATACGATCGGTTTAAGGTAAGATCATATGATGATTGTGCTCGTCTCAACACAACACAGACCTACTAGTAATTCATCAAAACCAAATTACTTAGCAATGAGAGAAGAAAGTCAAAAAACAATTTGAACTTTAGAACGAAACCAAAAACATAGATTCCAGATATACAACGATATGAAGTTTGCTAGTATTATAACATGTGAATTGACACTTCTATACATAATCTCTCTCTAAGAGAACAAAGACCAAGAATCTTGAGAGAATCCACTTTGGTCACACCTGAGAGGCTTAACTTAGACAAAAAGCACCTCACTCGGATTTCTATATAATGCTACACTGCCTCTCTCATGAGTCTCTATGGAATCTACTCCAAGAGAGATTACATCTTCATGCTGCTCAACAATGGTTTACCAGATACCAGCCTGACTATAGGACTGCAGAGGGTAGCTGTGAAACGGATAAGCTCTAGCCATATGGACCGGCTTTACGGCTGCAGGTATTGACCAAGTTAACTCTCTTCTTGGAGGTGGAGGTGGAGGTGGCATATTCCTCCTTCTGTCCACTTCTATCAGTGTGCACATCTCCTGGATTACCTCTGTCATCGTGACGAAAACATCCCATTATTTTAATCAACCGCTAAAATCAGTAGCAGCACATCTTTTACCTAATTCCAAACTCAATATGTGCACTTGGTAAGAACCTAACATGCCTCTTGAATTGGAGCTTTAGTAACGCCTATTCCTAGAGCTAACATTATAGAAACACTACATCTAACTTGAACAAATGACTGCAATAATACCAGAGAAAAAATTTAGCGTTGAACAGCAAACCTTTTAATAGCTTAGTTGTAACTCCAAACTCCAACCACCAATCTCTCCTGCTGCCTACTTTCGCATTCTGAAACGTAGCAGCTAGGTGCACGGTGGCTGTTGCAATAACATGGGGTTTGTACTGCAAGCATAGTGTGGTTCGAATCCTACACACAACGCATTATAAGATTATTCAAACTCAATGTAGGGGAAAATCGCGCAGATACTATTATTAACAAAGGTCTTTACCAGTCATGCACAAAATTCCATGCAGCTGTTGCAAGGTCAGGCCAAGCATTCAGTCTATTCAAAGCCGCAGCCAAAGGTCTGTAGGGAAGTTCAATGTCTAAATGGAAAGCACTTGTGCTCAGCAGAAGACTCTCCCCGGCCAAAATAATTTCTTTAAATTCATGGTAACATTCCTACAGGCAGAGCAACAAGTAATAAATTAGCAAAATGTGCAGAGCGAATTTACCAATGCATAGATATATATATATATATATATATACTTACAGTTTGATGGATTCTAATTGAGGCAGAAGGATCCCACTCATAAATTATTTCATAAGATGCTACAACGACACTGGACAGTTGACATGGCTCATCTTCAGCTTTGCAAGCGAGGAACAGACTGGCAGTTGCTATAGTCTGCAAATCACCAAGTGAGAAATCGAAGAGGATATATTAGCATCAATCATATACACTTTTCAATAATCAGAAAGACTGAATAAACTATTTAATAAGCACTTTTGAATTTATTTCATCAACATTATATTATTGCTCATAACCCAAATTCTGTTTGAAGTATCAATATCTCCGTTACAGAATACTCAACCATTCATTTTTTCCTGTCAGCTCCAACGAATGCAATTGATGAACCATATGAATACTAAAGTATTCTTACCTGCCAGTCATTTTTTGCATGAGATTGGCGCATGTAAAACCTGTGGCACATCACCATTGCACATGCTATTGTAACCTGGGACCTGAAGCAATGAGATTGTCAAAAACCTTCAACATGAACAAGGTCAATGTTATGATATCTTGGGCAGCAACTAAAAGCTAGACATCACTTTCACCGAAACCAGCATTTATAACATGAAACTTTTCCGACACACGTGAGTAATGCAGAAGACAAAAATACACCAGTACCTATGATTAGATGATTCAAAAATAGTGGGCCGGAGAGAGACGTGCACTTGCTCAGAAAACTAAGAACATCAGTTGAACAGCTGAGGGTTTTGATAACCCAGCAGAGAATTACAAACACAAAGACATATATCAGAAGGGCATGTCTAAACAGGTGAACAGCTCCCAAGCAAATTCACAACAGATGCAAATCCTCCCATTGCCGATGAGAAGTGACAAGTGAGTCAATATATGATGCATGGACACCAAATTTTGACTATAATTACATAATTCTCCATAAATATGTAGACAAAATGGAGAAACTATAGTTGGAGAACCTCCAGACCACCTCCCACAGTGGCCCTACGACAAAATTCAACAGTTAGGCTATCCATTGTCATGCATTAGGCACCCTCTTTAGCTAAAAAATGTAGCAGGAAATATCAGAAGACAAATAAGATGTCATAAGTAGATGTCTAGCAAAAAAAACAAAGAACAAACACTACTTCCTAATCCTAGATGATAAAACAACAAAGAATACTATTGTGAGCTTACACATGAAGCTTCATGCCAAGTCTTTGAAGGAAGGTGCAATACGAAGACCGTAAAAACGACTCCTTCACCAGGTCAATCCCATCTTTTCTGGATGGAGAGAAACGCTCAATCTCTTCCCTGCTGAAATACCACTTGGAGGTTTCGCATTGAGGGGATTCCAACAAAGATACGTGTCTCGCCTCCGATTCAAAATGTTGTCGAGACCGCTTTCTCGGATGCTCCTCTCCCATAGTAGTAATCTTCTTCCACCAAACAGCAACAATTCACCAATAATGTTTCGATCTTTGAACTAACAAAACAATCCCAATTCAGCTGCAGATATTGCTGACAAAGTATCTGCAATTAGCAAACACCATCGAATAAGACACCAATTTGTACTTTCTCATGGTTATTAGTTTAAAACAGCTTTGGAACATAATACAACACAAATCTGATCTCAGCTTCACATATTATTGATTTTGACTCATATCGCAACATCAACAAATTTCCAACAGATTATATCAAATCACGGAATATTAAAATCGATGAGGCGATTAATTAAATTCACGAAATCTGCGAAACAGATCGAATAATTACGAAACGTGAAGGATTTAAGGATGAGAGTGGCCGATTGATTCAAGAGATGATATCAGAAGGAAAACGAAATCGAATCTAACAAAGGGAAAATAGACGAAATTGGATAGCAAATTTTGAGATTTCACTAACCCAAATTTGCTTGGTGAGGGAAAAACAACTCTTTGAAACTTGAAAATTTTCTCTGCTGCTTTTTTTTCTTTTCTTTTTGTCTGTCTGAAACTTGGGAAAAAGATCTTTGCGGTGTTGCGACCTAAAATAAATATCTAACTCGAGTTAGAGGATGGATATGGGCTTTGACGTAAGCAATTCAAATTCGATAATGGATATGGGCTTGGACTTATAATTGTAGCAATTCAAATTCGAGTCTAATATATACTTTTTGGATGGTCATTTGCATTTTATTTTTTAATATATACTTTTAATTATGTAATGTCACCGCATTACGGAAATTATAATCTTTTCCAAAACATAGATATCGTCTCGTCTAATTTACACACCACGCTAACATTATTTGAACTTTTGTAGAAAATAACACTGTAACCATTAGCAATTTCAATCATTGTTAAAGTTTATGTGATAGAGTTGAATTACCAAATAAAAATGTCACCAAAATTGGATATATTAATATTTATTTGAACTTCGACTTCGATATCAGAACCGTTGAGCTAAAGTTGATGAACTAAACTAGAACATGTACTATTCGGCCTAATTCATCAATCAGTCAATATTTTCAAACTCATCTTTTGAATTTAGCATATGAAACCAATCAAAAATCGAAAAGTGAGCTACTCTTTAGTTTTTATTGGGGTTCGGATGTCTATTTCTTGTTTTCGAATTTATATATAAGAAACTATTTCAGTACATAAAACAAAACCAATCAAAAATCGACAAGTGAAGAACTCTTTTATTATAGACCATTGAAATGTATAAAGATAACTTTATTTTGCACGAGAATTTTCATCTTCGTTGTCTTTCCCGTCTAAAAACTTAACCATGCAATACTCTAGTCTCTTCACCACATCCTCTGGCAGGGATATTTGAACCCTAATGGCATCACTATCCCTCGCGACCGGTAAAAATAAACAGTAGATATCACTCGTCAAAGGACCCATATACATTGGCTTTCCTCCTCCCAAGTCCAACTCCTCTAATCCCAGTTTCGCCCATTGTGAAATGACCAAACTGCATGAGACGTCCGTTTTCACTGTTTTATCCTCCAGTAAATCTATCGTTGATCTTACATATTCGTCGGTGATTCTAGATTTCGCCTCTTGTATCGATTTTACCGCATGGTAAATATTACCATTGACTAGGTCTTGTACCTTTGTCTCGGCGCAAGCTAGTACGAATCCATTACCGTAGTACCCTTGGGGAAGTTCTGGAGTTAGTCTTTTCCTCATATTGACAGAGAATAAGAGTTTAACCAGCATGGTCAATGGTAACTCAAGAGATTGTGCCCACGAGCGCCAAGTGTGAGCCGCTAGTGCCTCGAACGTGGTGCATTTTAGCGAAGGAGCGCATGTTTTCTTTAAGCGTACGAGATGAGATTGGGTGAAGGTTAAGGTGGCGGGAGCCAATGGTTGGGACTGTAAATACTTACAAATGTCGAAGGTGGAGCTTTTGTCTACGGTGGTGGTACTGGTGAAACCGGGATGTGAGTGTGTGACACGGGGAGGGTTTCGCGGATCTAACACGTGACGGGAGTGAAATGGTCGGGTCGGAAGATGAGCTTGGCTAGTGGTCTCATGGGCCCATGCATGTAGGAACTGCGATGTGCCAATGCCGTCGCAGAGGCAATGATTGATCGCGGTGCAGAGGATCATACCCCCACAACGAAGATACGTCACCTAAGACATTAATATTCGTAAGATATGAAAATATCGATTTATTATTACATTCGAGTATCTTTTAAGCGTTAATAATCAAACTTTTATACATAAGTTCATAGAAATGCAGTTTTAATAAAACACATAACATGAGTTGAACAAAACGACTTATAGAATGAACTAATTCAATGCAAGAAAAAAAGTTTTGTTTTTCGTGTAAACAAGAAAAGAAAAAGAGTATGATTGAACAGACAAATTATTCTCTATGCGCCCTTCTTTTTCTTCCATATAATCTCTTTATTAAAGTTCACGTATTTTAAGAAGAAATGTGGTAGAAAATAACTTTATGTTATTGATACATCGAATGCTTATGCACGACCAGTAAAAGTATGCATTTCTTATTTGAAAAGAACAAAGTGGCCGAATCAATTTAGGAGTCAGGAATTTAAAAACAATTTAGATTATTCCTACGAATTATATATTTAAACAGAACAGTCGATCCAACTAACTTTAAGAAACCTAAAATATTCGAGCTACGTTTATCCCCCTCCAAAAACAAATTCGAATATAATTCTTTCACGAAAATTAACTAATATGGAAACAATATGAGTCATGGTTTTAACTTTTGAAATTGAAATCATAAGTTTTCCAGCAAGAAAAAAATAAATAAATGAAATACGAACCTGTATGACAAGAGGAGGAATATCCAAGAAACTCTGAGCTTGAACCTTGAACAAGAGCTTCCTCCAAGACTTGTTTGGTTTAGGAGAAAGCTGAACAAAATCTTGACAAGTTATATCCATGAAAGCTTCTGCGAAAACCGCGCCTTCCCCATTACAGTCTACCTCGAGCTTGCTCCCTTCATCGGAGACTCTTATCCGACCCGCGAAAGGGTAGTAATCAACTAGAACCCTAGAGAGAGAATCTTTCAGGGTGAGAGGGGAAATAGATTTTTCGAAAAGGTAAAGATACTTGATAGAGAATCTGAGAAAATGATGGTCGTCGAGGTTGGAAAGGTAGAGAGAGTGATTTGGTGTGGGAGATGAAGGAGTTATTAAGGTTGGTTGGTTTCCCTCGTACAAGCAATCCGGCAGTTCTTGCATCTTCCGTTTATTTTTTCTCTTTGTGTTTTTGAGAGAGATAGAATAAAATGGATAGAGATGGTGGAAAGGGAAAGTAGTAAGCAAGAAGAGATCTATAGGTGGAGAGCTAAATTGGTGGTAAAAGTTGGAATCCGCTTAAACAGGGGTCAGTCTTCAACTATCTCGGACCCATGCCAAATTTAAGTATTTCTTATTATTGTGTAATTTGTTTGTTATCCTTCATTATAGTATTTCTTAATCTGTAATTTGTTTGGTATCCTTCATTATATATAACCCTTATAATTAGGCCTAATCATTCTATTATATACATTGATTGTTATAACCAATATCTTACAAAATCATCACCAATTTTTCACTAACTTTGGTCATGGTCTTGATCCGTAATTCATTTCTTAGAATTTTAAGAGCGAAAATTACAAAGGATGGACCATGGTCATCGATAATGACAAATTTCGAACGTCCGTAACATAAATCCGTCAGTGATTTGTTGGAATGTAACTACACATACTATAAATGATGGATTTTTAATATTTTTGACACAAAAACTTATATGTCTATTTTTGAAACTAGGCATGTACTGCTTATACCGTTAAAAATAGATTAACAAAACAACTGACGTCGAGAAAATTTTGATCAAGTTTTCATACATACAATACTAAATCTAATTCTAGTTGGAAAAAACAAACACCACAACAAAAAAATTAATCGCTTAATCAAATATTATGTCGCCAAGCTTGATATTGTTTGAAGTTTGGTATTAAAATAAACCAAATTTTTGTAAAACGACTTTAAACTACACATATTTTAAAATTGTGTCTAATATTTCTGAACTGTTAAAACCAAACGAAATTTAATAAATTTTTGTACCATATGTGTGTTTACGATGTAAAATGTGCATGTTAAATTTAAAAGTAGTTACATATGACTTATAAATATTTCTATTACCACTGATTTAAATAAATTTCTTATGTAATTAGAACCTAGAAGTCATTAAAGTATAGTGGATAGTAGGTAAGTAGAGACCATTATCCCTTATTGACAAAAAGAACAAAAAAGTTAACCGTTACATGATGATAAAACTTAGGAATTACTTTTAAAAAATTGGATCTATGTTAATCATGTTTTGTTTTTGGCAGCGTTATTCATTAGTCAAATTTATGGTTTAATTATTGTTTTACCATTGTAGACCGTTTCCTCGAAACTTAAACGTAATCATTATTCTGCCAGAGTGTGCGACCCTCTCCGAGCCATAATCACGCCACGTGTCCCACGAACTCGCATAGCTTAAAGATTTTTTTTAGCAACAACAATAAAACAAACAAACAAACAGTGCTTTTTCCGCAACTTTCTCCGCCAGCTCAATTTCAGATCTCGGCGGCGACGGATCCATTCCAAATCGTGTTTCAGATCGGCGACTTGGAGTTAGAAAACTTCAGATTGAAATTGCTATATCCGCCGCGGATTCTCTCTGCGAAAATTGCTCTTTTGAATGTTTGATTTGGGCGCTGTGAAGATAGGGCGGTGGAGTGAGATTATCTGATGGCGTCAATCCGGCGAACTCTCTCGCCGATGTATCACGATCGTTCTCACGAGAATGGAGGTTCACACAAAGGTTTCACCATTGGTGGTAGTAGCAGTAAACACAATTCTTCGCAATTTCTTTCGTATCTCACCAAACTCCTCGGAGTAACATCTGATCCTAAAAGCTCGCGTAGAGGTCCATGGCGGCGACCGTTTTACCAGTTTCTCGTCTTCTTTCTTCTTGGATTTGTATTAGGTTTGACACCTTTCGGAAAAATGGAAGATGTAAACGGTTCCGATCGATTCTCCTTCGAGATCAAACAGCCATACGTTGAAGAACGGTTGGATAACAACAAGAAACGGGAAGAGGTAGCTGTAGATGCGGTGAGTTTCGTGGCGGAGACTGAAAATGGGAAGAAGGAGGTCAATTTTGTGCCGAAGAAGCTTATAATTGTGGTCACACCAACGTATAATCGAGCGATGCAGGCGTATTACTTGAACAGGATTGCTCAAACGCTGAGACTTGTTGAGTCGCCTGTGCTGTGGATAGTGGTGGAGGGTAACGTGGCGTCGTTTGAAACCTCAGAGATTCTGAGGAAGACGGGAGTGATGTACAGGCACTTGGTTTGCAAGAGGAACATGACGAGTATTAAGGATAGAGGAGTTCATCAGAGAAACACTGCATTGGAACATATTGAGTTGCATAAGCTTGATGGAATTGTCTACTTTGCTGATGATGACAATATCTACTCACTTGAGCTCTTTCAAAGCTTAAGACAAATCAGGTGACTCAAAAAGACTGCTCATTACTTTTGCTAGTGCTAACTGATGGTAATTTGTGAGAAATAGACTTATTAGAGAGACTGCGGTTCAAGTTTGAGTTATTAGTTGAGCAACTCTATCGTCTTCGCTTATTTTATTGGCATCTTTTTGGCTTTATTGCCTGCAGTCTCTGTGATTGTAATGTTGTTGGACACCCAATTTAAACATTTCAGAAGCAGACACCTATTAGGCTATTAGTTTGATGTTGAAAGTAATGAGAATTTGAAGTTTTCTCCACAGAATCTGAGTTTTTTTTTTTGTCTGCCTGCCTCTATTCTTACTTTTCTGCTTTGCTGCTTGCTCTGCCATGTGCTCAGTCTTGTTTGGTTGAGAGAATACTTCATTTCTTGTTATTGGAAAGGATTTTCTTAAACTTCTTTGCGTGATGGCTTGATATCCAAAGCTTATCTTCTTCTGAAGTTTTTGTCCCCAATTTTGATTTGTTATGCTTATCTGTTTCATTGTGTAGCCGATTTGGAACCTGGCCTGTTGCAATGCTTGCACCAAGCAAAAACAAGGCCATCCTTGAAGGTCCAGTATGCAATGGAAGTCAAGTAATGGGATGGCACACTAATGAAAAGAGTAAAAGACTACGGAGGTTCCATGTTGATATGTCGGGATTTGCTTTTAACAGCACTATACTCTGGGACCCTAAAAGGTGGCGACGTCCCTTTTCACATCCAACCCGCCAACTAGACACAGTGAAGGAGGGCTTCCAGGTATGAGTTTGAGTTTTTCACATATCTATGGATTTCTCTGGTGCGCAGTTAACCCTGTTCTTATACATGACATCCTGTGTTTCCAAGCAGGAGACATCATTTATAGAGCAGGTGGTGGCTGATGAAAGCGAGATGGAAGGTGTTCCACCAGCTTGCTCGAGGATACTGAACTGGCATCTTCACTTGGATGCCCTGGATGTCCCTTATCCACAAGGGTGGGCGATCCAAAAGAATCTCCAAGCTCTCATAACTATGAAATAGTTTGAAGATAGTTTTGACTGGTAAGATTTATAGGGTTCCGAACTTTTGAAGCATAATGTGAACTCAAGACCGTGAAAAGTCAGTGTTTGTTTGGATTTGGAAAAGGGTGAAGCTAGCTTGTTGATCCGATATCAAAATTCGGATTCTCTAAATATTGATGGTGCAATGCGTGTTTGTTTGCAGAAGAATCCTCTGACTTCTCCCAACTATATGTCTTGCAGGTTTCTCTACTTAACCCATGTGCTGTGCTCATTACTGATTGTATATCAAAGAAGCATATGAAGAATGGAAGAAGACGAGCAAGGAAAGTTTAGGATAGTGATGAGGCACACATTTTGGATAAACGTTGCTGGAATCGTGAGCCTCCCCTGAATCCAAGAGTTGGTTGGAATTAAATTGAAGGCCTTGGTGTTTTAGTATGAGATGGAATTATATTACCTTGGGACATTGATGATTCCACAGCATTGTATTCGCCTATGGCTAACCAAGTCTTCCTGTTTCCCTTACTTTTTTTTTTTTTTTGCAATGAAGAAAGAAATTCACCACCTATATAATCAAAGTCTATACTAGAGTCTAGAGCTCAAATCATCACTTCCTAAGAAGAGAAGAAAAAAAAGAGGGAACCGTATGTTAAAACCATACTTAATACAGAACACAAATGATTGGTGATGCTATAGAAAACGAAAGATTTTGCATTTTCCAGGAAAAAAGGTATCGTTGTATAGAGTGTTCGACACACTTTAGGAAGAATAGTACAGGACCTAAGGGTGTCTCAAATTGGGATGGGCTCGAAACCGTATAAACTCAATGGCTAATGGCTAATTGATATTTGGTCTTTTGATATTATTATCCTCAACTCTTATCTTCTCTCTTTATAGGAACAACGTTGATGCGATTGTACATCCATTACATGTGAACCCCTTCTCACGGCCACGGTGAACTTTCATTAATATACACAAAAAGGGCAACAAATAAGAAACTATGAATGACCACACACGCTGGCCTACCATACTGGTCATGCTACTAATTCCAAACACATGTAGTTAGTAGTCAGATATACGCGTGGTAGCCAGTCTCGCACCATTGACACTAGACATAAGCATCTGTGCTTTGTCTCCTCCAAACATTTCAACTTCTCGATATTCTTCCAGAGGGAGTCACGTTAAGGCCGCCCCATGAATAGACGAAGTTGCATCTGAAGGGTGCATTTGTGAACGTGAATCTTGCCCATTGTCAAGCCCGAGAACTGAAAGAGCTGAACTGTTAAAACATGCATCACGATTCAGTATCTGATATGTTGTACTTAACATAAAGGATAACAGAGCGTCGGTTTGATTTAGAAGACCTACTTCGGTAGAGAAGCTCTGATAGTTGGCTGATTCGCATAAGCAGTGAGGGAAGGTCTTAGATCAGGAAACTTCTTCATGATACTTTCAAGTTGAGGCATTGGTAACTGCAAAACAACACCAAAGAGGTATTTGGATTTTCTGCTAATACACTAAACTCGTATATTCTTCTACAACGTTTTCTTGTACCTCCAACAAAACAGGGAACGAATGCGGCTTTGTCTGAGACACACATTTTAAGAAGCCAGGCCACAATTTTGGCAGTCTCCAGATCTGCATTCAAAAGACACGGCAATACATTCAGTCATAACCACACAAGACGGAAAATATCTCAATACTGATCCTTGTGTATCTTTAAATTACTCACCTGCTTTCTCACCAACTTGGAAAGAATTTCCATGACAAAATCAACCTGGACAAAAAATCAGAAATATCTTTTACTTCTGACCAAAAGAATCCAGAGTTTGATCTATAGCTTAAACCAAATACTTAGAGAAACGTTTACTAGTTGTACTTTCCTGTCAGTTCTCAACTAAACAATCTTATAATATAGCTTAGACTAGAAATAGATTTCATTGTGCCCGTTCGATTGGCTAATCGCTTGGGATAAGGTTTGTCCTGGTTTGTCTATTATAGTTCATACAACTGCACTATACCGCAAAGCAAATTGTAAGCTTGGGTTTCTGGGTCTACATTTTGATTTCATTGGAGTCAGTATACAAAATAATCCTCCATGTTTATATAAGAATGATACAACAATATTATTCTAGATAGCTTGGGTTCTTGGAATTGTCAGAGGTTATCAAACTTTTACAAACTTCTAACGTAATTTAATGCAATTATACATGAGGCTCCATCAAGTTATAACACCCATGAGGCCATGATTGCAAATGCTTATATTATTTCTTTCTTTTCTCATGCCAAATCAACTCGTTAGCTACCTACATGTTAGTCCTCTTTCTATTTCCTGATTATGAAAATTATTTAGGATTTGCTTTTCCTTCTTTCCTTTTCCTAAAGTGCTTTACTTTACGTTTTATTATGCTTAAGGATGAGGTCTTGTTTGTGAGACCCATCCAAGCTAGAGAGAGCTTTGGGTTAGGCCAAGGGAAGAATGCAGTTCTTATGGGGGTTTTCAAATTATATTTCTGTTACTTTGGTTCTTTTGAAATAAAAAGCTTTTGGGTTTTATGTGACCGAGGTCTTTACTCTTTATAGTAGGACACTTACCAGTGTTGGAAAAGCGTCGATTGCCTGGATAACGGTTCGCATGAAGAGCAAAGGCAGAGGTGTTCGATCAACCTGAAACCAAAAAGTATCACAGATTTCAATATCTAACTAAATCAGAAGTTCTTTTCCATAATATTTGACATACCATCTGACCGAGGGCCTTTGCTAAGACTTGCTGCGTGAAAACAGTGCGTTGTTCAAAGCAAGCTGAACATGCATCTGTTATCTGAAAAATAAAACACACATAGTCAAATGTGACTCTGCTAACAATAGAGACTAAATAGAACAGCTAGCAAATTGGCTGAATTTCATAAAGAACGTCCATGGTAAAGCAAATTAATCTGGTCTATAGCGTCTGACAATCTAATTAGCCAGTTGCTGATTGCCCCTAGTATGACATGAGATGAATCATTGATCTTCGCGTAATAGCTTGCATGGACAGAAGTTACTGGGGAAAACCTATTTTACTAGAGAGGAAATAGCGGAAAATAAAAAGGGCATTTGATGACATAGCGGCAATGCTTCACGGTACAAAATTCTTTGGATTTTTTAAGAACTAGGATTGGCTAATTGAGGTAAGAAGAAAGCTGTTTGAACTCTCCTATAATTCTGTAATAGACATACACACCGAGACCAACAGATTGTTTGATAGAATCCCCGACTCTCCCAACCCACCATTTCCAACTAATTCTTGGATGACCTCGTCTCTGTGAATCTACAATTTATGATAACTGTCTCTACCTAAGTTATGATAACGTGGCCATATGCAACTGATGATCAAGGTTTCTGTGTTCCTTATGCACACTTGTCAAAAGCCACGGAACTTAAGCAGAGCCGATGCATCAAAGAAGAGATAGGGATGATGGTAAAGAAAGCATCTCAATATGGAAATATACACATCAGTATAGGTCTAGTATCACAACTGATTTCGAGCAAAAGAGTGCAGAAAAAAAAGTCCCTTCAGAAGTACTATCAAACAGATAGAAAAATTGGAAATACCTTTTTAAGTGGTGGCCCATCCTTCTCAGGAACAATATCGTGGATAGCAATCAGTACCTCGGCAGGTGTTAGTGCAGGGCCTGTGTGAGCAGAACCCTATCACAGATATAAAAAAAAAAGATCGGAAAAAGTCAGAAAAACTACAGGTGTGTAAAATATACTAATGACATGAACAGTTGTTCCTGTTTTGTTACTGGACAAACCGATCTCTCATCTCATCAAATTTCAATGTCAAGGCAATCCCTCTATGCATAGCATGATCGATAAGATAGCAATTACAGACTGGACCGTGAGAATATGCTTATACCTGTAATATATGAGCAAGTGCAAGTTGAAACTTTTCTGGCGGAAGATTAAGAAGGGGAGGAAAGATGGGCAAAACCTGTTACATTGTAAAAGAATGGCCGTCATAAACTAAGGAATTTCTACAATTGATGAGCAATAACAAAACATCATCTTTCGCATCCACCAACAAAGGACCAAAAAAATTTCAGAAGTCTTCCATGGTTACTAGTTCTTATTTCTTTCCACATTTCAGATGGGCAAAATACCGAGGGGACAAGAAATGTAATGAAAATTGCAAGCCTCTTCATCTTTCTTCAGGGTAAAAGCACAGTGAAAGAGCAGAATCTATGGAAAGAAAGTAGAAACTAACCTCATCTTTAGTGAGTGAAGAAAGCAATGGAATAAGAATTGAAACATCCTGCAAAACAAATTTTCTGTAAGGCTTTCGAACTTGATTTTCAAAAATATTTATAGACAAGAATAATATACGAGCGAGCTCTTCATAACAAATCAAAACCTTTAGCTTTGTTTCATATAGATGCTTTACAGTAGCAATCAAATCTAACGAAGGTGCCAATTCTTGTGTCAATATTTGCAACACCTAGACATAAAAGTAACAGAGTGTTATTCAAAATTAGAAAGTATTTTTGAGGCCAACGTGGATTTACTACAAGGAAACACAGAAGCCACTTACCAATGTCAATAAATTTTCACTTCCCTTAGGAGGGTCGGATATTATTTGGAGTAGTTCCGTGTAAGATGAACCTAATTCTCGTATCAGGATAGGTATATGTCGATGAAAAGCCTGAACCATTTCAGAAAGTTACCATAATAAATTAATCTGAAGTTTGTGAATATCGTTTCCTCCCATTAAAACTCGGGGAACACACATGATGCATATAAGAAATGCCATACATCGCCCTAACACAAAACATATCTGATGTTCAAAAGTAATATCCTATCAGAAAAAAAAATCTGTAACATGCCACATGTTATGCACATAAGTGGCTAGAGGGTTTATTAGGAAGGGACTAACTCACCTGGTTTACCATTTTTGGAGCTCTCCCATAAACTTCAAAGACAAGTCGAAGGAGACTAGGTTTCTGAAAAAAACAATAGTATTCATCAGATCTAGGGGAATATTTAAATAGAAAATAACTTTGAGCATAAGGAGCATCTCCAAAGACTACGCAGACCTTTTTACATAAAGCGAAGAACAGAGAAATCAGTCTCTGAGCTTCAGAAATTGATATAACTGAAACATCACGAGAAGTTTGTAGATCCTGCTGAGAGTGAATGTCGGAGTTTCCAGACCATAGAGAGTCACTTGTCGAAGTTATCTGGCTTTTTGCCTGAAAATAAGTGTCAGCTAATCAACCCACTAAAACTCGAGGTTACAAACTGAAGTGCGCTCATTGCAATAACTAGGGTAACCCTCACAAGGGAAAATTTAGAGGCTTACGAGAACAGGCACAAAAGGTAACTGACATCTAATAAATTCTATAGACTAATAGGCCTTTATATATACAATTTAAAGAGAAGTAAGCTCCACGCAGTCAAGGGAAGTGTTATTGGCTATTACCTCTGTTTTTATTCCTTCTGTAATTGATCCAGTCTGTGAGAGACCTGTCTCAGAGTTTACAGCAGTCAGCAACATATCTGTTGCAAATTGCTCAACATGCTCTGCTATGTATGTTAGGTGATATAGTTTGTTCGTGACCTGTGCATGCATTTGAGAAACATCAATTAGAATTACTGTATCAGCAGTAAATAAAAACCATATTGCTATTCGGGACTAATTTCCTCACAAGTCGGATGGCTTTTGCGCGGACGTCTTCTTCAGAATGAACAGAACACTGCCATAACAGGAATAAAACATGTGTTAGGAACATGGAAATATGAAAAGACCATACGGCCATGAAACATGTAAATAAAAGAAAGTTTCGAGCACAGCATTCTTTTAATGTAGGAAATATTAGCTCATACATTCCCTTCTGGGTCCTAGAGATCAGAACACACTTCTTATGTAATTGCAATTTGCTATACATTCTTCAATCAACCAAAATCCAAAACTTATATTATTGGAATTCTCATATTCTCCATCACTGAGACTATAACATAACTCTACTGTGACAGGATTTGTAAGAAAGATAAACAATAAAGTTTGGCTACATATTCTTACCTTCAATGCTATAGCTAAGCATGCTTTTCGCTCATTTGGACGCACTAAAATTAAGCTCCAAACAGCACCAAGCCCTTGGGTAACACGCTCACTATCACAGACTTCTCTTCCAACTGGGTCATGATGAGTGGAGCAGAGTTCATCCAGTAGCTTTATGGCAGAATCAGGTAAATGTGGAGCTTCTCCAAAAAGTCTACTAAAAGACTTGTCAGAAGCAGGAAGAGCATCCAGAAATGATCTTGCCTACAGTAAGCATCTTAATAAGCGAGATTTATAAACAAGAATTGGAAAAAGTTGAATAAACACTCACCACTGATATGAGAAAATTTTCATAAATAGTAGCATAGGGAGAGGATTCATCTGTGTCCAGCATCGCCATCGAATGCAGATGGTAGAGAACATGTAAAACAAGATCGTGCCCCTAGATACAAAGAAACAAACAGATCAGAGGTTTGCATAGACATATGGTAGACTCTCGGTTACTGGGAGTTGGAAGGAAAAGTTATTCAGACAAATAAATATTCGCACTGTAGCAGTGCACTGGCTGCGTACTTTAATGATGCTACAATATTTATGACAGCCAACATATGGAAAAGACATTCAAAATCCAAAACCTAAATAAACAAGTGACGGCTGAGTTTGGGGAACACTGCAGCCAACAAGTACCTTGAATTCTCGATGATCCACACTAATATGCTCTCTTAGTATGGTTGCAACATCATTGCCAGCATCGATCTGGAAAAATAGTAACATAAAAAAATATTTATTTTTGTAGAAAGAAAGAATTAAAGGAGAAGGATTCCCTAAGGATAAAGCCAAATGATGGAAGTGGTAGCCAGAATTGACAGCAAAACCACAAGTAACAAAAATAAAATAGGCACTCACTCTAGCAATCAATCGAGCAATCAATGCCATGCGTATCTTGTTACAATCAAACCCAAAGACATGTCTATTTGAATCGATTATCCGCTCAATAGCCAACTTTCCTACAGTTTTGCTTTGCTCTGTGGTAAGTTCAACATATGATGGAACAGGTGCCAACTCTCGATAGCTTTCTTCTGGTGCAGTAATGTCTGATGCTGCAGGGGGATCTTGATCAAAATCTGGGACTGATGCTGAAGGCGAATGTTGATCAAAATCTGGGACAGACGACATATCCAAATCATACATTGTTTCAGAACCTGAATACTTTGTCTCTCTGATGCCTTCATCATCTCTGCAAGGAGATAGTGGAACATCTAAGGATGATATTTCCTTTGACGGGTAAGAACACTCATTAGGAACAGTCAACAAGTCCTCTCTGCAATCAGGCTGATCAATTATTCTGATTCCTGAACTTCCCATCATCTTGTTCTGGCTACGCTCTACTGCTGTTGAATGTACTGAACCAGTAGCCCCTGGCGTGACAGCAGGAACTGAAACTGGCTTACTCAGTAAGGTAGAGATGTCCTTCTGTGCTGGAACTGGTTCTTTACCCTCACCTACAGGCAGTGACGATGGTACCACAGGTGAATTTAAACGCCTTGGATCCATGCGACGGGGATCCTGCATAACTATGAATAAGTTATCTTGGAGAAATAACATTCAACAAAGAATCAAGCAACAAATGGAAGTTTGTACCCTTCTTGGGTCGCGTCTAGGGTCGGCAACCGAGCTATTCAAGCTAGGCACTTCGGAAAACGATGACCCAGCAGGAAGGATTGGATCAAAAGGAAGTTGTGCCGGAGGAGTCGGAGAATGCATGGTATTTATAGAAGAAGATACCACAATATCTGCTGGAGTACCCACTGAACTTGTCAACGTGGGAGGGGTACTAGGCAAGTGTTTCATGCTTGTTATTACAATATCAGCAAG